>NNCF01128028.1:64846-75088 GCA_002313205.1 Laupala kohalensis
AGAGAGAGTACAACGAAAAAGAAAAAGAAAGAGTAAATGATATTTTCCTTTTTTCCCACTTCACATCCCGAATAGCTTTTGCCTAATTCAGGTTCAAATATATCTGAATATAAATAATAAAACACATTCATTTCAAATATATTTTCTCTATCGTGTATATTAATGATATATTAATTTGACTACAGTTATCTTATTATTTTATCAGCGAATGCAAGGACACTATTTCTATATTTTATATATATTCCCATAAGTTATACAGTGGTAATTTTTTTTGTCGTATTTAAAAATTTAAAGTTGTTCCTCATTATTGCTACTAATTCCTAATTAAATACATTAATTTAAATGTGTTTTGTATTCACTATTTATCGCGGTTATTCAAGAAATTATTGTTCTGATGATTAGATCACTAGGTTGAAGTAAATTTCCAATGCNAAAAAAAAACATTTTTTTCGGCCTACACATATGTTTTATTTGTGTAGCTGACCAACAACTGGATATTGGTCAGTATTCCAACAAGTTTTAACCTATATCTTCTTTTGTAAATTTGATGCTGGAAATATTATTATTATTATTATTAATTATGTTATTTTATACTATAGAGACATGTAATACCGCGACTCCTCTTCGTTCACAAGTGAATCACTTGTTGTCAACATAAAAAAACCAAACCATTTTCTCGTAATATTCTTTTTTTCCATTACCAACCTTAAAGGGGTATTTCAACTCTTCTTACTTGCACTAATACATAAAATTTTACTTTGTAGTGGTGCTATTACTGAGGCATCTTAGACGACAGANTCATTACCAACCTTAAGGGGTATTTCAACTCTTCTTACTTGCACTAATACATAAAATTTTACTTTGTAGTGGTGCTATTACTGAGGCATCTTAGACGACAGATGAAGTGAACAGTGCGGTTTAAATCATTTTGGTGGTCGAGGCATAAATAAGTCCGTGCTACCATGAAACTCAAATTCACAGAAGTAAAAACGTACATGAGCGGTCGAGTGAGTAGTGCAGAGTAGAGTAGAGCGAGTTGCCTTCATACGCTTTCGACGTGTGTAGCTGATTGCCTACACGAGACCGTGGTTGCCGCAGTATTGCACACGAAAACGAAGAAGAAAAGTTAAAAAATACAAAACAAACAAGACACAGTTGACACAAAAAAAAAGAATTAAAATATTAAAAGGGGCAAAAACCATTTCAGTACAGTGAATGTTAAGCGCATTGAAGGTAAGTCTGAGTATTGGAATATCTATTAGTCACATTTTCCCATCCTGGGTACAAGCAAATATCACCCAAACGCCCAAGTCTTTGGGTGACCCGTGTTGAATGAACAGAGTAGGTTTTACACAAGGGGGAAAATAGGGTGAATTTTTATATACGAGACTGAGGGGTAAAAGTTTAAAGTAGTTTAATTGATAAGACGTCAAATTATATGAAGTTGTATAAAATGCTAGGTATTACCATTGAAATCGGGTAAATATTGTAACAAAAATAAAAGTATTCGATGGCTAAAATACAAATAATCCTAATGCATATAATTAATATTTTTTATCTGTACAATTGTGAACACACAATCTCTGAAGACACTCTGCTCGCTCTTTGGTGAGTAAATTATTATTATTATTATTATTATTATTATTATTATTATTATTATTATTATTATTCTCCATTCGGTCACGTGCAATTTTGAACTGCATATTGGGGAACAAACTGCTTATACCTGCTTCCTCACTTACCGATACCAGAACATCGAAAGAGACTGTGAACGAAATTGATAAACGCTTCGCACTCGACAACATTTAAAAGTGACGAAGCATCAAAAACCCATCAAATGAAATCAGAGCGAAACAATACATTTCGTTAAAAAGGAAGTTGAAATAAAAAATTTTACGGGTCGTAACAAGGTAAAAGAAAATTGAGGTTTACAAAAAAGGGCGAAACGTATACTGCAACGTCAATTCGCTCTCCCGTTGTGCAAAAGAGAACAAACTATCATTTCCAATTTTGATATATTTGTTCTTTCCAGTATGTGCGGAAGATAATAAAAAAAAACTCATTTAAGATTCTCTATTGCAATCGACTTTTTTTTCTATTCTCTTTCTTTCTATTTTTGAACTGGTGAATTTCTTTTTTTTTACGTTTGCAGTATTTTTTATTCTACACGTTAACACAATAAATAAAACACTAGCGCTGCTAAATTACACACATTTTATCATTTAGAGAATTATCGGAATATAAATTCTCTTACCTCTTTCACTTGTAATTTTATTGTAATCGCGAAAAGAAATTCGAAAGCGATTTTTCGACGGAAGTATCCGTTTTGGCGACCCCTGATTCTGAAAAAGTGGTTTTTGGGCACAACGTTGGTCTGTCCGTCTGTGCGCAGAGATTCTGAGTAAATGGATGAATCAATTTAATTCGCACATTTCGTATTTACGGTAGAATTTACTTGTTTTCGATGCACGTGCTCTATTTTTTATTTTTTACTTTAAAACGAAGGGCACTTCACATGAAGGTCAAAGTACTCTTTCGAATATTTCTCAAAAACGACTCCAACGATTTTGCTTAAATTTTTTTGTACTTAAAGTACAATTGTTATGCATTACATCCTCATTAGCGGTATTTCGCTTGAAAGTTTGGTATAGACGCAGTAAAATAATTTCTTTCTGCTACACTTACACATTAGTTTATCCTTTCAAGAAACTTCAATAATATTTAGCAGTGTAAATGGACCGAGCAGTCGTAGAATACACTTTTCGTAAACAGAAATGAAAGATATGATAATGATAAAATACATAGAAGGACAGCAAACGCAAACTGCAGATACAACAATACATCAATTTCTGTCTAAAAGGAAAATACATTTACACAACACGTTTACGATATTCTTTGTCAATCTGTTATTCTGCAGATGAAAAAAATGTATATATGCAATGGTTTTGCACCACTAGTTTTGATAAGATTTTATTAGTGTTTTTCTGGAATGCTTTTAGGGAGTATGATTCACAGAAAACTTTATACTTACAATTTTAGGATGCGAACAACTCACATGTTTCGCGAACATGCAATTAAAAACTATATTTTCCTCAGTCTGTCTCCTTTTCTATACGATTCTTTTGCAGATATGTCAATTTTTGCGAAACGATGAGAAACAAACAGCATGAACTCTTTTTTTCCGAAGGGATCAAACCGTTGATCCCAAATGAAGTTTCTTTTTTTTAAGGGGTGACTGTTTCTGGTATGGAAACGAGATTAGCTTCCATAAACACCCATTCGCGTACCCTTAGCTTCTACCCTTCCGCTGTTTTAGAGCCACGTTAACTGAGTGGATACGCCCGCGGAAAATCCAGTTCTATCGGGTCAGGATAGAGCTACGGGGATACTTTCCAAAGCAACCGTTGAGTCAAGAGGCGAAGCGTACAGTTAGAAATAAATATTATAAATAAAAAATGATTTAAAAAAACAACGACACGCACGATAAAAAGAATTAAATCAGAATCGAGTAGAAACAACAACAACAACAACAGAACAACACACATTTGAATTGAAAGTTCAATTTCGTCGAAAACCAGACGAACCAAAGATGAGCCAAAGATTTTAGTCTGTGAAGAGCGAGATGAACGCAAATGTTTTGTCGAACAAAAAACAAACGAGTTCGAGACAAAATTCCCCAAAAATAGTTTCTCGCTTAGTTTTTGCAATTCGATAAGAAGAGAATCAATCACTGAATCCGATCTTCGAGTGTTGAAAACAAACAAATCTTCTTAATATACATTTTTCATTTTACGACAAAATCTTTCTACTACTTACAACAAAAGGAAATAGTTGTGAAAAGACATCAAAAGTAACGTTTCAGTCATAATACACGTAAAAAAAAAAAAAGAATGTCTTCACTTTGCGGAGTCACTCGTCAAAAACCGCCAAAAAACAAACAAACAAACAAACAGCTATTTATTGAAAAAAAAAAGAAAGGCTGCGTTTATTCAAAAGCAAAGTGAACAAAAGCACGTATTTCTTAGATTCAGGTAAAAAGGACATTTCACTTCATAAACTGGCCAAAAATGAAGTAAAAACCAATTTATGAAAAAAAGTCTTATTTTTTAGCCTTTCAAGATAAAATAATATTAAAAAAATCATATCCACCACAAAATATTCTAATTAAATAAATCTTATTGAGAGTGAAAAAAAGAAGAGTCACGAACTGCGTCTTGTGACGAAGACGTGGAGGACGAGAGAGAGAGAGCGACTGAAAAGCGAAAAAGGGGGGACGAGATAAAGACCCTGGCCACAAATTCTCACTGAATTCTAGATAAATCGTCCTCAATTTATATATCGTCCCCACTTATATACATTCTCCACCTGCGTCCCGCATCAAACTTCATCCATTTGTCTCATTTGTACAAACAGAAGCGGATTCTAATACATTAGCGAGAGACTAAAAAAGTACCTTGCGGCACACCACAACATCCGACAGAATCGATTCGACGCGAGCCCAGAACCGTCGTCTAAAGCTTCTACGTGGATATCGCTCAATCATTCACACACACCCTAGATTTTATCTCCATCCCATGGTTGGTTCTGCTACTAACTGTAGCTCAACGTTAGGAGCGTTTCACTTCCCCCCTTCAGTATTCGACCTGCGCGGGTCGGTCGCTCCGTGTCTCTCTCTCTCTCTCTGGTTGAACTTCGCTTCTCGGGCGCAACTCGCAGCAGACGCGCTAATTGGCTCGTCTTTCCTTCCCCTTTCCTTCCCTTCCGCCCTTCCCTTCCCCTATCGGCGCCAACCAGTGCTCCTTTGATCTGCTCATAGCACCGAGAACGACTCCATCCTCTACCATTGACTCCAGGGATCAAATAATCATATTCAGTTTACTGGTCCCCCCAGGGGAGTAACATCTAGTAAAAGTACGTGTTTGGCGAACACGGGGCCCCGAGCTGAGTCTGGCATTACTTCCACTTACTTGTGCCATGCTCCTTCCTTTCTCTTTCCTGATCTCCCTTGGTCACCTNCCTTCATGTTATGTGCCCCCCTCATTGTAGCCCCCCCGTCCATCTGATGTATGTAGTGAGATATGTTTTTGGTGTGTTGTAAATCAGGAGGGTTTAATAGTGGGTATATGGTTGAATCATTTCGACGAAAACCACACACGCGGGAAGAGTCATGTTGGCTCTCCCTAGTGCGTAACTGCATTTTCCCAACCTGTACGAGTTTTTCGGGCTCCAATGACCTTTCATGTCAACATGAGCCGTAAAGCCCCACAAAAAAAGAATTACTGGTTGTATTAAAGTATTTTACATACATACGCTAACGTTCTCTAGATATTTTGTTCCTTTTCAACGAAGCTGAACGGAGCTAAATCACACAAATGGAAGAGTATCGTATTTGTTAAAAGAGGATTGAAAGGTTTATCTATACGGATTCCTGTTATTTCATCTTTCACCTTTTCTTCTTTGAGATAATTTATAAAGTTATACCAATAAATGATGCTACTTGACTTGAAACTTGGACACAACTTAGGCGATATTGGGGGAGAGTAGTTTCTACCATATTGCTGTGTTTAATAAAATAGTCATAAGAGTAAACATTGATCTTTTTCACACAGAATTCGATTCTCAGAGCGATTTAATTGTATATAATGCAATATATACACAGAGAGTGCTTCTTCTAAGATCAGGATTTTATGGTACGAGGATTAGAATGAAGAAGAAAAAAAGAGATACAGAAAAATCTACACTTTTCGTTTTTAAAGTGAACTAAAACAGCAGCGAACCGATAATGGAAAAAGAACCCAAAAAAACAAGACTTATACAAAAATTAGGATATATTAATGACCTTAAAATGTACGATTTTTCAGTTCTGCTGTCACCGACAGTAGAACAAAAAAAAAACAAAAAAAAATGAGACCCGACCACACGTCGAAATCGTTCGAAGACGTTTTTAGTAACAGAGTAGTACCTAATCAACGGGCGATTCATGATTTCCTTTCCTTCGTACAGACAGGAACCATGAAAATGTGAGAATCATTCGAGACGTAACCCAATCACGAGATCGGTGATCGGGAGAGAAGACTCCTGGGGTTTTGTAGTGTCCACTTATTTTGCATTTTAATTCATATTTCGTGATTCGGTAGAATACAATAAAATACATATGACAGAGAACTCAAAATAAAAACTGTTAAATACAGGATTAAACTCTTATATTAAGTATTGCAGAAAAAAACAACATGTGATCCTGAAACGTCAAAAAATTGATTTAAAAAATTCTTATTACGCTGATGACCCGAACATTATATAGTACCCTTTTCGTGCACTTTCACTGCACACCCACTATCTCCACATCTACACTTAACGCACCCCTTCGTCCGGAAGTTGGCAAATAACCTCTTTAATTTGTCTGCTCCCCTTTTTCTTGGAGCGTTTTTTGAATTTAAGAGAGGTTGCTGAGCCTGATGGCGCTCCCACGACGTGCGCCGGGAAATTGTTCCAGACTCCGATTTTGATCTATTGGGAAACGAGTTTTTTTTTTCATTACGCTAATTTAGAAAAAGTGATACAAAAAAATGTTTACAGAAATGTGACGGTCGGGACGTACTTTTTTGATATTTTGAACAAAAACAGTTCGAAAAGGAGAAAAAAAAGAGAGAGAGAGAGATTTTCCCTTTCAAACCATCCAGTGACCCGGTTCTTCTTCTTCTTCTTCTTCTTCTTCACAGCTATTTCACTATAGTAGAGTCCGTGTGGGGGGTTTTGTTGTCGAATTCATGGGCCGTAAAAGGAACACACACACACACACACACACTCGAGAAGCGAATCGAATCGTTTCCCCTCGATCGCATACGCAATGACCGACTGCCCTTCTTTTTTCTTCTTTTTACTTTGGGAGACGGTTGGTCACGTTCCAAACCAACCAGACATTAAACACCTAGAGACTGAACTGAATGGTTAAAAAAACAAAAACACTTAGCCGATCGCGGCCCAGTTTCTTCGTCTCCGCGTCACACAATTTCACGCCGTTTTTTTCTTTTCATACAGACAAAAAGAGTGGGGAAAAGATCCCGTAACGAAGGTGACACCTAACCTCACTAGACGACCGCGAGGAACGGATACATTTTTAAAAATATTGAACTGGAACATCTGAGCAGTTTCACCGGGCTTCGTAAAGATTTGTCGCGTGAACTTTGAACCATCTATGAAGCACATATTAATCTCCATTTATTATTATTATTATTATTATTGTATCTTCCACTTTGATAAAATATACCAACAACAACAAAAGAAGATCGTAAATTTCTCCTAATTTTTTCAGACATGAGCATTAAAACAAAAATTTAAAAAGATAGTTCTGAGTACTAAGACAAATTTTCTTCAATATCACCAATCTCTCGACTGTGTTAAACACCACTTCAATGTTTGAGAGGACAAAATGGAGGAGAGGAGCAAATGGCCTCCACGTCAGCTGCTCTGTCTCTCTCTCTCTCTCTCTCTCTGGAGCGTATAAATAATGTCACGACACTCTAATGCACTCACACGAGATGCATTTTTATCAAAAAGCCCAGATGCATCGACGTGTTTCGAGATGTAAAGATAAACAAAAGAAAAAGAAATGTTGCGTTAAAGAATCACGTGTCGTGAAACTAACGCCACATAATGTAAAAATAAGTAGAAGAAATGAGTTGTGCCGAACCATATTATATATATAAATAAAAATGTAAAAGCCTTNAATAAGAATAGTAGTCACGAAATTTCTTAAACATATCAGTTATATCTTTTGTAGTAAAGCGTTAACCTAACCTGTACACGATGCAAAAGCGTTTTCAGAAAAAAAGAAAAAAATAATTATCGGATGTCTCCGCGACAATTCGATGAAATAGAAATGCACTGCATAAAAAATATTAAAAATACAAATCTAGAGATATTAAGGCGTAGAACGTACGTGAAATTAAAAAAAATCGATTGATAATATCGTAAATGAGAATCAGTCACACATAACCTAAGTTCGAGTCATGAATTTTCCTCGCGGATACATGTGGGTAATTTCTGCATTATTGTTTTCCTTGTCTCCGTTTTTTGAGAGTGAATCAATAAAAAAAAACACCAAAACAGAAGGAAGGAAAACGAAAAGATTTAAGGAAGAACCCAAATGATATTTTTTGTCCCATTTATACCCACTTACTGATCAATTAAATTACCATTATTTATCACGTATGGTAGTGTTTCCTACACTAAAAAAATTGTCATTTTTGCCTTTTTATTTTATTTTTTCGTGAATTTGCACTGAAACAAACTTGAACATTGCAAAAAAAGAAAAAAAACATGTTATTTTTAGAAGTTTGCTAAACTTTTTCGGTTGGTTTTGGCAATTTTCTTGTTGCCCCACCACACACAGAGACTTCAAATTTTGGTAGCGCTTAGAATAAGACGCAAAGAGTTGGCGACCAGAAAATCAGCCCTACATCTCAGTAATTTCGAGAAAAATTTCTATCTTTTTTAAAATTTTATTTGGTACATTTTAGGACTTTTATCGCGGCCGAATTCTATAAAAATATTTTCGGTTAGAAATGAGTGTTTTTTCATCGTCTAAGCGACTTTTAGACTTGTTTTAACTTCACGGAATGAAATAAAAAGCCGAAAATCACGAAACAAATTACGAAACGCAAAGAAAATTTAAAAAAACGTGATTAATAAAAGGGGAGAAAATGTGATTCGGGTGCCTCATCTTGGGGCATCTCTTCGATGAATGATTTTTATACAGAAGAACATATCAAGTACACACACACACGCGCGCGTCATTTTGTCGCCAAAACATCAACACACAAACCCGAATCTTTCGTGAAGAACCGAAAAAAAAAGACTCGTCCTCTAGATCCATCTGCTGCTGCTGATTCCTCCTCCTCCTTCTCCTCCTCCCTCTTTTGCTGGAATAGTCTTTCTCTCTCTCTCTCTCACGTTGTCACCTCAAATCCTCCCTCTTCCCTCTTTCTCTTTTGCTAACTCTCTTTACCTCCACGTAGAAGAATTGCTTTTAGCGTCTGTCTCTCTCAAGCACTATTGATTGGCAGCGGAGATGTCTCTTTGTAAACCCTGTGTGAAATTGCGCGAAGCTAACTGGAAAAGAAAAAAAAAACTGGGTGGATTTCTTACCATTCATCTCACTCTAAAACATTCCGATTGTCGGGAAGAATGACATCTTTTAACCTCGTGAATATTCTGACGCGAAGGTAATCGAATCTGTGAATTGAGAGAATTTTTGTGTGATTCACAATCTTTTACTTTACTTCACTTTTTAGTTCATATGTTCGGGTCCCATCTACCAACTGAATTTAAAAAAACGTTCCTTTCAACTGATGAAACTGAAATTTGGCACGCACATATACAAACCTCTGTCAATGCAATATTTAGTGTATTTAAAAAGGTTTTTTCTTCATAAGGATTTTATTCCGAGATAACTCGCGGCCAATTATTACCCGGAAGCTTCCCCTGAAATACAGTCCGTCTCTCTCTCTCTCTCTCTCTCATACAAGTAAGTATAACGCATTGCATAACATACGCCTTTCCGTTTTAAATTCTTTTCTTATCATTACGACCGTTTCTCAAAAGATGATCGGATGATTTATCTAACAAATGCTATATCTTTTACGCTATTTATCTACATTAAAACAAGCTTGTGTTTAAAAGGTATTTTGAGTATTACAAATGAACAAGCAAGATTATGACAAATAAATAAACAAATTCCAATACTAAAAAGTATTAAAAAATTAATAAAAAGAAATCTTTTTAAAAAGAAGCATCTATTTAAGCGATGTACTAAAACGAATAAGATAAGTTAATAAGGTTTTTTATTAATGTAATGCAAAGTCAAATGCTAATACCTCCTCCATACACATTTCACATTGGTGCATTCCAATAAAAATAAACATATTTACTATGATTTATCGCTGAAAATGATTAAATATTTTATGTTGAATTATTTGTTCTCAAAAAACTTGCGGCGCGAATCGTAAATAAAAAAATACTAGACGTCGGCAAGAGAAAGTACTAATTTTTTTTTACCAAAAAACCCGTCACAGTCCAATGAAATTAATTTCGGTCCTCTTTTCACGAACAAATCACTTTCGGAGGAGGTCTGTAGTTTCATTCAGTTCACAGCAGTGATTTAAAATTTCCCGCTATCGTAAGAGTTGTGGATGTCCCAGTAATCTTTCTCTTCTGGCCTCTGCGCGCGCGCGCGCGCGCGTG
>NNCF01128031.1:0-46757 GCA_002313205.1 Laupala kohalensis
AATAAGCAACAATAATCGCTGCAAAGCGACTGAGCTAAGTACGTCTGCCCATGTGGGTAGTGGCGCTAAGACAACAAGAATTACTTACCTTTCTGGTGGGTTAGGGAAGCCTAGGAAAGTTATTTCCGGGTTGCCGCCTACTGCATTGAAGCACCCCGGTACACAAACAAAAATACGAGGCATTTTATCACTATTTTATCACACGGTACAGCACCGCCTGAGCACCACACGCAGAATGTAATGTAACGAACAAAGAACACTAGCAGCCAATAGGAGATGGGTGAACACGATCTTGCAGCCATCTATTGAGCGCTGGACAAACTATAGGTGGCCGGGTGACTGGTAGCGCAGTCTGGTAAGTGTTACACGCAAACTACTTGAAGCGTCAAACCTCAGACATTTTCCCCCTATCTTGTTTCNCGCTGATTAAGAAATTAATTTTGAACACGTGACTTCGAACTTAAACATAATGAAGAATTAAAGGAAATTCATCATCTTTTCAATGAGCAATTTCCTGATTCAAGTGTCTTTTTCAAAATTTGGGCAATTGCGACCAAAACAATGTTTAACGCTGATGCTGCAGGAACTCACTCAGAATGTGTGCAATCCATTACAATTTCAAATTGATGTTAACGGGTACACAAGTAACACAAGTAACTATTGGAGGTAAAAATTTACGAAATTACAAGTCAATTGACTTTTACTTATGAATAGAGTTCATAAGACGAATAATCATGAATCTGAAAAACTACTTAAACTAGCGCATTTTTAATTCCATTACAGGTTTCACGATCCTTTATTGTATTCACCAAGTTAAAGAAATAAGAAATTTGGAATCTGGACATAATTTATTTGAGCTTCATTATAACTCGGAGATGATATAACTACATTTAGTACACAGATTATTAGTAGGATATAATATGTGGACACATATTGATACGTAGTATGTGATTGAACTAAGTAACTAAATTGAACCGTTTGAGCGGAGGGAAAGTATTGTTGTTCAGATAGGACATCTTGGTCTATGTGGTGAACTTGGCCAAAGAAGATTCGAAGTATGTTTTGTGTTATAGCAGATTGAAAAACCGTTATAGCAGACGAAAGTCTACACATTATTTGCGACTCCAAGTTTCTGAAATGCGTTCTAGTTTTTAAACACTGAACTAAACTAACCTTACCTGGAATGTATTCCAGAGTGTAAAATTGACAATTTAAATAGAACAGACAAATTGAAATCCATCAAATGAACTCGTTATGACTGCCGGTTGTTTGTACCACCGTGACCTCATACTCGTCGCACCATCTGTAGTATCTTGGAGTCACTAAAGGACTACAGTAATGTTGCATAAAGAATATAGATTTTTTTTAAAGACGACGTGAAAGAAGGGAAAACGTTGTCACAAGTTGGAGATGCAATGTGTTTTTTGACAATACTATATTCTAACTTCTTTTCTCATGTACCTTCAAGTAGAGTGAAAAAAAGGAGATCCAGATTTCAATGCCCGACTCATCCGTACCTGGGAGAAGTTATCAGAATATTGCATACTTTTCAGATAAAAAGAATACGAAATGTATTAAGTATTTCACAAATGATAAGTAACGACTACAAACAGTTTAAACGGTATTAAAATATATTAGTTGTATATTACAAATAAACATTTATTTAAAATCTTTATTTCGTGTTTTCGCATAAAACAATGCTTAATTTTTAATGTCTAAAATGTGTTGTAAGATCTACAAAAGATGACAATGAATCAAGATAACACAAATGATTTTCTTCGGGGAAAACCGCAAGAGTTAAAAACTTTAATTACTTTGTTACATGTTCCATTCGGCATTTTTTGATTAACTGTGCAGAAGCTAAACTCATCCCTCAAACTCTTTATTTCTTCTTAAGGGCATTGTGATCGGTCATTTGTTATCACGGAAATAAGTGTTCCAAGGGAAGCAAGGTTCCCTTGAACATATTTTCCTGCTGCCTGGCAGAATTGTCGACTTCATCTTTTCTTTAAACAAGTCAGAGTAGTATTTGTAAGTGGTTTGTGTGCGATCAAGAGATGCTCTGATAGTAAGACGTCGTTCACGAATCAGTGGCGGTGTTCGACCCCCCGCCCCCCGTCCCACAAGATTTTTCATGAGGCCCCGCCTCTTTAATGGTCACGTGACTTACACTATTATACTCAATTATCAAGTATACTTTAAATGAACTAATCTGAATACATTAAATGATCGAATACAGTCAGTGTAAAACAATGTATATTATTATTTAGTGTAACTATTTATAATTTCACTAAAATGTTTGTTTCATTTAGATATGTCTCACTGAAATATAATGTAAAATGTTACATTGTTTCTATGCTAACATTTTGTGCAATAATCAAAGTTTCACTGTATTTGGGGTTTTCTTTAACCTAATCTGCGTTTAAAAAAATCATCCACTAACTGTACAAATCTATTTTTTGCTCTTAACTACGAATTACCAAGTTAGCCTTGATGACTCATAGAATTTCTCAAGTAATTTTGTATTAATTTTAATGTAGAGAATCTTCTCTCCGCTGTTGCCATTGTCCATGGCAGGGTTATATTGCTGTGATAAGAATGGGAAAGCTACTTACAATGAGTTTATTTTCTTCAATCAACCTTTTGCAATTTCCCTGACACTTTTCTTCACAGTAATCTCCTTAGATAAAAAACATAAATTAACTTTTCAGTGATATCATCGGGTACTTATTTATGACAACTATATTGCCCTCTCTGTAATTTCCTTATCAGTCAGTGTTGTTGAGTTGTGAGGTTTTAAAAATGAAAAGTGTTCTTCTCTAGTTAAGCTAGTAAACCTGTTTGTTTTCTGACTTTACAATATCCAATGGTGCATTAAATATTTTGATTTCAAACGAATTTAGAGGATTGTCAATTCTATAGTTAGATGATCGCAAAAAAAGAAGAAAAAAACGCTTCACAGTCCTCCTGCTTTTGTTTTAGTTCAATTGGTATATTCCATGAATATGCCAATATTTCTGATTAAGCCAAGAATTGTGAAAAATATGCCCTTAAATGTTGCTGTAGTGTCTCAAATGCATGGATCATGATGAATTTCCTTTAATTCTTCATTATGTTTAAGTTCGAAGTCACGTGTTCAAAATTAATTTCTTAATCAGCGAAGCATGTGTTTTAAGGATCACTAAAACTTTTCACACTTTGCTCATAAAATGTTAAAAACACTTTTTCATGATTTGTACTGAACTAACCTCAGTTTTAGATCTATACTGAAATAAAAATAGTTCTTGCGGAAAAACTGTCAACTGTCTTGTAACTTTATTCTTGCGAACAAATAGTTTTTAAATTTCCAGTGAACATGCTTTGTTAATCCCGGCCCAGGGCCAGGAAACTAGATAGGGGGGAAAAGTCTGAGGTTTGACGCTTCAAGTAGTTTGCGTGTAACACTTACCAGACTGCGCTACCAGTCACCCGGCCACCTATAGTTTGTCCAGCGCTCAATAGATGGCTGCAAGATCGTGTTCACCCATCTCCTATTGGCTGCTAGTGTTCTTTGTTCGTTACATTACATTCTGCGTGTGGTGCTCAGGCGGTGCTGTACCGTGTGATAAAATAGTGATAAAATGCCTCGTATTTTTGTTTGTGTACCGGGGTGCTTCAATGCAGTAGGCGGCAACCCGGAAATAACTTTCCTAGGCTTCCCTACCCCACCAGAAAGGTAAGAATGCTTTAATGCCGCTCTCTAGTCCAGACTGAGAAACGTATATGAGAAAGAATGTGCAATGGTTTAGTACCACTAGTTTCGTATTGTATGAGATCAAGCTTGTAATCCGTAAAATACGCAAGTACTTATAGAAAAATTATCATATATAACACCTAGAACGAAATGAAACAATATTTGATCCTTTTAATATTTGTGGGGTGTCCAGAGGCCCATTAGTAATTTGATGAATTTGGGAATATGAGCATACACGGAAAAAAACTGAATTTTCAGCCAGTGTTTGCACATTTAAATGTGAACTATTGAAAAATTCCGAAAACAATTTTTAGATATGAATTTGCAATGTTTTGAAATACAAACCGAGGGAATACTTCAATTAGTTAGCAAGATATGGAGCTAAATTACAAAACTACATTTTACCCTAATAAAACCCTTTAAAAATACAATATTTTCAGATCCTTTCTAGTATTTGCAATGATAAAGCAGTATTTGCTTAAAACTTTTATTTCTTATCTTTAATAGACTTTCTCTTCTCTTATAAGAAAAGATTAATGTAGAGCATACAAATTAATGAATTTATATCGTTGCATTTTATATGAACATCTTTGGATATCAAGTTACCTCTCTGCCAAATTTTATCACTATTAATTTACGTGACAAATCATCCCAAATTGAAAAGTGCACCTTATATTTTTATCTTTTGTATGTAATAAGCATGAGATTGAAGAAAAAAGTAGGAAGTCCTAATTAAAATTTTTAATTCTCGCTTTCTTATATACAATCAGATACTTCCTGTGAAGAGGATAAATTCCATTACAGGCGCAACAACCCAAGGATTCTCCAAATTTTTCCAAATTTTTTTTATCATCATACTTTTAGATTGAACTTAATATTTATCTCCTAGTTTTATGAATGAATTGGAATGATGATCAATCTATGATATTATCTTTGAACAATGACATAAAATTAAGAAATTGTGTTGTTCATACTAATAGGGTTTTTTAATTCTTGCAGTAAATGGATAGGTGTATTTAATAGACTATGAACAGTTTTGTGGTGAACATTCGTGTCTCATAGGATAAATATCTACACAAAAACCGAATCTCTTCAACTCATGCCTCAGAAACACCCCAGAAAGTCTGAATACCAACCATTTCATCATCTGTTAATCAGGATTTGTCCCCTAATCCTCTTAAGTGTCAAAAATTGCTTGGTGACTGCTCTTATATGGCCAGCAAGCTCCTCGCTGCACTTACATTTTTTTCAGCTTCCAATGATGAGAGCTTAGAGCTTAATCTTCCCTTTAAGTCTAGCGTTGGTGAGTACGCCGTGCAGCCAAAAGTGAGATCGCAGGGTGTCCCCAACGCTGTTCACGGGACTGAAGTCCGCTGTCCAGACATGCAACACCGTAATCACGTGATCCGTCACGAACAAAAGAAACCCGATGTGCGTCCCTCTTTGATATTATTCATTCGCCTTTTAGCTGCCATTGTGAAGCCGAGTAATTAATTTTGCATGGGTTTATTGAAGTCCAGAAAGGAAAGATACTACCAGAAAGAATTCATACAGGATTAAATAAAGCACACATTAAATTTGTTTTTCTACGTCTGGAAATAGGACAGCCATCTGAACAAATTATGAAAATCATAGGTAGCTAATTTATCATAGTCAATTCCTATTCAATATGGAAATCACGATACAATCGTGAAGTAGAAAAGATACTTTAACGCGACATTAACCAGATTTATACAAGGAAAATAAAAATTAAATGTGAAATTATAGACAAATATTAATATCTGTTCTTTGTTCACTAACAGTCACTCATTATCAATGTTAATATCACTTTGTACATTTTACATGTTATCTTGAATTGGATGGACGACGACGACGACGTTTCAAGGTCCAGATACGACCTCCTCTTCAGATCTAAGTTTCTAGTCAATTATGCAAGTAAAGAACAGGTATTAGTCATTGAGTGTCTGTAATATCACACTTAATTTTTAATTTCCTTGTATAATGTATTAAGACAATCAGAGAAAGAAAGTATGTTTAATTAACCAGATTTATTTTAGTTTGATGTAAACGAAAGATATAATTGATAATCAAATATTGTATTAATAATCAAGTAAATTGTACAATCGATAATTGAAATATTATGGATAAAAGTTTACGGTAACAAGAATTAATCTTAAGGTAATAAGCTTGACAATCATCTACCTAAGTGCCAGAAATTTATCTCAGAAAGGAAATAACATTGCAATTGATAAACGCGAGAAACTAGTTAAGTCATTTCAAAATTTACTTTTTTTGGAATTAGTGTAAAATATTGATTCCTGGAACATAAATATTCGATATTATGTTCAATTGTATATTAAGATCTATTATATTTTAGATCAATACGCAACAGAAAATTAAAAAAAGCACTTTTTTTTCTAATTTGGCCGTCTATTGTAGGTTTTCCCTTTAATAGAAATTTGAAAGTCATCATCATAAGTATGAGACGAACAATGTTGGAGTGCATTAAGGTAAATTGTTGATGTAGGTGATGAACAAATCCAAGACATGATCCTTGTGGAACGCAGAACTACATATAGGATTTCCGAATTTTCGTTTTTCTAGAACATTTTGTCATATTCAGAAGAGATGGTATCTAACCCATTTCAAAGATGATTCACAGTATCCTTAATTCCTTCATTCTGAAGTGATGATGTCGTAATCGACAGTGACAAATACTTTGCTGAAATCTAATAATGTGAGGTATGTGATTTCTTCTGAGTATAATGATTGTTTGGTATCTTCTACTACTTAAAGAAGTACTGTATCAGTATTTCTGGCTCGTTGAAAAACTTATTGGTACCGATCGATTTAATTATTTAGAGTTAAGTAATAAATAATTTGCTGGGGAACGATTTTCTCCAGAACTTTTTCAATGTTGGTAAACTTCTAATGGAACTATTGTCTCTAGGACAAGATCGAACCTTAAGTTTCGGAATTGGACATAGTAAAGTTTTAACCATGAATCAGGGCAAGTGCTGGTTATGAGTTTAAAAATTTGAATATGTGAAATAAATTGGCTGGATGATTTCGAAAATATGTTTGAGTTGTTTAGCGTTTATCGTATCCGAGCTATTAGAATTTGTTTTGAGTAAGTTTTAAGTGTGTGTGTATTCTTTGATTGGTCACTAATACAAGTACATCTGTTTCATTGCATGTATGGTAATATAAGGTAATTAACCGCACATTTCAGTTTTTCACGCATACTATGAAGATGGAAAATAGTGGGAGAGCTCAAATTAGTAGAACTTTATCTTTTCTCATAAACATGAAACAAAAAAATTGTCTCAAAAAATTTGTGAATGTTTTTTCAAAGTTTCAAATATATTTTTCTGGACTCTTGCTCCATTACATTGGTAAAAAATACTCAGTATGGATTTCTGCCCCAATACCACGGAACTTCACCCAACTTGGAAAAATATGTTCTCAAAACAACAAGTTTTTTGATGAAATACAAGAAAAAATTTCATTTGCACAGAAACGATGTAGAAAAAATATTCTTTGAGTGAATCAGTTTTAATACAGAAGTGAATTATAAGAGTTAGAATCTGAAGAATCGAGAGTATAGGTACTTTTTTGACGCGGGTATTTAGGAAATTTGACTTTAGGAATCAGGAACAGTGTCATTCCATAAGGTACTTCCGCCTACATAGAAATAATCATCCGACACATTAATACACAAATATCCCCTAAAGTTTTCGTTCCCTTTCTGCGTAACCGGACGCAGCAAATAACACAAATATTATCCGTATAAGTGGCGGCGATTAGGGGCAGCCCCCCACTTTTTTAAGGAAATATAAAAATGTCATTTTAACCGTCTAAAACTGGGAATAAAAAAAATATCATCCTTGATGTGGTAATCACCAATTGTCTTTCCCTTGATTTATTTCATTATTCAAATTATATACAGAAAATGTCATGTTAATGAAAATTATCAATTTTTTTGCCCCCCCCCCCCTACTTTTGATTCCTGATCGCCGCTACTGATACGCATCGTTCGTTAGAACATTAAAAGGTGTGTTGACGATTCCTATTGTGTCATTTTTCACCTTTTCCTTTCCGAAGTAACAGCATTTAAAAATTACACAAATACTCTACTTGACTCTTTTATTAAAAAACGTAACTTGACTTATTGATTACGGACAAATCAAATTACTGACGCTCCGGGCCATGCTGGTATATAAACAATAATCGTAGGGAATTGTGAATTACGCGATTATCATACATTATTCACAACTAGTTTGATGTCCTGTTTACATTGTTAATGACAAATATGAAACGGAGTGAAATATGCCCACAGATAGCAGGTTGGGGAAAGTAGTAGCTGACATATTATATAGGTAAATTAACTAATCTTGCTTAAAGCGTCTTTCACCAGCGTCCCTATCGGCCAGACAGCACTACTCGGGTTCGGTAACGGTAGATTGTCTTTCACAACGCTCTATCAGTTGGATAACTCCGCTACCTGAGTGGTAACTTTAACCGAACGACAGGTGAGTGGATATGCATTACCGGGACGAGTGAACTTCAAATACGGAAGCCTTGGAAGTTTTAACCTTAAGTAAAGAAAAATAGAAACAAAAAAAACAAACACAAATAGCTAAAGTATACGAAATGTTTTTCTGTTATGGTTATGTCACATGTGTTGTACTATTTGGACGGAAAAATAATAATGGATAACAATGTTTAATTTTTTGATCTTGCGATTTTGGGATTCGTTCATTTTTATAATTTTTACTAATGTTTTCTTCCAGTTTCTTCCAATTTCAGTCCGTTTCTCGACGATACACAAGTTGCGTTGTAGTATTTTGCGTGGCAGTGTCTGGTAAACAATCAGTGTCACTACCCCCTACGACCTCATGTTTAGTAAGCGTTTCATAGTAAATTCTTTCAAAAATGGCTATGTCGAACGGTTTGCTACCGGTAGTCGTCCTAAACGACATAGATCAAATTAAACCTTAATATTTAATGTATAGAATGGTAGTTTCATTCAATTTCTCGTGCAATTTAGTTATAAAATTTTTAAATGTCTAAAATTTGTATAAATTGATCTGAAAATATTAGCTGATATCGATTTTAGCTTTCCAAAAACATCTTACCTAGAGAACATTTAACTTCTTATCATTTATGAAACTTCTTCAATTCTTAATTTATGAAACAGTAAGATAATTCTAAAATTACAATTTTTTAAAAAGAATAATTCATCTACCCTTTTGGATCTTAAGATCTTGAAAAATAAGATGGAAAGTTGCTGATAAATTATCTACAATGAAACAAACACATCCAGCCATATTAACTACTAATCGTGTTGACACAACATAACATAATGATACGGTATGAAAGTAACTTACGGGTTTAGTTGTTTCATTTTGTACTTTTCAACGTGATTTTAGAAGAGTTAATTTCTCACTAATTATTAAAAAAACAGAACCAAATACTAAAATACCATTGAAAAATTCCGTAAATATTATTTAATAAAACAATAAATAATGATAAATTTTAAATGAAACGGAGTTTAACGCATTTTAATATCTTGCTGTAGTTGACTAAGATTGTTTACGAAAGCAATTAAGTATGGTGGAAAAAGTATCAAAAGGTAGTAAAATTTTAAAAATCACTTGAAGAATTATGATGTAATAACATTCATAAAACTGAAGAGTTCTGATAATACTTTTAGATCAAATCTCACTCGAAAAACACTTCTTTAAAAAACGAAGTTGCGTACCAATGACAACAATTTTAAATTAGTTTGATATTTTATTAATAAAAATATAAAGGAATCGGATGTATTAATATTTTTACTCTTATCATTAAACAGGACTGTTATCAAATTTTTTGTGACAATGTAACTTACTAATACAGCGTTAGCTTTGAACTACGCTCGTTCTTTCATCTCGTCCCTTTTTTTCTCCCTAAGACATGTAAATTATCGTCGACCTTACCTCAAGTACGTGAGTCCGCTTGTTCTATCTGAAGCCACACTGCACGAGTGGGAAAAATTTCCCTCCTATATTCTTTCGCGCAAGAAAGAACAGAAACAAAAGGTATGGAAGATAATAGAAGAGAAACATTGCGGCCATCTTTCTGTGAATCCCCTGGAAAATATACGAGTCTCGGTTTCCTTGGTGAAAACAGAGGTTGGGTTTGGATTTCTATAAAAGTCGCGAGGCAGCGCCACGACGCTCAAAAATTGAAGCTCAACAAAGGAGGAGATAAAATGGGTCCATGGGGGGAGGGGAGGAAGAGGTGACGGGGAAGGAAGATGCTGGAGTAAATAAAAGAAAGGAGTGAAAGGAGGGGGACAGGTTGGAGGCGACAAGTGTGCTGGGGAAGGAATAAGGTGGAAAGGTGATGTTACCGCCACCACTTCCATTTCTTTCGGATAGTGGAATAAAATACGGAACCTGACATCAAGAAAATGGGGGATCGCGGAAAGAGTATCTAGAGAAAGGATGTTTTCAGATTAAGGCAAATGGAATGCTTCGGCGTGATGAGTTCAGCTCGGTGCGATGCTTTCTCTCATGGGCCAGGGCTCGTTGGTTTGAATTCTAAGAGGTTGAAGATGAGAGGAGGGCGGACGAGGACTTGGAAAGGCTATAACTCAGGATCTGCTGACAGCTCGCTGCAATTGAAGCAAATTGTCCAACGAGAGAATGAGGTGCGATTCCAAAGAGAACTTGATTAGAATTGTATTATTACTTTGGAAGATGTTTTCATCGTATGCTTGTATTTTTATAGAAATAATGTAATCACTGAATGTTATTTCAATAGTATTATTTTCGGTAGCCACTAAAGAATGAGTTTTTTTGAGGTGATATTGGTTTGAAATATTTTTTTATATCTTGCTATGTTTCATATCTTGTTTCCTGTATATTATTATATATTTCTTGCAACTCCTGAAATGGTGCTCTATACACTCATAAATATCGAGGAATTAAAATCAGTATTAATGAGGTTTTAATAGCGGTTTTATTCTGAGTATGTGGTATACAACTCTATTACTAAAATATGTTTGCATTACAAAAAAGATTTTCCTTATCAGGGTAAAATATAAGAAATAATGAGATAATAAATTTTAATGGAATGATGTTTGGTTACAGGGTTGTGGATCAGTGGCTACTTAAGGAGATTCAGTTGTGTTCCTGGTCTTCGCTTATTCACTTGAAAAAGCAAGGCTGTCAATTGAGACGTAACATTGACAGATAACATAATTTGCTGAATTGATGAGATAATTTCACACAGTACATAAAATAATATTTAAAGATTCTTTCACGGGATAAGTCGTCACATAATGCGTTCTCATAAAAATCTTTAAAAAATTGTAGGAGGACAAGGGTAACTTAGTTTTTATATCTGCAAATTAATTTCTAAAAGTATGGGATATAATGTTTTAAACAATAAATTATCGTATTAATAGATTTTTGCAGTTTAACAGTACATTAAGTTTATGATTCAATTTTGGTATTTACTTTTCTTTATAGTTTTAGTGCTTACGAATAATACGCTACTCTTTGGGTGCTTCTTAAAAAAATCACGAGTCACATGGAGGCATGCATAATTTTTTCTTCAGTTTTTCGATGGATTTTCTTAACTCTTTCAAATAAAAAAAACAGAACCCCAATAAAAACCCGAGACTGATGATGCCAATTTTGCGCAATGCAAAAGTCGTTGCCAAACAATGACTTCCATTAACTTACAAATTCCGCTTTTGTGAAATATTACATTGCAAGATATAAATACATGTTATTTCTAAAATATATTCATGTGTCTTATCAAAAAGTGCTCACACCATCTATCTCAGAAGACTGATAGATGTAATTTCTTTCGTATACATTTAATGTTTAATTAAGAAAAAATGTGTGTGACTATTTTTATTCAAAGTTAATTCTGCTATTAATTATTATGAGACCAATATATTTAAGAGATTATATCTCATGTTGGAGGATGTCTTAAAGTAAATGATATACTAATCGCTAAATATCACGAACTAATTATGGTATCATAATAGATTTGGTATGTAAGCGTGCTAGTTTTGTCTCCACAAAAGTATAACGAGAGGTAAACCGTTACACAACAACAAAAACTCTTTTGCGAATCCGGTCAGGGACTATTTTAAATATAATAGTAAATAAATTGAAAGAAGATAAAATAATTTTATAATACCAAGTACGAACGTCGTCTTATAGTTTTTGCATAACGTACTCGTTTCTTAACGTTGGTACATGATGCAATCGATGGATTTTGCACAGCGTACCGTCGAATCAAATCATAATAAAAAATTGTAAACCCAAACAAACCACTTCAATGCAAGCATACACAATAAACGGTACTCTAGTACACCAGAACGTGTTCATACGGCACACACAACCAACAAAGCTCTGACATACCTTCTCAGATATCAACATAACCTCAAATACAGACCAGAATCCGCCATGACCTATCTCACTAGTGTGCCACTAACATCATACGTAAACAGAGGCTTTGTAACGTACTACGCTAGGTGAGTTAGTGTACCACCTAGAAGCGCAGAAGTAACTTGCATATGGATAGCGTATACGATAGATCGCAGGTAAGAACTCCCTATTATAACGTAGGTGTAGTGCAGGCAGGCTACTCGGGGTTGAGAAGGTAAATAAAAAGAAGTTACATTTAGTGTGTTTCTTGCTTATATTATTCGAAGTAGCAACATAATATATTTCTTGTGCAAGATCACTTTGCAAAAGGTGCACTTTTCCTTTCACGAACATTAACATAGAAAATTTTCATCTGAGAGAGATAACGTACTAACCCCACATAATATATTTATCAGTAAAAGACGTCAAACGTAACGTAATACGTACGGTAAGTAGTAAAAAGCACTGACCGCAAATACATCAACATAGTCAACAAAATAATATTTATTCTTTAGTTAAATATCCTATTACAAGTCATAAATTAAAGTCGTATTTGAGAAAGTAAAAAAAAAGTTTTCTTGTCGTGTTCGGATGTTGTCTGGAAAACTAGGACTCGGTGACTTCCAAAATGGATATTTCACTTAAAATCCTGCGATTGAATTTTTTCACGGTTCTATATGTACATCTGTGGCGGCCTCGCTACGAGGAAGCGCTCTGTCGCGCCGGCCAGGGAGGACGCGCCCCCATCCCCTGCCTTTCACTAACGGGACCATAGGGTTGGCTTTGTTTTCGCCTACCTGAAACGCGGTGCCGCAAGTCGAAGTAGTTGGCTCCGAGGAGGCATGCTGGACGCATCGACCAGGTGTACTTAAATAAAGTAAATGCACAACGCACAAGCGTATTATTTCGGGGGGAATTAGGGTACCCCTAGACAGTGTAACGATCCCTATACATCTATGACGCAAGTGATAAACTTAAACTCACCATTTTTTCGGACTCAAAGTCACTAGATAATCTTTATTTCTGCATTTTATTTGAGATTTGAAAGTAAAATTAATATTCAGAAAATTATTTCAAGACATTTAGAGAGCTATCAGTCTTATAAATGTCGTAAAATTTTATGTACATTATCTCTTTGTAGGTAGAAGTTAATTTATTTTCGTATCTACAGTGTGTTTTCTGTCCATCTGTGTATTTTATCAGTATCATATCTTTCATTTGTTTACCAAACATGTATTCTACCTCTTCTTGGTTCATTTACACGTAAATAATATTCGAGCTTCTCAAAACAGCAAACAAATGTGTAAGCGGAGCAGATAAAAATTATTTTACTGCATCTATATCAAACTTTCAAGCGAAACACCGTTAATGCAGATGTAGTGCTTACTCTTTATATTTTGCGTTTAGAAAATTTAAGAAAATCGTTGGAGCCAATTTTGAGAAATATTCAAAAAAGTACTTTGACCTTCAAATTAAGTACCTGTTGTACGGAAGTAAAAAACCAATTAGAGCTCGTGCACTGTCAAGAAGTTCATTATTCCCTAAATTCGAAATTTGAATTATATTTATTCATCCATATTGTCAGATTCCCTGTACACAGACGAACAGGGAAGGGCGTACCCAGAAATTTATTTCAGTGGGGGGGGGCGAAGGGGATATCTCTATCACTCTCACATATTATACATCAGTGTTAAACTTACTGATGCGTATCCTTAACATATCGTAATACACTTTTATTTTACTTTATCTATGACATATTCTAAATGTGCCCAAAAGTGGAGTTTCTCATCTATGACTATTCCCAAATACTTGAAATTTCGTTCAATCTGAAAACTTTCTCCATACAGTTTCACGATTGGATTATTCCTGTTGTCTTTTCGCAAACTAACCACAATCATCTGGACTTTTCAATTGAAATTTTGATTTTGAATTTTCACAGAAAAACTGGAACACATTTTTTTAACTTTTCTTCCTATTTTATTCCGACTTTGTCTCTTCATTATAATTACCAAATTATCCGCTTAGGCAATACCTTCACTACGTAAATAACTCAGTTGATTGTCGAACAACAGATTGGACCCAAAGCTTGAACCCTGGGGACACCCTTTTATAATCTGCCGCATCAATTGTTTTTACTAATTACGATATGTATATTGCGACCCTATAAATAAGATCCAAAATTTCGTAAATACGCAGGAACTGTCTTTCTTTTTAACGTTTCAAAAATTGCTTGCTAGTTTGCACTGTCAACCGCCTCTTGATAATCAATGAAAATACAAGAAATATTTTTCCTCCCTTTCTGTCACGTAATTTAAGAGATCCATTACCGCTTCTTCAACCCTCCTCCCTTTTTTAAATCCAAATTTTTTATCATTAATTTTGTTGCTATCATCCACTCCTAGGTCTACTAAGCCTGCTGTAAAATGAGTACTGAGTCTATCCTGGCGTGGAATAGACCGAAGCGAGATGCTGACCACTGCTTCTCATTGCGCCGAAACCTAGAACTGTGAACCTTTCCTTTACGTGAACCCCATGGGCACACCTTAGGGCCTGTGATGGGAAAGTTTGAATTTAACTTCTAAAAACGTATTGGATGATCTAGCTGATGATTTGGAAAGTAGCTATGAAATATATAGTTGAATAAATATTATGTAATTAAAGTTGGACGTTTCAGATGGAGAAATGTAATGAGGGAATAATATGGTGGGAAGTAAGGGGATTCATAATTTGGTCATAATTCAACTAAACTGAGGAAAAAAGGTATGAAAAATCTGTACTAAGCTAATAAATATTAAACTTACATGACCTGGAGATAAATTATTAGACAAATTATTTATGAAAACTGCCATCTACTATCACCAATTTCATGACCTGTCATCGTATCTCGTCAATCAAGTAATATAATTTCTATGTACTATGCCCTTTTCTCCAGATGTTGTGATAACCTTGTAATCACATAAGGAGAGTAGCGTGTATTACGGATTCTAGCATCGTTTATTGGCAATTACGTATCTGATAAGTGTATGTGTCAAGCCGTATTACGTGCGATCAAGATATATCCGCTGAGATGGAGATGAAAAAGTTAAGTAAAGTCTAGAATGAAGATGACGGCTACATTGAGGTGACACTTGCTCATTTTTCTTTTTCGCTAGTATTTCATGTGATTGGTTTTCATAAGTACAAAATATTTGATTGACTAATTTTTACGCAGATACCAAAAGATATTTCCGTTTCCACCTATTGGACCGTCAGTGGTTCGTGTGTTCTCCTGAACGTTTGTACATCCATCTGTCCGAATATCCTTCCATTTAACTGTCTGTGTATCTGTCCAATTGTCCTTTCATTTAACTATCTGTGTATCTGTCCAATTGTCCTTCCATTTAACTGTCTGTGTATCTGTCCAACTGTTCTTCCATTTAACTGTCAGATCTGTCCAATTGTCCCTCTGTCCAATCTTGATGCAATGCAAAAACCAACGACCAAAAGAATATGACGAAGAAGATGAAACTTACATAGTTGTTTGTATTAACAAGTGTGAACCTTCACGTCACAGACCCATAATATTTTGGTATTCAGGGATTGAATGATCAAATTTCTTTACCAGATTAACTAATAGCTAATTTTTATTTAAAACTGTGCTTTATTAAAAGTTATGGTTTCTAATGATGCGTATAGGTGAATAAAGTTCCCTGTTTATTGTCTTTGTTCAACTAATGTCTTTATCCCTTTGTTGGATATTCTAGTTGACGATTGTATAATTTTATGATAATTTAAGACTTACTAGGAGTTGCTTATATCTTTAAAGTGCTTTCCAGGCAATCACTTCGATTTTTTAAACAAATAACTCTTGGTTTCAAATAACTTCTCGTTTGATGTGATGCACCAATTCTTTTTGATGTGGTTGAGACTACCGAGTTCACTCTACGCGTCTTGATCCTCAAAGTGAAAAGGATAGATTCCGGTGTCTCCTCAATTTATAAATTTTCTTCCGCGAAACTTTGGTACTATTAGTACTAATCCTATACTAGCTTAACTCTCACAAAACTAACGCTTCTTTTATCATCGGCCGTCTCTATATAAAGCGCCTACGTTGATTTTACTATCAGGTTAGGACACATAAAACCTAGGCGCTTTATAAAGAGCCGGTCGATAATAAATGAAACATCGATTCTATTAAATGGCTGAATATTTTCAGCCTCTTTATGAAGCGCCTGGCTTTCGCCGCCGGTTAATAAAATGGACGACTTATTTATTATCTGGCTGAATATTTCCAGGCATTTTATAAAGAGACTGACTCTCGACCGCCAGATACTCGAAAAGAGAAGTTTCGGCTACTCAATAAGATTTACTACATTCATTGGAATATATTTATAATAAGTGTTCAGACATTTTTGATATGTTCTCATTAAACAAGTGAGTCGAATCTTTTTAGACATTGTATTGAATCATTTGCTAAGTGAATCATCTCTGGAGAACACTCTCTTTGATGAAGTTGAGTGATTTATCTTGATTGTTGACGAGCTAAGGAAAATTTCCCTTCAAGCCATAGGTTGATTCAAATTTTTTGCCATATACTTAAAAAAAGGGGGAGGGAAGAAATTATTCGACATCTTACGATTCAACGTATTAATAACAAGTTCCTTCGCCGACTACATTCGAGTGGCAATCCTGTATCACGCAAGTTGGGCGAAGCCAGAAATTTTCTCGCCTCGTCACGAGACGTCACTCCAGGTCGAGTTATCAGGATGTAACATCGATTCAGATTGGCAACAACGCGCTAATTTCAAAGGTATATAAACCACATGACTTCTTCTACCAGCACTCCAGATTCTGTTCTAGTACAACCTCGACTACCACGATTACTACTACTTATGAGAGGATAAACTTCTGATCTCGCCTCTCTTATCATGGTTCGAATTCTTCATTGTCGTCGCAAAACCGACATATATTTTCTCTAGTTCAACCCTTCACAATAAGGATTATTACGTTCGAACGCATCGCATCGCTACTTTCATTCTCGTCGCTAAGCCGACATTTTCTCGCAAGATCGAGCCTACAATTGCACCTCAGAAGATACTTGCAACAGTGAGATTACTACTCATCAACTATTTCTTTGTCAACACGACAACCATCCGGATCAACTCTACAACAACTTCAACCAGCTGGTTTCCAGGATCTTCTCTCCATGTCATCTCTAGGAAATCAGTATTGTATTATTATTTCTCATCATTTCACAGCATGCCATTAAATCATTTTATTATTGTTAACAATTAATTTTCATCTCACTACCTCACCCATCATCACTTTGCATTTTTTCCAATCATTATATTCTTGTGCAGGTAAGATTGAACTTGTCTGTACAATAAGGTTAAGTAAATAAGAATAAGGGAGTCAGCCTCTTTATAAAATGGCTGAAAATGTTCAGTCATATAAAAAAATAAGTAGTTCATTTTATCAACTGCCAGCGAAGCTTAGGCACTTTATGAAGAAAATCTTCAACCATATAATAATAAATCGGCTGGCTCTTTATAACTATCTTTATAACTTTTATATAAATCTTGAAAATAAAGCGACACTACTAACTTCTATAAAATAAAAAGTAAAACAGACAAGCATCTCTAGTATTTGAAGAACTTTTTCCCGTGTATATAAATCGAAATTGTTAAGAAAATAAGAAAGAACTAAACAAGTTATGGCAAACGTGAATAGGTGATTTCTTTTTACACGCTAATACTACGACCAAATAAGGGTTAAATTTCTTTATTTCTATCAGAAAGAGATATATGGATTCTATTTTTTTTAAAGTATCATCGGATTTGTTCCGTTTTCACGAATGACCCATTTAACATGATTAAACGATGCATAAGAATATCAAGAAAATTTTTATTATGTGATAGTTTATAAGCATAACTTTGTGCCCTGAGCTTGTGCAATACTATTTCTTTGTACACATTTGTGGAGAGTCCAAATCATATACGCATACAATGGTCATTAGAACGAAAGATTGACATGGTTACTTGTAAGCGAGAAAGCTTGATTTATTGTAATAGTAAGTTAAAGCTCTCTCGTCGTGCCGGGTCATTTCCTTGGACTTTCTCATACGCTCCCAAGACCGCGTATCCCTCTTGAAACCACAGTATAGCCTCTCGTCTGACAGCCGGGACTTCCCCGTCTTGAGGACATCTCTTCTCTTCGCATGATCCTCACGGAGACTCGCTTTCGATGAGCAGATTTGAATGACAGTAACGTGGGCCATGAATAACAATGCTATCAAACGTTCGCCTCTGGGCCTTCGTCTCGTAAAGAGGACGACGTAGTCCAATAAATAACCGCAAGGGTGCTCTGCTCGCTGCGGAGAAACACTACGTGCTCCGACCGCCAGCAACTGTTCCTGCTGGGAGACATAAATTCAGATCAGGATTCGCGGTCCGATATTTGAACACATACTTCTTCGATATTTCCTTTAACCCAGTTCCTTTTCGTGTGTTCGCACGGTGTTGGTATAAATTATGACGAGGATAAGAATTTGAGGACGATTTAAGGGATGATTCAATATGATCTTTATATTTATTGATACTATTAAAGTGGAGGTGTCGTTTAAATGATATGTTTTTCAATCCTTGGGGGACTTTATTAACGATACCAGACTAAACAAAGATTTGTTAATTAATTTATGAAAATGTGTAAACATAAAGTTCTTTGTGGATTAGAGAAGTGGAGGAAACTATAAATTAAGTTATTGGAGTTTCGGAAAATTAAAACCCGATACTTGTCTCTGACGTTGCATGTCTAAAGATTTAATTTTTTTCCTCGTTTAAGTTTCAGTCGTCGTAAAAAATGTGTTGCAGCAGTGTCTACATGTCGGGTCTTCTCCAAGAGATAAAATTCTCCGCATCTTTTTACAAACGATGTATGAGAATTTTCGATCGAAAGTAATATAGTTACGGTGTGAAAAAATGTTTTAAATTTATATGACATTATAATAAAGTACTCAATTTTGCCGTAATTCTAGTTGTTAAATTTTGCGTAGTTAACGAAATAGTTTTACATTAATTGTTTAAAACTTGCTTTCCCCTGAAGTGTGATTCAGGGGAAATATATGGATTAGACGCACAACACAAGTGAAATATGAACTAATGTAAGAAGGAAACATTTTATGGTCAACTATTTTGTGTTAGATATGCTCTCTAATATTATCGAAAACTCTTAATATTGATTATTTATGTTATGCATGAGCGCGCTGAGCTCAAGGTCCCGGGTTCGAAGCCCGGTCCCGTCTCCCATTTTCATTCAACATAACATAAATAATCTGTTATCTGGCGGTGAGGTTCACTGCAATCTAAGAGATTTCTATGTTCTTAATGTTGAAATAAATTTCATGAGTAAAAACAATGTTTTGCAATCCTTTTGAGTTCCAAACGACTATTAGTCCATTCATTTCGTTATTGTTGACTGTTAAAGAATGAGTTTTAGAAAATTCATTTCTAGTAGCAGTACGATTTTTTTAGATCAAAGAAAAATGATTAAGTAAACAGAAGAAGAGGGCAAAGAAAAGAAGCAAAACTGCAGAATCAGATTTTACAATTTTGTACATAAATAAGAGGATGATGAGAAATCAGTACCTTTCTTTGTTGGATATGGATTGCTTGGATATATTCGAAATTTGGTTGTCATCATCTCAATAAAAAAAATGCTTAAATAATTATCATTTAAAGGGTAGATAACATTCTGGAGAACTGAAAAATCTAGGAAAGAATCGTGAGTGAAAAAATGGAGAATGTCTTAATAAAGTCCAAAATTTTAGGAAGGTATCAAATTTGGTTTTTTCAACGCACACGCACTAAATAAATTATTACTGAAATCAAAACAATTTAAATACCGCACTGACTTGCCTTGGCAGGACACGTAATATTATCGAAAAACATTTCAAAGAAATCTAACCTCGGCGTAGGTCGAGTGTGTAATGTTGAGGACGAAAGTGTAAAAGAGTGTAATGTAGTTAGGCATTACGACTATGAAATGTTAAGGAAGTTCAAAATAACTTCTTGTTGTAACCTATACATATTTCAGTATCCAGTGCTTTCAAAATTGACCATAAGAAAGGATACAATTTAAAAAAATTGAAGTCTGTAACTCCGTAAGTTTGATGAAATATATGACAGAAAACTTTAGATGTTGAATTTCACTTAATTTACTTGATAACTGAGATTTTTGTTTCACTTCAAGCCTTGTCCAGATCATGTAAGCAAGGGTTGTTGTTGTGGTTTTTCAATACTTGTAACCAGAGGATGTAAAACTTCAGACTTAAAGGAATTTCTCTTTGAACATTTTCTCAGGAACAGTGATATGTTTGCAAAAACCGTGATCATATATTGCTCTGCTATTATCAATAGTTATTAAAAGTTATTAAGATTATCAAGATATTATTAATATTATTAAAATAGTATTAAATATCGGTAGTTGTTATAAAAACACTTTAAAAGCATAAATTCAAAACAAAATTGCAGTATCTAAAATTCTACTTACCATCTTCAGTTCCTGAATCTTGCTTTGAACTACCGAGGAGATTGTTGAGGTAAGGACAAATTCTCAATAAAACTATATATTTATACTCGCCGACGTTTTGACATATATTATGTCTTTTTCAGATCTTGTACACAATTTTAAATCATGTGTATGATACAGGTACAGGATAGAAATGTGAACCAACAGTGTTCACTGGAACAGGATGGAAATGTAAACCAGATGGTAATGGAAATGATTAAAAATTAATGAATATATCAGAGTAAAAATATGTCGTTTTATTGTGAAGTTGACCTTACCTCAAGAATCTCCCCAGTAGTATGTACACTTATACATAAGTTTCTAGCCAGTGGAATTAAAATCCCAAAATAAGAAGAAAATCTTGCTGGAATAATTAAACTGATCCAATCCTTTTTTAGTTACGTTTTTCTAGTATCAGTAGAACGAAGGATTGTCGATGACATTTCTTTCACATTTCTCAATTTTAAATCGGTTAATTGATTTCTTCGTATCCATCTTTTGCGGACAGACAACGATGCGAGAAATGCTTGATTTACCTGAACGAATAATTATCACGGAGCTATTATTCATTTAAAACAGCAAACCTACGCTTTTACCCCCTGACCCTCGCAAAAATGTACCCTCGCGAATCACGAACTGCATTATGCCATAAATAATGAAAGAGTTTGTTTGAAAACGAATGTGTTAAACTGCTACCGTAATATGAAACGCCAACATTTTTAAACATAAAACGAAAAGAATGTTTTTTTATATTTATTTCAATTATTAAAATGTGCAGAATTTGAAAAGTAGGTTAACGCTGACTAAAATTAAACTTCTGTATGTTGATGACAATTCACATTTTTGTTCTTTATTATAAATATTAATGTATTTACTTTCTTTTTTGATTCGAATTCATTATTTATATACGAGAGCTTTCCAGTTTACTTTACATTCTTTAATCATTAAAGTCAATCTCCATGTGATGAATGTTTTCAGAAAAAAAAAAATGTTTTGCGTTAATGAAGCTTTCTCTGGCGCAAAATGCTTTTCCCCCCGGTAACTGCTAACGAATATTTTCAATCCCAATGAAGTATTTTCACTTGGGTTATTTTTGTAAATTTATTCACTTCCTTGGTGACTGACTTTTTATTGTCATCTCAGATCCTTAACGACCGGAAATCTGCTTTTCAGTTGATTTAATGGATGTACGAGTATGTAGACATCATAAATCTTAAGTTGAAGCAAACATATTCGTTGTTTTTTTATGCCAGAAATTTAAACTTTGCTTTCTACTAAGCACTGTAAAAAATAGCTGTTATAAACTTGACATGTTTATTAATTTCCGATGGGACACAGTTTTTTACTTAAACAACACTATACTTGAATTAACAAAGCTTCAATTGAACGATTATTTCAAATTCATCGAATAACTACGAATTGACATACGAATGTAAAAATTTCTATCTGTGATAGTTTACAAACAAGGACGCCTGCTGAGAGTTATTTGTCCTATAAGAAGTGCGGGAAACATTTTCGGACTTTGTACCAACAACTCTGCCGATTCGTCAGCGCGCAATCCAGTAGACATTTTCCCAGCTCTCTTATGAGCCATTAAGTAGGTGACAATAGTTTTGTGATCTAATATCACACTTAATTCTCTTTTGCACAAGTGGAAGCAGAATGCTAGTTTTTTAATTTTGTCACTTCATAAGCTCCGAGAAGAAAATTTTTTTCAAGAAAGGATTTTCCCATCTTCTTTCGACTACCTTATCGTCATAAAGCTGCCTTTCGTTAAGAAAACCTCCATATAAGCTATATTTTCTCTGAATTAAAAATATTATTTTAGTTGAATAATTGTTACTAGGGTTTTACATTTTGTAAAAGTAAGACGTTCGTGTAGAGGCTTTCGAATTTAACTTTTGTACCAAATTTATATCTTTGGTAAATATCTCTTTTAACTATTCACAATATACATTATGCTCATTCTTAGAGGTGTTCAAGGTTTGGCTCGCAGCTTACAATCGGTCTTTTGTCTCATTCGTCCTCGAGTGGTCAATCCATCGGATCTACAACACACGGCTGTTGGACCATTAGGCATTTGGACCCCTATTTGTAACACACATCTATGTGTCAAATATCTATGAAAATATATGGGATTATATTTTAAAATTGTATGTTTCCTCATTGTTATTAAAGAAACCATATGAATTTAATCTTTTGTGAATACTTTGGAATACTGGAAATTTACAGTTGTTGATATTCAAAATTATTATTTATTTTACTGCAACATTTATGCAGTGACAGATTGTTAAAATTCCTAAATTTGTGGGATAGCTAATTATTGATTCACAGTAGCGAAACTGATATGCTTGAAAACTTTTTATGGATCTACTTGAAACCACGTAGCAAACAAAGGAATAACAAAAAAAGTAATGAAATGACGTGAGTCATAAAGATCCAATTCTTCTTCTCCCAACGCGAAGTAATTTTCGTGAGAATATAACTTTTCCTACGGCGTGCAGTGAACAGCCTTGTCCGTCCTCGCAGTGTCCTCAGTCGTCGCCGTCCCCTTCGAGGACGCCGCAGTTTCGTTCTCGTGATCCACAAGAAGTATTCGTCTTTATCCTTGCTCCGCCTCCAGAGGAACATTCTACGCGAAATAGTAATGCATTTTCCTCAGGGTTTGTTATATCTATATCGGTGGTGTTGGTGAAGACGACGACAACTACGACGGCGTCGGTGCAACTTCGGTCTTCCTTTCCCCGCCATTCTCTCTCACCATCCCCTCCCTTCGCCTTCCAAACCCTCGCTTCTCCGCTGCCGGTTTGTGGCGGGACATTTAGCGTGTTTAAGGTGGCAGTATTTTACCTCGGGATTGAGAAAAAGAGACGACGGGCTGCGGAGGTCTTAATGCTCCCAAAACTGCAATCCTCTCTTCTCCCCGGGCCGCGCTTCTCTTCTCTCCTCTCCGCAGCAACCAATTCCACAATCCATTTTGCCGGCGCCGCATCGCCGTTAGGGAATCTCTCCCATTTGAGTCGAAACACTATACCACTTTTATTTGACGTTTAACGCTCGCGGGCGATGGTGCTCCGTGGACGGGGGTGCAGCGGGACGCCGGCAAATGGAAGACGAGTAATAGGGAGCACGCAGAAGCCGACGGAGAAAGAGCGCGCGCAACTTAAGAAGAACAATAAGGAAAGAAAACGTGGAAAGCGATAAAAGTCGCGCGGGAGTATTAGGTACAGGGGTGCGAGAATTCCAAGCGGGCTAGGACGGCTTCGGCGCAGGTAGGGTCGGTGGAGGGGGAGAGCGATGGAAAAGCGTGGGCGTTCGGAGAAGCGCAGGTGAGGTGGAGTCGAGAGAGGGGAGGGTTTTAAGGAGGGGATGATGAGGGGTCGTACCGAATCGAGGAAGTGCGTCGACGTGAATCCGCGCCACCGGAGGTAGGGCGGAAGGAAGTTGATAGGTGAAGTCGTCTTAGCGAGTCGGTGGTGATGTAGAGGGTGAGGCGATTGCAACGAAGTGAGAAAGCGCCAGGACGGAATGGCGGCAGAGGAACGAGATCTGACGACGCAGGAGGAAAAGGTCATGATTGCCATACGCAAGATGAGAGGGAGGTGGATAGCGGGTAACCGGCGTTGAACGACAGAAGGGATCAAGGGGGAAGGACACGCAGGATTGCGGAAGAAGGGTCGAGGGAAAGAAAAGAAACAAATTTCTAAAATGTTCTCTGTACTTATGAGGAAACGGAATGGGAATATATTAATAACTAGCTGAGTACCCGCAGCTTTGCTCACGTGAATTTTGTAATAAATCTTCATCTTTATTCCTTCTCACACTACCATTGATATTCAGTGAGAAAGTGATCCATTAATGTTGGAGGTTTGATAATATTGGTGTGTCTCCAACATGTCTTAGTTTCACTAATGTATTTAAGAAGGTTTTCAACAACATAAGCTGAAAGAGATTCTAGAATAAATTCAAGAATGAATATACATGAAATTTAAGTTCCAGCTGACATTGTCCAGGTGTCTCCTTTTACTAATATTTTTTTATTGAGGAAAAAAACTAACTTACCTGTATTATAAATATATTTTTGAGGAAAAGAGTGGCTGTCATTTTATCAGTCATTTCATTCACTTCTCACCACATTCCCAAAGGGATTATATACACTCATAGGGGGTGGTCCTTGACTTCAGCTGTATTGGGGGTGCGACTGCTCTTCTGCATCTTTAAAAATGATGTATTTAACTCCAATATCGGTCGATTTTTTTACTTTACCTGATCCCCTTTCCAACACTTACCCCTGGGACGCTAAGGGTATATTATATCAAATGTGGACTGATTGTAAACTTAGAAAGCAACGGGGACGTCCTTGTCCCTCTCAACAGCACCGAATACTATGGTCTAATCTAATATCGGATTTGTACATTATTTTTGCATGTCACCCTCTTCCCACCCCTAGTGGTGCCAGTTGCCATATCTTACCTGCACAGTACTTGCTGTCAAATAGTTAGTCATCCATGTTTCAAGTTTGGATGAAATTGTTCTAACACTCCACAGTTATGCTGGGATACACTCAGAAACATTCCGACCCCCATTTACCTTAGGTATGTATTTTCGTAAAATCCTTTATAAGCGTATGTCCACACCGTAAAAGGAACCTACCAGCCACATTCGTAGGTTTTGTAGTTTCTGAGATTTCGTGATTAGTCAATATTTCGCTTTTATAAATGTAGATTCAACAATATCTGCATGTCCTTCCATATTCGGATTTTCGTATTTGCTGTCCATAGTTTGCAAAGGTAATAGAGCTTGGATAATGTCAACTTTTCAATCAATTTGATGGGTTAAGTCGCGTTGTGTCAAATAAACGTTATGACAGAAAAAATATTTATATTAAAATATTCGTTGACACATATAGTTATATTGAGAACCTCTTACACGAAGTCATTAATAATTAATAGAAATAGTAATAGTGCTTATATTAAATGACACAGAATTATATAATAAAACGATTAGTGAATAGTTAATTAAACGATATGAATGCTCATTTGATTAATTGTTAGTAGCGTAGCGAAAATCTGTTGTAAGTGAACCCCGCTTAGTAGCTAAAGATTGTATGCACACTTAAAAGGTATCATTATCGAATTTGAGTGGTATCATTATCGAATAATTGTGAAACAAGATTTGTACGCCTATTATTATTATTATTATTATTATTATTATTATTATTATTATTATATATTCCTTCGTGCACTGCTTAAAGATTTAGTAGCTGGTTATTTTCATTTCATTTATTGTTGGGTCATGTATGATGTGATTTCACTACATCTTTCTCAGTATGTACACATTTCCGATGAGAGCTATTTCCTAAATATCCCTTTCGTGTAGTGCACCAGGAATCATATCCTAGTTCTTTGATATTTCACGGGTTATATTTCCCAGAGCCCCAATGGTTATAGGAATGACCTCTGTCTTAATTTTTAACATAGGGGTAACCTCATTAGCAATGCGGATTCTCATAATTGAATTAATTCAAAATATTTTGTTTTCAGCTTACTTCATAAATACGTTTTCGGAATGTTTTTGTAGATATAACTATTTTTTCCTACATAATTACGTGTAAAATTCGAAAATAAAATAATTTTTAATAATGAGGGAGATAAAATAGGAGTAACGGGAGAGGGTAAAACTGATCCTTAGGGAAGCAGGTGTAATGCGGATTTGAGAAGGCGGAGAGTGAAAGAAAAAGGGAAGAGGGTGGCACGACTGCCTCGCGCTTCGGTGCGAGAGCGAAGAAAAATAAAAGTATGCGGGCGTCGGGGCAGTAAATATCCGTAGCGAGGAGGCAGCGCTGTGCGGGTTGCTATGGAGGCGCAGTCAAGGCAGCGATGGTGGCGGGTGGAGGGCGCTCGGTTATGCAGGACTACGATAATATTAAATTATAAAAAAGTGACGACCTTTAATGGACAAATTACTACACTTTACTACACAATGTTTCAACCAGGATTGTGGTCTTCATCGGGTGTTTACATAAATAATGCAATATCCTAGTAGCATGCCATAAATAAAATTGTCAATGTGGTTTCCTGAAGGATACGAATGCTACAAAAATTCAAAATGATCAATTAACTTATAAATTATGTTGTACAAATATAATTTAAACCATAACATTTTACCAGGATACTATATTATTTATGTAACCACCTGATGAAAACCAAAATCGTGGCTGAAACGTTATGTAGTAAAATACAATAATTTATCCATTAACGGTTATTTTTAAATATATATTTAAAAAACGTATGTTTTACAAATTGGATGATTTTTTTGATCAGCTGTCCTGATCAACTTTTTTGATTTTAAATTTTACTGAAAATTATATTTTACTTTTTGGCACACTACAAATGAAAGCTTGTTTAAAAATGTTAAAATTTATTTTATACTTTTTAGTATTAGAATATTTTATTTGTTAAATAAGCACAAATTCGACTGTTCCATCATTTGCCATTATTGTATACCTCATCCCCTCGCCACCTAATCCGTAGGGGTATCAGGGTTGTCTTAAACCCACAGTGCATATTGTCAGATAACCATCTGTGTACCAGGTTCAGTTGAAATTACTCCGGGCATTCAAGGGTTATGGTTGGGTATACACTCATGCATACGTATCCCCAACTCGCTCTTTTCGTAAACTGAAACGAGAATTGTCATGAAAATTACACACGTTTGTAAAATTCCAGCTCGATCGGAAAATTGGAAGTGGCTGAAATATCAATCACCAATTTTGAAATGGAAGGACAACGTACACATGAACGAAACAAGTTAAATAAAACGCTTGTAAAAAATAGACATCCTTCTGAAAAAGTCAGCGAAAATTGTCATCAATAAGAAATAAGTAGTTGAATATAACGAGTAATTTAAAGATCTCTTTAAAGATGTGTAGACATCAATATACGAGGATTTTTATTTTATAATTCCACATCTTTAACTATGTCATTATGTGGCATTTCCTTCTCCATATTTCACATCACTTAGTGCACATCCATATCCCTAGACCCCAGTGGTGGCGCAGTGGTGTTGTCGCTCATCACCACGTCATCGCGGGTTCGATTCCTGATAGGATCAGTTCATATGTCACTGCAGAAAAGCAAACCTTCCTTCCTCTATCCAGCTGCTCCTAGTATCAATAACTCTATTACTAACTACTTCTTCTAACACCTCCACATGGGCTAAGTTGTTGGTAAACCCAGCGAACCAACCCACTTACTAACAATAGCGTACCACCCAACTCCTAACTCCTATCGCTCCATGTAGATAAGCTTCAATAGCACGCTACATTTCTCATTTACGTAAATATCGTAGACGATGCAAACTCTCTTCCCCGTGTAGGCACTCGGAAGTTGTGAGTTCAAAATCCATATCATTGCTGGGGGTACCCATCTGTACCAGATCACAATCTCGAGAACATCCTGCAAATTAACTGGTAAGCACTCTATATTGAGTAACAATTTTAGAGTGTTTAATATACTCAAATTGAAATTAATATTAATGCAGCGAAGACCCAAATGAAGATCTTTAACTTAATACAATTTTATTAAACAAATTTAGATAAAAAGCAAATGTAAAAGATAAAATCATCTACAGCTAATAAAAGTTGGTCGTTTTCCCCAACTATAATGTATTTTATTTTTGATTTTGTTTCATTGATATCACAAAAAATTTTGTTGACTGAAGATTTCTAGATGTAAAATATAAAAAATTTAAGAAAGGACACTAGAGTGTTGAGCCTTGCTATTTTGCTTAATTGAACAGTATAAATAACTTCATCCATACCGTATATCCAATTACGACTACTTTAATTTATAATCGTGAATTTTCGTTCACATTTTCAATTTTTTTCAACATAATTGCTCTTACGAAAAGTTGAAGTGAGATTTTTTGATATGCTCTTGGATTATGGATGAATTACGAAGAAAGAAAATAATTGTAATATGGTGTAAAAACAATCATTAATATGGTAAACTGCTTTGAGGTATATATATGTTGATTTCTAAAGACAAAGTGGCGCATTCTTCATAGGATTCTGTGTGAAACGTGATAATAAAAAAAACCCAGTTGTACTTTTAGATGTTGCATAAGATTTATTGTAAGCAAATTATCGACATATTGAAACCATAAGCGAACGTTCATCCATCTTCGCACCAGTGACGTGACCTGGACCGGCATACATCGGCCCAGAAAATTAAATGTAAGCTCCTAATTAATTAACGACATTCCGATAAATTGATAGCACGTTCTATTACTTACGGCGGGCATTGCGGTGCAGAACACCGCTAACCTGGAATTAATTAGGATTCAGCACCATTGGGATTACTTAATTAACTAATTAATCACTTTACGAATTACATTTGGATACACTCACTCAGCAAACGCCGCATGAGTATTAGCGGCATCAAGCGCCATAATTTCCATTTTCCTGTCATTATGCTCGTTAGCGGACAAAGGGCGCCACGCAAAATTAGCGGCTAACTCGGGCTCTAACGCGTCGTTTGGGGACGTCGGTGTGTGGCTTCCGACAGCGTCGCGGCGTCAATACTCAGTGCGCAGAAAGACGCGATCAGCTTTGAAGTTGATTGCTGTTGACGTTATTCTAGGTAATATTTCATCACAAATGGTCCAAGTATGTAGGACAAATGCTTCAGACTCGACATCCTAAACTCAACATCTCACTAATTTGCTCATATTTTTAATATTTGCTGACATCGGGTCCAACAGTTTCGTTATTTCCTTCACCACACACTTCCCTTAGTCTGGTTATTTTTTACATAAATTAAATTGTCGACTTATAACCAAAATATGTATTTTTCATCAGTAGTCGACACTCTCAAAATTGGATGAGCCAATAGTTGAAATAGATATTTGAAACTAAAAATCGCGTAGAAAACAATATAAACTCCCAATATTTGTGTTTATTTCATGGTAATAAGTTATCATCATACACATTTGTAATTCACAAAATAACTTACCAACTTTTGGGGTTTCATGAACGAAATTCGTAACATAGATAGTCATAATGTATGCGCGCGGTATTTTTTAAATCAATTTAGTTCAATTATTGAATTTCTGTTTCTGTGTGTTAGATTTTTATTGAATGTAAATCCTGTATTAATTCACAAACTATTTACGTAATTTAAGTTATTTTCCTAATGGCTTTAATATCATTGTCAAAGTATGATAGAAATAGGTTTAATTGTTAATGAATTCAAAGGAGGAATAATAAACTCACATTTGGATTGCCTTCTCGTTTGACCGTCAAAATTATATTATTTACCTCCAACAAAATTACTTCAAATTTACAAGGTTCAATAATTTCCTTGAAATTAAATGTTCTCTATTCCGGGAAGTTTCAATGACTTTTAATACATGCCCATTATCGCAATCGCTTGTAGGCAAACGAATAGTTATCAGGTAGCGAGAAAGAAAATCCAATTCTAGTTTTCTTTTCTTTCTCGGAGGTCATGAGTAATTAATTCTAATTTTTCAATTATGAATCAAATAAATATTTTAAAGTGCTTAGTTGCCTACAGCTTAATGCAAAACTTACATGAACTATATACACTGTTTGAATTAAATGAGGAACACATTGCTTGATGTAGTGGAAAAATGTCAGCACTACTTGTCGAGGCACAATTTCAACCCAAACGGTCGTGAGCATAGCTTTTGTTCTTGGCGATAGAGCGCTACGCGTTTATAGGGTACGCTTGGGCTCTGCGGCACCCATTTGCGAGACGACCAATGGGAGTTGGCGGTTATTCTGCGGTAGCGCGTCCTTCTGAAACAGTATATAGGCACAAATTGCGTTTTAACGGTTATTCAGTGGAATACCTCGCTAACACACGCAAACGCACTTTGATTCGTTAAATTCAAATACTGTGATAAAGTCCACATTATTTTCTTTAATTTTTAAGTAACGTGAGAATATATGTATATAATTATACTAAAAAGTAATGCGAAAAATTGATAATTATTCTTTGGTTTAAGCATAAAAGTGAGAGATGATGGAAAATTTCAAAATATAGCTTTTTTGAGTTTGTTTCGAGATTTAAAAAGAATCATTCTTATTCACGAACTAAGAGGGAAACAGTGTGCGATGTCAAATAAAGAAATATTTATCAAATTCATATAAAATAGTCACTGATTTTTACCAAAAAATTGTTGATTTTCCTTAACAGCGTTTACGAGGCGGCTTAGTGATGGTGTCCACAGAAGCGCAGAAAATTACGAAGGTAAGAGAAAGGATGGGAAATGGAAAATGGGCAGAAGAACTGGGAAAAAAAGAAGTAAAGAAGAAAATGATGATAAAAAAGAATGATAATGTAATAGATAATATTTCATACAATGTAATATCCCACGACGAAGACACGGGAAAAAATAATTGGTAATTGGATAACTTACAATTACGCGGTAAAAATTGTCATCACAACAACTCACAATGTATAGTTGTATAAATGCAAATGTCAATTGAAACGAATACAAAAATGAACGATCTTTTAAGATTCTTGCGGATATTACTATTGGCAGCTTACTGATAGTTGTTTTATTTACTTACCTATATTTTGATTTTGTAAGCGGTAACACGGTGAAGTCCAGATTTCAACAAGATATCAACGAGACTTAGTCATGCACTTTTCTTAAATATGTGCCGTCCCAGGAATTCGATATTCTGCACTATATGCTAGCTACAGTAATTGGTCCTGGTTAATTTTCCAGATGTCCTTTCCCAAGGTTCCTAGAATAACAGGTAACTATTATATTATAATATTATTATTCTATTACTATTAACGTCCACTAGATAATAAAATTAAATAAATTATCAAAGACTTACGACCTTTAATGTTCGTGAAGTTTCTGCGTTTTTGTAAACATATTTCATGTTTAATACCATGTTCAATTATGTTGTTATGTTTCTTGTTATAATTTGTAAAACGACTTCAACATTAAATCAAAACGTCGTGAGCTTGAAATAACAAAATATATACTGTTCGTCCGTTAAAGGTCGTAAATTTTTAATTATTTATTTTATTTTATTATATTATTATGATATTATTATAATTTCCGCTCGCTCGCTCCGTTTCGTTTTCATTCCCGTCTCACAACGAACGTGGAAGGTCATCACATGATATCGGCTGCTGCTGCTGCTGTGCCACACTTTGAAATTGTCAGGCCCCGGAGTGCACTCGGGACCTCGGAACGGAATCGACGCGTAACCGCGCCACGTGGAGGCAGCGTTTTCCCCTCCTCTTCTCCGTTCCCCTTCCGAAGCGAAGCAGTCGCTCCACGAAACAGGGTGAGGCGGGGTGCGACGTGTCACCGTGAAATATCGGCATTCGGGCGCGGTGTTCATTGGTCGAGGAAAAGTCGCGCCGTTTGGAGAAGTAGACGCGGAAGGGAAGGAAAAAAGAAGAAAAGAAAGTGCAAGAGTTCAGGCGTTCAGGGCGAGGCGGGAGGAAGAAGACGAGGCGGTGCCCATCGGAGACGGCGGGGATGTCGCACTTGGAGAGGGGGTTATCATGCCGGGAGGTTTGATGTGATGGTTTGGACAGCAAAGAGGTGCTGAAGTAATGTAAAGGGTAGACCATTTCGGTGGTGAGGGATTTATGGATTAGTTAAGGCAGGGGTACAGTAAATTGTTACTGAAGTGGTGGACGTGGTAGGGAATCATCGGTTGATGGGGCTGCTGAGGTGATGGAGGTGAATTGATAAGTGAAACTTATGAGTTGGTGACGGAGGAGAAGGAGAAAGGTAATCGTGAAACAGTATCGATTACAAAAAAGGGGAGGATACGGTAGTGAAGGAGAAAATAGATGTGGCGATAGAGAGGAAGTGTTCGCGATGGGGAGAGACACTGATGATCGGAGGAGGAAACATCGGAGGTGATAGAGGAAAGGGCTCTATGGCGACGGTTGCTGCAACGTGCCTTACAGCGTCGCGGTCGCGGGAGTGCTGGAGAGGGAGGCCGCTGTATGTGCGACTCCCTGGCGACCGATAAATTAATCAAGTAACGAGTAGGTGCCAACAAAACGTGCTCTATAGAGGGCGCCGGCGCGGCGGACGCCTCTCGGCCCGTTAGCTACGTCGCGCAGGTAAACTTGGCAGTCGTAAATCGAGATGGATTATCTCTCTGTCGGGTGCGGCGGAAAGAACGGGCTTTCTTTGCTGTCTTGGAGGAAATATAGATGGGGTGCCGCACCGAGCGGCGCATCGGTTGCCGAGAGTGGCTGCGCGGCGCAGTAAAGCGCTTTCTGCGTGTGCGCAGCTGACTGCGGGCAGTTTGTACGGTGCTCGCTAGCGACTGGTGCGAAGGATAATGGCGTCAATGGATATCTGTAGTGGGTGGGAACACTTCCAAATAAATAAAGCGTGAGATTAATTTAGAAATACTCTAACATAATTTTAGCTTCTATTCACATATGTATGACTTGGTACACTACTGATAGCAAAAAAGGGCCCATTTATTTTTCTAAGTCCCACGATCTGACCAGTTTTGGATCTGTTAAGTTTGCAACGCCTCTCTCCTCCTGCTTCCCCTTCGACAGGGGAAGTTTCGTTCGACCAATCGTAGGTCTATTTGAAACGGCGCCCATATTTGGAAGACTAATAGTACCGCTGGTAAATCGTAACAAGATAAAATGTTTCATTACACCGCTATTAAAGAAATATTTTGTATTTTTTTATTATACACATTTTGGACTTCTATAACGAAAATAATCTGTATATTCTTAACTTCAATAAACTTTACCATTCTCTATATTTAAACGACATCTCGCGATTCGTTGTCTCGCAAGGTCTTCGTAGGCAATGTAAACGATATTAGAGTTTCTGTAAAAAACGTTTGCGTAATATTGTGATAAAATATAGTTTTAACAGAATTTGAATATAATTGCGAGATATCGTATGGAATTGGTATAATTCGAATCACAAATTACTTATAAATATTCCTATAATTTCTTTATAGAGGCGTTTCAAACTTAACAGATCCAAAACTGGTCAGAGCGTGGGACTTAGAAAAATAAATGGGCCCTATTTTGTTAAAATTAGTGTACCAATAGAATTAGTAGCAGAATTTTTTTTTACGAAATATGAATATAATTAGATGTATTTCCGTCAGTAAATCAACTGCTTATTTAGTATAAAACCATGAGAAATATTCTCATAAAATTTTGAAATGACTCTTCTTAATATGGATTTACGTCCATTTTTTTTACTTTACAAATTTGGTGTATTTGTTAAGTTGGGGTCTACGTATTTATATGACAGACATTATATTTCAACCAATATGAGGAGTAACATTGCAGAACGATAAAAAAACAGTCCCGTTAAGCCACGATCCAGTCACGGTCAAATTCTGACTCAGATTGGTACAAATTTCTCCATCTTACACGAGACGGAATATACCGAAGAGTTAAGATTCAAATGTGGCTTGTGAGAAACCTTATTTCTTTTGCATAAACTGTAGATAGGGTTACTCTAACCTATTTTGCACAAAAATGCTAATCATTTGCTTATTTCGGCAGGTTGTGTCTTTCAAGTAAATTTGACATGCCATCTTCATTCCAGTTTTTAAACGAAGTGACGGATATTTTAGTTAAATAAATAAAACGTTAATAATTTTAAATAATTGTAAATTGAAATAATTTTTAATTTTCAAATTCTTTTCTTTACAAATAAAAAAATAGTTACAGATATAAAGAACACTTTAGTTTTATATTATTTGTGGTTATATAAAAAACGGAAGTATCGACTCTGATCACAGTTGTGCGATGGTTTCGAGATTTAACGTGATGTGTAAACTACACAATCGGCTTCCTTTAACATCCATCTCATCTCTGGAGCTTCCACCCTTTAATTCTGCGCCGATGGTGAGCAAAAGCAAAGAGGGACATCCTCGTCTCGTTTCGCACATCACTGATTCTCCAGAAGTGCTTTTCCACACCACCGCATGTTCTCGGTCCAGATGGCGTTCGACCCTGCGAGGATTGGAGTGGCGTAATTCGTCGGAGCTTCGCAATGGCACAGCTATCTGACTGTTTTGGACATAATTGGAGATAATTATGGTAATTCTACAGATAGCGGTATTCCAGTGGTAGCATTTTCGTTTTTACGATTACGATGAGTGGTAGAGCGAGGGTTCAAACCTTGTTCGGTCGAACTTGGTGAAGTTCTCAAGTGGGAATTTCGCGTAAGGATTTTTTAGTAATCGTTAAAGCAAAAATACGAAATTTGTCAAATTTGTGTTTTTTAATTTTTAAAATTAGGTAAGTTAATTTTGGAAAAACTGATTTAAAAAGGCTTAATCAAAACGATTTTGAAAAATGTCACTACGACGACAATATGCCACATGTAAAGATACAACAATTTAAACTACGTGTAAAGGAAGTTTATATGTAGTGATTTTATCATTTGTTTTGGGTAAATATACTGTTTGTTTATTGTTCCTAATTCACTTTTTCTGCAAGTCTTCAAGAATGTGCGTCAACAGTCCGGTTTGTTTTGTTTTGAACGTGGCAGTTTTGTCGCGTCAAGGGAAAGTAAGATAACGAATATTGTGGTGAGCGAAGTGGGAGATATAATCAAAATTTAAAAAAGATATGGGAAGACATATCCAGACTCAAGTTCACTGGAATTTGAATATGATGGTCATTAAATGCACGTATGTTTCACGGAAGAATGAAGCAATGAGGCTTTTATTTACGGACACCAAACGTCTTTCTAATATTTTTCTTATGATTCATTCACTCCATTGTTTTCAATATTTTTGAATTTGTGTTTTAATAAATAATTTTTGTTATTTGACTTTTTTTCATGGAATTTTATCAATATTTAAAGGAGAGTGTTTTGAGCAGAAATTGGACAGAAAAAAGCAGAAATTGGACTACTTCATAAATTTTGTATATGTATATGAATTTGAAATTTTGTAGATTCGTGTTACGAGTATAATAATATCCCCAGCGTTTTTGAAATTTATTTTCGAAAACCTACCAAACCATGAGCTCGTGATGATGTAGATAATGCCGACGGTTGTTAGTGGTAAACCCCGCGTTTCGTCGAGCGTTAATACTCACGAGAACACCTCCACTCTGATATTTTCTATCCAATAGTGAGTGGTAATTTGCCCTGAGTCTCGTCGATTCCTCCCAGAGTGACAGGGTTAGTGGTGCGGCGGCTGCGTTGAACGTCTGGTAGTGGAAACACGTTGGTAGCGCTGTGGTGGGTATAAGGAAAGAGTATCTTCCAAGCAATTACCTTTAACTGGTACCTTCACGGTCGATCGCCCGCTTGCGCTGCGCTTCGCTGACGCCGTCATAAACAAGTGTTGGCAAACAGTACCGAGTGGTTTCGGGTAGGAGTAAGGTCTACGGCACAGGGGCGACATTCTGTCTAAAGATAAAGTGATCGTTGGTACCATTGGGACTGCACACACTGGCGACAGGGATAGAAAACCGATAAAACTGTATGGGGTCTGCCATCATTTCAGATCAACAAAGGACCGGACGTTGAGATAAAATATTTCCTGAGAAAGTTAAGGAGGGAGTTGAAGAGGTGAGTGAAGCTATTTTCGGTAGAACTTGAAGAAATTGATTTCTTTGCACTCATCTGTTTATAAATTTGGTAATTCTGCCAATCCTTTTTGGTGGCAGGTTTGCTTGCCTTACCTCAGGCAAACCTTCATTTGTACACCCTCTACTCCCCACGACCTCAGCCGTAAGTGACTAAATATTAAAGTATATTATCGAGAGGTTTTCTTATATCTGGATCTCATTTTAATGAAAAGAATTTTATATAGTTATTCAAGTAGTCAAACCATAATGTTTACATTAATTTATTGATAATGTGTTTTGAATTTTAAATTTTTTGACTTAAATAGCTCCGTATCGTTCTTATAGACCGTTCATACCTTCCACATTGCAACTCTCAGTTACTTTAAGATCACCAAACACGAGGAGTTCACACTATACAATAAATGAATGTGGAGCATCTGCGTATTGGTGGGAGAACGCAGTAGGCGTTCAATTTATCTCTCAATGTCAAGGTCTTGAATGACTCTTTTGAGATCACGATACATAATAAAGAGAATCATATAAAATAGGTAAAATGTGATGCATCAGTTGAGACATGAATCATTTTTACTTTCGATTATTTCACGAATCCTATTCGATCCAAAATAATATAATTTTAAATTTACAAATGTTTTATATCTATCCCCTACATTCACTATAACTTAGTCACCATTTGTTCATAGACATTTTAGTGATACATAGTCCTGTTATACATAACTCAGTTATACTTAATTAAAAGAAAACACACTTTTTTTCGTTTAAAATAATTTCGTTTGTTTAAAAAGTCCAAATGCTCTCACCTCGAACGGAACAAATTTGCGTCATGACATGGAACTGGTCTTCGTTGAAGGTCAATAGAATCATGAAAATGGGAGATTCAATTTCGAGATTTGATACTCATATGATATGTTTGACCAAACATTTTCTTATTCAGAAGTATTTAAAATGTATATCGTTCAGTATCTATATAAAATTATACTATTTTACAAGCATTGTAACAAATTATATTTGGAACTTACTTTTTGTTAATGATAACATTATGTTGCTTTAATATTACAAGAATATTAAATCGAGAAATGTTGGAAAATATTTTTCTAATGGTCTGAATAACGGAATTGAAGGTAATACATATTGTGAGGAATTCTTTTTAGTGAAAGTATAACAATATGAAGATATTCAAATAACAAAAGAAGACAAATTATCGTATTAGTTAGTCTGTTGATTTAGGTGATTGTATAAGTTTTATCTTCAAATGCGATGGAATTTCTTAATTTAAATTTTCAATCTTAAAGCATTATTCTCGCATTCGATCACGTCACTTCGTTCATTTGATGAAAGTTTATCCGTTAGATTTATTTTATCTAAATTTATTCGACTGTAATTTTTTCTACCTGAGCTTTATGATAAATATTTTTAAAGCTTTTCAAATATTTTCAATTTCCTCGGATGGACGTATCCATTTTCATCCATTCAATCCATTTAAGTACTCATATCCACTCGCTTTTACGAATACTTTAAACTTGTAAAAAAAAGTATCATAGTGCTCACTTCCATAGAAGAAAACAAGACAACGATACTAATAAAAACGTAAAATAATGTGCTCTAAGGATAAAATGTATGTAGCATAACTAAAGAAATTCTGACAATAATTACCTCGATGTTGGCGAGCCCTAAAACCTCAATTAAATAAATCTGACAATGATGCAGATCATAAAATAATTTTCTCTCTTGCAAATCAAGGAAAAGGTTTCACGAGTTATCATCGTTTATATTCGCACTTTCCATGTATTCAAACGAGCAGTACTTTCGTGAATAAAATGACATAATATTATATTCAAATAAGTAGATCGATAGAATTCCATAAATGCTGTAGACTAAGGTTTTCGGGATAAAAAAAAGCGCACAGGTTTGATCTCTTTTCCGGGAGAAATGGTTTTCGAGTAATTTTGAAGGTTAAAATCAGACGCGTATGGACAACCTGGTATACTGTCAACTTGTACTGTCACTATTGGTGACTGCATTGTGAGAAAAACAAAGATAAACTTGCACACTTCATTCAATCTGTTTGAAAAATGTCCCAATACCACTAAATGGGGGAGTATTTGAATACAGAGTACAGAGAAAGTAGGAAAATAAAACTATGACAATAATATAATTGAATTGGGAAATGAAAGGAGTATCAGTGTAGAGAGTGTACATCCAGAAAATAACCCAGAGTATATTAGTTTATTGTCCTCTACATGGCCAAACGTAGATTTTTTTGAGTATATATTTATCTACAAATTTATTTATTATAACTACGTATATGTGACTTCGGAAACGCAACTGGCTCTCATCCATCTCTCGCCAGCACCTTCAAACGACAAACCACTCTTCAGAAGCGACTCCGACTTTCAGCGCTTATGCCCATGAATGCAGAAGATGTGAGCGAGTACTTTGCCAGAATCACCCTGGATGAAGCCAGGCAACAATCCGCGCTTGGGGTATTAATACTTCTTCTCTTTTTAACTTTCCCCCTCCCCTTCATCTCTTTTCTCCTTCCCCTTTTGCCGCACTCGTTCTAATGTTCAGACTAATTCCACCGGGGACCTTTGCTTTTGACTGCACTCTTTTGATGCTATCGTCCGACGGAGTGACGGAGGCGGGGGTGGGTGAATGGTGGCGCGTCTGTCCGTCCGTCCGTCCCTCTGATGATGACTCTCCCCCCATCAATTTAGCGGCGAATAGCGAGCCCCGCCCAAGCAGCATAGGATCATCCGCGCGGGGGCCCTTTCATTGTAACTTGACCATATGCGAGCAACGAGCCCTCCATGCTGAGGTGGGGTGTGGAGGAGGACCCCCTGGGGTGCCTTCCAAGGGGTGGGTGTATGATGTGAGAGGAAAGGTGAAGAAGACCGGGAGAGTTGGTGAGGAAGGAGGGGCATAAAACAGTGGTTCGAGTAAAACACTGAATGTGATGCAGGTGGCAGAAGTGGAAAAATACATGAATGAAAAAACATACAGATGAAGAGGTAACATCGGTTATTGAGATGGAAGCTGGTATTCTAGCGATAGCGATAGTTGTACGAGAAGATAGTTTTAGAAAGGATTGTAATCGAGGTTTTTCGGATAACGTGTGAAAAACACAACGGAAGACGTATGTTTTTAGTAGTTCATGAAGATATATTTTTGAGAATTATACTTCACTCAAGTTACATACAGCGAATGGAAAAGACACTGTGACTGAAAGTTCTAATTATACTTCCTCCATTGACGTCTTCCTAAACACTGACAAACTATATGACGGTTGAGTTACGGTGAAAGAGTTCAAACACACACAAAAAAACCTGTATTCATTATTTAATATTTTTTATCTCATTACAGTAACAGTCGAATTAGAGAGTATTAAAATTAAAAACAACGTTGAGTAACAGGAAAGGGCTCAGGAATCTAACCCGTTGCTTTAATTAGAGAGGTCTATTGTTTCACCGTGTGATTGGTTTAGATTCTTGCTTAGGACATTAAAATAAAAATTTGAGGTATCGTAAATCACTCTGTGTCGAGTAAAATTTTCGCTTACATTCCTGAGTAATAAATTTTACCTTCATGCTATGCAAAAATGAGTTACATGTTGTAGTTGTATATTATATCTGACTCCAATGGAGAACATGAACTTCGGAATATTTATTTTAAAATCTATTTGTATAATACCTAAATACTCGTGCGTTTTGACAAAACAATAATTCACGAGGTTTTGCAGTTGTATCCTGTCAAAACGTGTGAATATTTAATTATCAGTGATTTTGTAACGAAAAAGTTAATTTCAAAATAAAATTAATCATGTTACGTCGAATGAAAATGGTAGACGGGACCGGGATTCGAACCCGGGACCTTGAGCTCTACGCGCTCATGCGCTTACCGACTGCGCCATCCCGTTCGCTTCTCGGGTCCGTCTATCATTCTCATTCAACTTGTGAAACCCAAAGACCTCTGAGGTGGTCTCGTAGAGANAGATTTCTATGTTCAAAATAAAAGTAATTCCACATATAATTTTAGTAGATAAATTTTATAAAACAGTACAACTGCGTTATAATTATGTCAAACATATCTCGCATTGTCTCACCATTCATTCATGAAGTTGTCCAATAAAAAGGACCTAAGGACCTACATTACTACGACACTAATAAACAGATTGCTTTATTTTCATTTTAAATAAACGTTTCTTCCCTTCCCAACAATTAATTAAATTTTTAATTTATGATAAGAATGCTGTGTTTTAGAATCCAACATGGCTTATCATTGGAAAAGGATTGGAATGATGCATTCGAGTGCGCAGAGAGGATGTATATTGACAATTACACACACAACATATTTGAAACGTGGGCTATGTACCCCGGGAACTTGACGGATCCTAAAGCTCCAGTAATAATGATAATAATAATAATAATAATAGTAATAATAATAATTTTATGTAGTGATGTTCACTTCACAGGTTATTGTTATTGTTATTATTATTATTATTATTATTATTATTAGTATTAGTATTAATTATTCTCAGGAAGTTCATCGTAAATGATACTCCCTTGCATGAATCAATGACGCTGATCGTCACCTTTTTCAAGTTCATACAAAATAACGTTCATTTGAGGGGAAAAGTAAAATTTTGCATTTATTATGTAAACTAGCTAAGCATCTGCAGGTTAACCTTTGTGAATTTTATGATTTTGCACAAATGTTCTTTCTTAAATTCTGATTGATATCGAGTATAAATGTTCTTCATTAATGTGTGAGCTTTGGTGGTGACGGTTGCAAATGCATACTCATTAATATTTTATACCTTCTTTTTACTTATTAAAAAAATTATTCTTTTTACGAACTTAGCACGAACTCATATTATGCACAAATTAGTAAATAGATTAATAAAAAATTGCAGCTTCTCAATGCGGATTTATACGTATGCGACACATAACTTAATTATCGAAAAAAAATCATTTTTTGTACATTTTAACTAAAAGTAATCGAGAAAAGAATATACAATTTCTAACATAATATTTTATTGTTGTACTACACGAATACACTAAATTTGGACCTGTTCCGATAATGAGAACTTACACGTTTTGTAGCAAACAATAGACCAAATTATTTTTTAATTTATAAGAAATTAATTTTCTTGGAAAATTCTAAAATACTTTGACTGGAAGTAGCACTTTCTGAAAGTTAAAATACTTAAGTATTGAATTAATTTATTAAAGATTATGAATAAATCATCAATATTCTTCTGTGTTCGTTGTATAACAAAAATGTATCTGAGTAGTTGTCTCGTCTGATTACTCGTGATATCACTTTCGATAAATAACTCTTTTGACGAACTGTATGACGTCATTGGTCAAAGCGTATGCGGTATTATAATAGCACAGGAGCACCAGTAGCGTCACAGGAAACTGCGACAGCATAGGGGACATCTTGGGCACTGCGATGCCTCGGGCTGTAACAGGGGAGTGTGTGAGAGAGATGTCAAGGATTGCGAAGGGTTGGGATGAGGCGCGTTGAGGGATGAAGGTGGTGGAGGAGGCGGCGAATGCGAGATGACTTAATTAGCCGCTTAGCCGCGAGGTGGCAGGCGTCGTCACGCAGCAAGGGGATTGCTCCCTACTGTTTCCAGGCAACCGGTTGGTTGGGAGATCTAGACTCTGGGGAACGTACGTTTATTTACAATGCTTTCATGCACTACCTTAATAATAAATTTCGTTAATTATCCATATTATAAGGAGAGAAATTAAAATAAAATTGTAGAATAGTATTAGAGCTTGTACGTTAGTTTGTGAGTACATTCGCCAATTATCTTTCTGGAATAAACTTCCATCTCAGTATTCGAGGGACAGATTTTCGTATTTGATTTTCTTTTTTGTAATTTACTGAATTAAAAATAAGAGAACATAATCAAAATGCCAGAGTTAAAATAATTTGCAAGCACGAACTTCTTAACGAACATCAACCAGAATTTTTAAGAAGTCACATTATGTTAACTGCTTTACTAAATGTATGTAACGATAATAGATAGGCAATGGATAAAAGACAACTGACCATTTTAGACTTCACCATGACCTTATACAACGTTGACATGGACTTATCTTTCATTTTCATTTCCTTTCATTTTAGGAAGCGTATAACTAGTCTTGTTTTTCACGCAGGGAAAATCGATCATATTGGAGTCAGTAAATTGAAAATGTACTACAGGGTTCTATTTTGGGCTCATTAATCTTTTCTGTGTTACAAGCAATGTTGAGACCTTCCTCGATCAAAAGGTTTTTTCACTTTACACAGATAATAACTAAACTAAACAGAATGCTCCAGATGAAGCACCATAGCAATATTTAACACAAATAATGAATTGAAATCAGTATCTCTGTGGGCTTGAATTAAATCCCAAAATAACCAGGCAACTCTAATAACCTATACTATTACTAAATTTTTTTAAAAAATAACATATCATCAATAGAATTAACTAAATTCAACAATCTGTTATCGTCAACAGTACGAAACCTTGGAATAGTTACGGAAAAAACAATGTCATGGTCAGAAGAAACGTATTTCTTTAGATTTTTCGGCTATCGACTCTCTAAATTTAAATGTTCTCTCTCCACAACAAATAAAAACGAAATTAATTAATAGGTCCATCAAGATCATTTTAATGTAGTTTCCTATGATCTAGGTTTGGACTTCGCAACCTAAATTACCCAAACTGCCTGCATTCGTGTGCAAGTAATTTGAGAATATGTCACGCTACAATGCACAACTAACCAGGTCTCGACTGCATGAGAGCTCCATATTCTACTTCTCTTGTTCCTTCTGCCAATGGTCGAACCATTCTACATCTTCTCTTTCGTCACAAATATCTCATTTCATCATTACAGCAATACGCTCGCACAAAAGTCTACCTCACTTGTTCTACATATACACAGAACTTCAATCTTCAATTACTCTTTTTCCATTTCAGTAACTCGAGAGGGGAATCTGTTTCTTCAGATTCTTGTAGCGTCGGATCCTTGTAGCGTACAAAGAAGTTCAGACACACTTGTTCCAAAATGTTTCTTTACAAAATTAATTTCATTATCAAATTACACCGACAGCTGTGGTCTAGTGGTAGCGACTTCGCTTCCACGATCCCGCTGAGCGATAGAGCGTGGGTTCAGACCCTGCTCTGCCGAATTAGGTGAGGTTTTCAGCTGGGGTTTCCCTCACCTACTCCAGACAAATGTCGGTTCGGTACCATACGTTCTCTGGCAACCTAACATCTCTCCTTCCTAATTCCCTTGCCCAAGTCCAACGGTTGGGTGGAAGAGCACATTTGGTTTCCAATACTATACGCAACTAATATCGAAATGGTGTAATATTTTTCGTGTATACTTTCATATACATCCTGGAGCTAAACACATTATCCGTGTTTTGTCATCATCCATGTTTTGTCATACCTGTGGGTAATTCCTGATGAAATTGGACAAAATTGGAATTTCATGTCTCAGAATTGTATACATTTTTGTATATTGATAGCACTGTTGGTTTATATAAAAATATAAAATTGTAGATTTTTCTTATCGGTTGTTCTTCAGTTATTTATTTCAAATTTTTTATATTTCCACCATTTCCGACGCGTTTCATTATCTTTAAATGACTCTATCTTCAAAGTTTTTTGACGTAGAGAGAAAATTGTATCGTTGTCTTCAGATTTTTATGAGTTTCAATATGACGCGCAACTTGATGTTAAAATATAATTATAATTTTTCAAAACTATTTTTTAGAATCTCAAAATTGAATTTTTTTATTGAAAAAAATTGTTTATGGTTATCTTTTAAAAACTTATGTGCCAAATTTGAAGATGGAATGAGTACGGTTTTGTATTGAAATAAATAAGTGCGTATAGCAATGCACGTACAAAATGACGGATTTGAAACTAATTGAAGCAGTTCGTGTCACTTATACACAATATTATAAGCGGTGGCATAGGAAACATATAAATTTCTTCGTTCAATATTAAAATAGTAGGTAATTCTGAGACATGAAATTCTAATTTTGTCCTATTTCACGAGACATGACCCCTGTGCGTTAGCGACGGAGAAAGTCTGCCAGCCCTTGGGCGCCAGGATGCGTTGAGCGCCTCAATGCGGACCCAAAGTAGCCACGGCCAGCTCCCTGGGAATCGCCACGGTTACCCGAACAAAAGACGGGGCAAATTAGTCGATAGGTCGAGGAGAAAACAGAGGAGGGTTGTGGATGCAGAGGAAAGGGGAGACGGGATTGCAGGAGGACTAAATGTCGTGAGAAATGAAACTGGAGGGTGTTATAGACATGGCACAGCATAGCTTCATCTGTACTTGTTTAATGCAATTTGAAATGGTTTGTATTATAATTGACGAATGAAATTATACATATTTCAATTTCTCTTCAAGATAGTACGGACAAATTAGCTCAGTCAGGTCAATTTTAAATTTGTGTTTGCGTAAATAAGTTTCTTGATAATGAATTCATATTTCAAGATTAACATTTCAAAACCATTATTTGTTCTTGTTCTTGTTAGACTCTTCGAAACAATTTTTATTAACGACTTTTCTCTTCCCTGTACGTGAAATGTCATTTTTACCTTCTCATATACGTAGTACATAGAAAGTATAATCTTGAAAAAACTCGAAAGCGAGATTTCGACGGAAATACCATTTTGGTGATCCCCAATTCCGTCCGTCCGTCTGTCTGTCCGTCCGCCTGTGCGCAGCGATTCTGACGAAATGGATGAATAAATACTATTCAAATTTCGTATTTAGGGTATAATCTGTTTGTTGTTGATGCACGTGCTCTAATTGGTTTACTTTAAAATAAAGGGTACTTCACATGAAGGTCAAAATACTTTTTGAATATTCCTCAAAAATGGCACCAACGATTTTCCTTAAATTTTCGGCACGCAAAGTATAATTGATAAACATTACATCTGCATTAGCGGTATTTCACTTGGGTGTTTGGTGAAGATGCAGTAAAATAATTTCTGTCTGCTGCACTTACACATTAGTTTACTATTCTGATAAGCTTGAATATTATTTAGCAGGGTAAAAGGTTAATGTAAGATGAGGTAGAATATTCTTGTGATAAGCTGGAATGAGAGCTATGACTCTGATAAAATACATAGAAGGAAATGAAACACATTTTTTAGGTACGAAAATACATTTTCTGCTCACGACGCATTTACATTTACGTAATACTTTTACGATATTTATGAGACTGAGAAATTGCTAAATGTCTTGAAGAAATATTCTAAATACTAATTTTACTTTCATAAATATAAAATAAAAGACAATAATAAAGTTTATCTAGTGACGTTGAGCTTGACGAAAGAGTTAGTATTAGTTTATTATTTTTGTCATATATGTAGAATATAGAACAGTGCGAAAATTCGATCGCAGAGTTTTAACGAAAATATCGGTTTTCGTGGTCCCTGATTTCGGAAAAGTTGTTTTTCAAATAACTCCCGAGTCTGACAAGAAAACTTAGTTTTTTACTTTGTTACTCATAAGATAGATCACATATCCGATTAATTTTTACACGACAGAAAATTTACCTTTCTAAATTGCAAAGAAATTTCGTTTTGACTTAATTACCAAATTAAATACGGGTATAGATAGTCTCCTTGCTTTGATTTGCATGATGTATTGTAGTATACAATTAATTTATGATTTGAAATAGAACATCTATCCTTCTTAGCCAACCTCCTCCAAAAACCATACGACGGAATTTGAAAATTGCGGAGGGCGCTTATATCAATGGTAGTGAAAGAATATTTTTAATAAACAAATTGAATAGAATAACATGAAGAAGACGACCCAAATATAGTGGACCATGCCAAAAATAACTCCACTCTCCATATAACTTATTGTCACTCAATAGTGCAGACTGAGAAACGAGTATGGTAAACTATGTCCAATGGTTTTGCACCACTAGTTTCGAAAAGGTAACTGTATATATAAACGATATTATGAAATTGAATCTGTTCAAATCAGCGGTTAAAAACTATCTCCTGCACCAGTGCTTCTACAATGTAAAAGAAATTATTGATTTTAATAAAAGTTAAATCCGTCTTGTACTTTATCACGCCATTGCTGTAGTACTTTTTAAATAACTTATAACAATTTCAAAAACTATTTTCTTGCATGATTGTATTATCTTAAGATTTATATCAATTTAGTTTGATGTGTACTCAACTTTGGCACGGTTGTGTACATTAATTTTGTAACCCCATCCTGGTCGGGGTTTTTCTCCGGTTTTCCTTCGGGTAGAGGAGGATTTCTTATACAGGTTCTCTAGGCTTTGTCTAGGGGCGTGTTTATTGTAACAATAAATCGTGAATTTAGTGTTATTTCAATTCTTATGATTTTTAAACACTATACTCAGAATAATCTATAGTTCGATAATAACTTGTAC
>NNCF01128031.1:55357-82944 GCA_002313205.1 Laupala kohalensis
TTATATGCTGCACGATTACAACCAGTGTTATATTGTAGATCATTATATTATTAGAACATGTAATTTATTTGTTCCTTAAGTAGTCTTATATTATTTATAACTCGTGAATTAAACTTTTGTGTTATTAGTTCATATTATAGACAAACGTTTGCTATATTTTTTTTCCCCATATATGAAAAACTTAAGAGAATCGCAAATTATGTGAAATTACTTTCGACAATACACATCACTTGTAGGCAATTTGATTTGACTTCTTTACTTCACTGTATAAATATAAGAAATTATAGGAATATTTATAAATAATTTGTGATTCGAATTATACCAATTCCATACGATATCTTGCAATTATATTCAAATTCTGTTAAAACTATATTTTATCACAGTATTACGCNTGCCTATGAAGACCTTGCGAGACAACGAATCTCGAGATGTCGTTTAAATATAGAGAATGGTAAAGTTTATTGAAGTCAAGAATATACAGAATATTTTTGTTATAGAAGTCCAAAATGTGTATAATAAAAAAATACAAAATATTTCTTTAATAGCGGTGTAATGAAACATTTTATCTCGTTACGATTTACCAGCGGTACTATTAGTCTTCCAAATATGGGCGCCGTTTCAAATAGACCTACGATTGGTCGAACGAAACTTCCCCCGCCGAAGGGGAAGCAGGAGGAGAGACGCGTTGCAAACTTAACAGATCCAAAACTGGTCAGATCGTGGGACTTAGAAAAATAAATGGGCCCTATTTTGTTATCAGTAGTGTACCTGAAGAAAAGAAGAATTTTACGAAGTAATGAATGAAGTACGTCGCCGGGTATAGAACAATGAGACACTCTGAAAAGGGTGCACGCGGGCCCTAAGCTGGGACCGAAGGCGGCTCGCCTTCGCGGCTGCGTTCCTAGAAGCCAAAGTGGTGAACAAGAAGAATACTTGCAAGGTGTGCTGGCGAAGGCATGGTTATTTGCTGATCACGTGTCTTCCTCTGCAGTATATATTGGGAGGATTGAAGAACTTCGAGGACTTTTTATGAGGAAGTAGTGGTCCGCCCCCACGTGAGATGTGACCGGGGTAAGACTTGGTCGCGGAGACCAGATGGTCGTTAGGTTGCTGCGGTAGTTTTAATGAAGTCATTACTAGTTGCGAGTGTCGTAACTTGTGTCAGTTAGTTGTTGAGGAAAAAACTTATAATTTTGAAGGTTCATATAACCTGAGGGTTTTTACTATTTAGTTGTCTTCAACTAAATATATCCAAGTTTAACTAATGCTTTCAGATAGCATTACTTGTGTAATGACAGATTATTAAATATATTAATGATTTTGGGAGTTTGTCTGGGTTTGTTAATTCAGATTTCTAGTTAATTTGTATTAAATCATTATTTATTGTTATTACACGTGTGTTTGATTGCCTGGGAAACTGGGCTTTTGGCAGCGACCTCTACCATAAGGGTTGTGCTATATTTATGTGGATCCCGCTTCTACCAAAAATACTAACATCGCATCTGGGTTTGAGGTGTGATGTTACAGTAATATGTTCTATAAATGTGAGAAAAGTGAATAACGCGAGAAATTTTAAATTGCGTCTTTTTAGGAACTTTTATTCATTAAAGTATATTTATTGTTATGTTTAAATTTGGTAGAGTTAATATTTTTTAGTTATTTTACTAAGCACTTATATAATGTGAACGCAAAACGTATAGATTATTTCATTTTAAGGAAATATGAGGTAAGCATAGGATTAGAAATAAACCTAATGAACTCAACAAATAAAAATGTGAAAAGACTGTTGTGAATTGTTTCACCAGAACTCTTTGAATCATTTATTTGAAATTATGTAACTTTACTACTTGAGTCCTAACAATTAACAGCTCAGACGCGTCTAACAATATTTGTGTGGGATTGGACGTGTGTCACGTGATTCTCCATTGCGCATTACCATATGCTATTCACATCTTTTCTGATGTCATTGTTCACGCTAAATATGAAACAGTGAAACTTGTCCATAAGATTAAATCGCACGGGTTTAGTTAGCCTTCATATATTTCATTTGCAAAAGTACTATCAATCGTTTACTCATGACCTTGATAGTACGTGCTAAATGGAAAACGATTTCCCCTCTCTTTTATCACATTTTACTTTGATGAGGATTTAATGTCTAATAAATCGCCAACCCATTTACTTAAAACGTGAAGGACCTGGCGATCATAGTTTTCCCATTTCACCACCGCAACCATCCCGCCCTCCAGTTGGGGATCTCGACACTAATGGACAGCGCAAACATATAGACGAAGTCATTCAGGGCTATTGGTGTCTTACACGCAGGGGAGAGCTCACGGCAGATGACGTCGAGGGAGCACGACTTTATTGAGGGAAGGACAGCGAAAGGGGGATTAGACTCAGGGGGATGCATGACAGCGGATAGACGGTGGATAGCAGTGTAGTTAGTGAGGGGCAGCGATGATGAGATACCGAGCTGAAAAATTCGCAAAAGCATCAAGCAAGGTTGACAATAACACACACAATCGGTGAAGGTTATCAAGTACATTAATATGCAAATATTCCAGAAAAATTGCGTTTAATTTCTGTTTAACTGAAAGAAACAAAAACTCAAATAAAAAATTGTACTCAAGAAAATTAAAAGATCTATTGATGATTTCCTATTGTGTCATCTTTAACCTTATCCTTTCCGAGATAACAGCATTTAACAATAACATCAAGGAAAGACGCCACTTGACTCATCTATTTGAAATGATGTAACTACTACTTGAGTCCTAACAATTAACAGCTCAGACGCGTCTAACAATATTTGTGTGGGATTGGACGTGTGTCACGTGATTCTCCATTGCTCATTAACATATGCTATTTACATATTTTCTGATGTCATTGTTCACGCTAAATATGAAACAATGAAACTTGTCCATAAGATTAAATTGCACGGGTTTAGTTAGCCTTCATAAATTGCACACTCTATTTATGACCAAAAAGAAATTTTTACATGTCAGGAGTGGTTCAGTATGCCGTGAGTTGGCAATGCCTAAAAACACCTGTGTGCAGACGCATTCAACAAAAGTATTTAAGAATTATGATTGACCCTTTAAGAGAACACACCCACATATAACTTTACATCAATTTTCGCACCCTCTTGTGACCATCATTGTTGGCTACTAAGGGTAGTACGACAACAGGCTGGGTGTGCCACTATCCAGCGAGATTCTTTCGAGTCCTATCACCCTCGAGACGAGATCAGTGTCGCTTTGTCTCTGACCGACTTTGGGTGGAAGCAGGATTTCTTTTGTCTCTTGGGTACATGCGCCCAATCATTTCATTTTTTTCGGAGATACGTCGGTTTTTCAGTACACGAGACTCAAGATTATCTATTTTGAAACGCTAAACATAGGATTTTAGGAAAGGAAAAGCCGCGTGTTACAACACACCACAAGTCCATATGCGATGTGCGTAAGCTTTTTGGTGGAGAAGCGGGATTCAACCATAAACCACAACCTTTATGGTAGAGTTCGTTGCCACCAGCTTGGTTTCCCCAAGCAATCAAACACATGAGTAATAACAATAAAACATTTAATTCAAATTAAATAAAGCTCTGGATATTTACAAATGTAGACAAACTCGCAAATCATAAATTCAAGTTTGAACTTGTTATTATTTGATAAGCAATAATTACACACAGTTATAACTACTGGTGTTATGAATTAACTCGGAAATCTACCCAGATTATCCGAAGTTCAAAAAGTTCCAAGTTGCTATCTCGAAATAAATAACTGTTCCAAGCTATGTTATTCGCGCCTATAGCAAGTAATAGAATTACCGCAGCAATTCTCAGTGGTCTGACGACCAAACTAACCAAGTTACATATTAAATAACTTGCGTACTTCTATACGCTTTCGCACTTGTCTCAAAGTCTGAAAGCCTCCAGTATAAAAGTCACTTAGGAGCTGAAATCCCTCCAATATATATTGAGGTGGAGGTCACGTGACTACCTCTTCGCCACCGTTCCCAACCCACCTCGGCTTGGTCACTCCTTAGCTTCCGAGAAAAACTGCCTTTTCGGATGAACACTATTTCTGTCAACTGCTGAAATATTCCATACACACTCATTTTCCTTCTCCGGGGCGTTCATCTCAGTTTTCAGAAGTAGAAGGGAGTTTAATACGAGAAGTCTTAAACGAGCACTTTTCCTTGTTTGGGCGGCGACGGGCCTGGCTCTTAATCGCCTTTGGAATTTCCGGCGAGCACAGTGCTTGAAAATGTTATTTCAAAATATATACTGACCCCGATGTTACACCGCGCCACCAGGTGACATTCGCTTGGCTTCTCCGCGTTGCATTTTTTCTTCTTAGTGTTGCGAAAAATGTGGCGACAAGTTGTACCTGCTTTTAAATGAATCCACCAATAATAGTTTCGCGAAGAATTCGTTCTGTAACAAAGTTACAGGTAAAAAAATATTAAAAAGTGTATAGGGCATGTGATTACTGATTCTCAGTGGATACTATTCCACAGTTTCCACAGAAGCGTTAGAGGAGATATTTGGAGTTGTGCCACAATATTTAAACGTAACAAATAAAAATTTAGGAAATTATTGAAATATAAACAGAAAAAAGGAATTGCAATTTACATGATGAGGAGAGAGCCAATTCTATTGGCATATTAATACGACAAGGAGTATATTACACAAAAATGTCGCGAAAATTGTTTAGAAATTTATATGAATATGTTTCAAAAGTACGTGAAATCACACACATATTAAAAGGCAGATGTGGGAGTGGTGATAGACATGAGTGCACCTCCCCTAGTGGAGACAGGCACCTTCTGAATTGGAGGTAGCAAAGGGGATTATTCCAATAGAGTTAAATAGTGAAAATAGAAAAAGGGTTTCGTGAAGTAACAATGTTTAATATATGGAACAACAAGCGAAAAAAATATTCAAGTTCACATATTTATTGTACTGAGTAAAACACTTAATGCTAGTATAACGTTCTTATATTTATGATGAAAGAACATTTAATCTTAGGTAAAGAAAGCCGTTTAATAACATTTTGTTCTGTACTATGTTCACACTTCCATTATCTCATAAAAACAAAAAAAATTTGTTATTCTATTTAGCTTCCTTTATCATCCACTGCACTTAATGTGAGGGTCTTAACACAAAAATATTACGGACAATAGAATCGTTTGGATTATGATATGGGTGCGGTTTCTCTTTCAATTATTAATAAATAATTGCAATAAAGACAAGAATTATGAGATAAATTTTGACATTAACCACGACAGATTTAATAATGTAATAAAGGTATACCAATATTTGATGTCTCATACAGTTATTGTTCTAACGAATTGAACATTATGACCTCGTATTTTTGTTTATACATTTATTTATCTCACCAAAAATTGAACATTATTATGAGTTATTTTATTTCAACATTATCTATAGTGAATGGAAGCTCTCTAAGGGTTGAAAGCAAAACCATTCTCACTAAGAAATAAACACATCCAGTATCAGATTCACTGGAAATCCCATGTAGTAAATTTTTCCCATCTGTGATTCGCGACAGAATTCTATGTTCTCATCTGAAATAATGGAAGCATATGGTGTAACACTGACGTAGTTTCTCTTATCTACAGTTATTACTCACTCAATGAACCCGGTGTTCTCTGGTAGGATGAATTCATTATACCGGTGTTTTCTGGAAAGACAATAACGTCAAATTTGGAATAGTAACACTGCACTGATGAGGGTGCTGGGGTGCCTTACCTCCGTAAGGACACAATTTATAATTAAACTACATCCGGATTGTTACTATTCATCTATCGGTTCCATGATCTATGGATTCGACTCTAATGTTGGTCGTTTTCTGTTACTCTTATATATCACCCCGCTCCCAAGTCACCTTTAGAGGCGATACCCCCGTAAGGGCTGGAATTTGGATGTAAACGACATTGTAGACAGTAATTTTATTCAGATTTTGATCGCCAAGAGAATGAAAAATCATAAAAATAAACAGAATTTTTGCTTCAAGGGGCGATATAGGCGTGTCATTTCCCATGGATGACTTAAACGGAATGAGTGCATTCATTCGTTCATCTCGGGAGTTACTATTCATCTCAACGATCCCCGAATCTATTAATCCGACATTAACATCGGTTTCGATGATATTTTTAAATGCCACTCCTTTCCCACTCTTCTTCCAGGTGCGTTGGACGTGTCTTACAACCATGGAGATTCTACATCTGTTTACACGGAATCGAAAGTGTCTCTATCCGGCGACCCAAAAAACTTCCTATTTAAACTCTCTTGAAGTTAAAGAAAAACAGAATCTATTCACAATTCAGAGATGACAACGTATTTCATACAACAATGAGGTATTATTGGATCATTATCCTTTGCTGTGAGTTCTAGAAATTTGAAAAGTCGGCAAATGCAAACAAAATTGCCATATTTTGTTAAATCTCAATTTAATGTGTTTTGAAATACTTTCTCTGCCTTCTTTTTAAATCTAAGTAATTTTGAGGAAGATTAAGATAGAGTGTCTGGTCGTATGGTAGTTCTTACCATAATATAATACATTTGACTTCTGTGACATCTAGTTTATCATTGGACATTCGTAGTTGATATTTTCTTGTTCAGTGTAATGATGAAAAAAATATAACCCATAATTATTTTGTTGAGACGGATTATTTTTGTGTGTGTTATTGTCATATTATTCTAGTTATTACATAGCCAGTCCATGAGACATTTTACCAATTTACTAAATTATGTCTACAAAGCAATTTCAAACTCTTTCTTCCTGGAAATTCAGCATTTATAAGAGGTTAATTTATTGTAATATTTGTTAAAATGTGAGAGTGACTATTGAAGACATGACACTTTATATCTCATTTAACAACTTATCGTTTTTATAAATGTAGGAGTTAAATATTTTAAAAACATTGCAATTCCACATTTGTGGAGAGGTTGAAAGAAATGTGTTTGTTTTTTCCTTTTATAAATATAACAGGAGAAAGTTTTTAGCAATATAATTCCCACAAAGGCAAATAAATATTTTTGGATTTCATACTTTCCCCACAGTCGCATGAAACTTTTCGCAGATAATTGCGTACTAGCAAAACTTATTATTACGAAGACAATATTAATCAGAGAGCAAACAACTAGACACTAGAACAAATGTGTACGATGTTCTAAAAGCGACAGTTGGCAGTCGTCTGCCCGGTCATTGTACCGGAAGCGAGTAATTTTGTTGATGTGCCCTTCTTGTGAGGGCGGCCGAAGACGCGCGGGTGGTATCAAGATTAATGGGATACCATCCTCAGCAGTTTGTTCCTCGCGAATCATATAAAGTACATCCCAGAAGGTTTCGAGAGAGACAGAATCCCGTCTTTGAAGGTGTGATATTGTTTTAGCTGTGTCGGGCTATCTTTCAGACAGGTATAAAGTAATGTTTCTGCTTTCAGACTTTTTTTTTCATCTCCTTCCCCCTCTTTTTTTCATCGCTGCAAAAATCTCTCACGCGGGCGCGCACGACTTTATTTGAACATCATCAGTCGAAAAGCATAAAAGTTCTCTTCCTCTCTCTCTCTCTTACTCTCTTGAAGAAAATAAAAGCAAACGCTGTATCAACACGTAACGCGTAATATTTCACAGCTGACCTAAAGTCATGTGCAGCCTCACGGGTGCGAGAATAAAAAAAGACGACGAGAGCGGCTCCTTTAAGCTCGGATTTCAAACACGCAGAAAACAGTATGATGAGTTCCCAAGAAGAGTATGGAAGTAGGGGGAGTATTCGCGCGCCCCGCACGCGCCGACCGGCATATGTGTGTACGCGAGTGAAACTGCTCTGTCAGATAGCTTCATCTCCATCCCTCTCAAGTCTTTTTTTCCCTTCTTCGTACGGTCCCGTCCGTGAGCGTGTGTCTTGGCAGGGGACGTCATCAGAGCTTTGCGTTTTAAGTGCGAGTTCTTTATGAAAGGAGATTTGTTCGACGCTAAGGCGGCGACGGCGACGGGTGCGACTCGGAGCGGGAAATGAATTACAGCTGAGGATTGGGACTCGCTCGGCAACGCCACTGGCTGCTAGGGTGGCGACGGCGATGATCAGAATTATAATCAAAAGAAAGCAAAAAAGACATCGCGGGAGGGGGACAAAGAATCGCGTGGTGATGGGGAGAGGGGTGAGAAAGTGGAAAGGAAGGAGGTTCAAAGGTTGCTCGCTGTAAAAGAGGCAGTGCGATATTAATATTCGGAAAGTGAGTGCGAGCGGGATAGAAGGCGTCTATGGGCGTCGCAAGGCGACGATGGATTCACTGAGTTGAAGTGGGAAGAGAGTGGTAGCACTGCGGGCGGGGATTCTCACGTCAGCAGCATTGGCAGTGGTTAGTGACATCGGCCCGTTAAAAGGAGAATTTAAAGAAAATTGACATTCTTAATAGAAATTGATGCTTGTAGAAAATTTTGTTGTTATTGAGGTGTGATTGCATCGATGACAGAAGCTGTGGGAACACCACAAATAGCCATAACCGTACTATTGCTTCCAAATGCATGTAGTTAATATAGTTTCTGGATTATATGACCAATGTATTGTTATCTAAAATGTGACAAGCTTCAATAAAATAATATATTAAAGGTGATAATTAAAGTGATAGTAATGCAGGAGATATCGCTGGCGTATTCGGAGATCGTGAGGTGTTGAAAGGTAATGGTATCGAAATGTACTCATCACAAGCGAAAACAGATATGTATATATTTTTTTCTGAATAAAAATGGGAGACTATAATCTGCTGTTAGTGCTATTTGTAAAAGCGGTGTATTTAAACAAACAGCCGAGTCATTTTTCTAGATTATGGAGGGAGTTGTGATGGAACGAGGATTGTGACGAAACCGGGGACTGTAAAGACACTTGGGACTGGGACGAAACTAGGGAATGTGAGAATGTGAGGAAACTGAGGACTAAGATAACCGAAAATTGTTTCGAAATCAACGACTAAGACAGAGAGCGCAACTGTGATTAATACGAAGCTACAAGTTAATGGTGTTGATGAAGCAAAGGTGTTTAAACAACAACGCCTTATTCACCGAAATATTAAGAGTTATTTCCGTTAAGACATGGGATCTGTCAGAGCAAATAATTTAATTGCGCGGTTGAGCGAGATAAAATATGAATGGTTCCAAAAAAGGTTCTCAAGACTGCAGAGCCAAGAGAGTGAAGAAGAGATTGGAAAATAAAGTTGGTACCAACTCGCTGGCGCATGACACGAGTCGACTCCTGCGTTCTATATTCAAAATTGAGAAAGAGATGACAGCGAACGAAGCATGTCTCTGACATTTGTCGAGATAAAGCTCTCTCTCTGTCGCAATCTGCAATGCTCCTTTTCCATTCATCAAGTCCTTCATCGTCGTCGTCACGCAGTCGGGGTTAATCTTTTGTCTCAAAAGAAACGACACAAGGAAAAGGGCTTGCCGGATTCGGTCTCTGTACTGCTCCGTCGCCTGAGTCGAGTCTCTACGAGATGAGCGTCTTTGTGTGAACACTGAGGATACGTGCGTTGATCGCACTTTCAGATCACGAAGAGACATTGTGACTCTCGTATTGATGTCTCAACGCACAGTATGAAGCGACGTGGTTTTTCTCGTGATTTGTCGTCATGAAGAATGACACCTTTCTACTTTATTGGTTTTTCGTTTGCTTTGTTTATTCTCCATGAATCCAGACCCAAAAAGTTTCATTTCTTTTTTAAATATGTGTAGAAAATGAATATACCTAGATTAAAATAAGAAAATAACGAATATATTGTTTACTCATACTAATAATTAAAAATGAACTAAAAGTAGTATTCTTATATCAGGGAAGGAAAGAAACTTGTATAATAAAGTCAGTTTCCAGACAAACTTTGCAAGATAATATATTTCTGTGTAATTATTCATTCGATGTAAGCATAATTACAAAATTCGAGAAAATTTTGGTGTTTTCAATGAATGTTAAAATATTTCAAACTTTCTTTCGGGGATATGAATATCTGAGTTACAATCACGGTCCAGAATTTTATATTAAAAGTTTAGGAAGTTTCCCCTTTTAGCTCTGCAATTGTTCTTCCTAATTTAAAGACTTAACAAGAACGATCTAATGTTATTTATCCATCCATTATCGTAGCAGTTGCGGTTTCCTGCTTGAAATTCAAACTTCCTCCCTTTTCATCTTATAAATTTATAAATTGTTTTCTCATAGCTCCTCATGTAATTCTCCAGAAGCACTTCAGTCTCAAGTGTGCGAAGTTTCCGGTACTTTATCGACGAAATTTGTGGAGAAGCGGAACTTGTTGAGAAATTTTCCGCGTCCTGTATCGACTTTTCTGTACCAAAGATTCTCTCTCTAAAATATTCAAAACTGCAATTTCGTGAGCGCTCCATGAAATATTTCTGGGTATCGATGTCTTGCCTCAACTGTAGCTTTTAGACAAAACCTTAGACCTCCTTCTTAAGAGATTAGTTGTCTCACAACTGAGAGGAAGTGAGTTTCACCCTATGGCCCCACAGCAATGGCGAGTTACATTCCTTGTCAGTTGTGGGCAGTCTTTTGAATTTCTCATTTTCCAGTTATTTCTGTCATTTAATTCGGTGTGTACGTGATTCGGCTAGAACGAAGAACCGCTCGTTGGGTGTTGAGGATTCAAATCCCGGTGATGACGATGAGTTTAGGATTCTCTGAAATTTAATAATTTAGTTGTTCTAATTATGTGTTTTACCTACGCTGTGGCAACCAATGAGAAACAGTGTAGAATGCCAATTATGGGCTGTAACTTTACAAAGTTGCCTTTTAGATGCAGATTTTCTGAAGTTTGTTTAAAACGGGAATGAAATATTGACAAGTAAGTTTATTTCTTCAGTCCGTGAGATTTAACTGAAGAAAAAAAAGTGAGTTAATATTTGTCACAAGAGTTTTCAAAGTATATTACCCACATACGTTTTCCAAAAGAGCTTGTGACAGTTGTAAATTATCAACTTAAAACTGGATCAATTATTTTTAGTTGAAAATACTCTTTGAATAATTTGGGGGTGAAGATAACTTGAGAAATTAATATTATTTTTCTTTTTGGCCTTACCAAACTGTTATTGGTACACACAGAATCACCAAATTAATTGATAGGTTGTATCAAAAGTGGAAAATTCTCTCTTAAAGCATTGAAATTAATTCTAGCAGTCAACGCATTCAATAACTTGTCATCAGATTTAACAATATACATTTTTTCTGCGTTATCGTGAGTATAAAGTACTGGTATAAAGGAGCAGAGCATATATAGTACTTCTCAAACCAAAGAATAGAATATATGTCTCCTCATTTTCATCGGAACTAAACATTTAGAAGTAATAGATGACAGAGTTTGGTTAGCATAAACTTCGAAGTATCAAGACTTCGAATGCTTGTTTCTTATTCTTGAGTGATCAAGAAAATGGTATGTAAATAATTTAATTAAACAACTACTTATTTTCTAGAATTTTTTTCAAGAAGTATTTTCTTGAAAGATCCTGAGGAATAAGTATATCGATTTTTTTACAAGATTTGTTTACATTTTTTAGTGTATTCGCAAATGTGATACCAAAAACTATTGATTAGTTAATTCACAAGGAACGTATTGTAACCTATAAACCAACATTTGGTTTAATGTCTTTTTTTTTATTAAATAAATTTATCGTCAAAAAAAGTACAAACTGCGTATGACCACGTGGAGGGGAAAAAAACTAATTTACTCTCCGGAAGCAAGCAAGGGACCATCCCATCAATTCCGATCAAGGGCCCTAAGGCAGAGGCGGATTCAAAAAATTCAGCAAAAATTCCTAGATAAGATAAAAAGTTAGCTGCGAGTTATAATACTAATAGAATGTCAATATGTTTGTAATTTTAAGCAAAAAATTACATGTAAGTTATTATCGAACTATAGATTATTCTGAGTATAGTGCTTAAAAATTGAAATAACACTAAATTCACGATTTATTGTTACAATAGACCCGCCCCTAGACAAAGCCTAGAGAACCTGTATGATAAATCCGCCTCTACCCGAAGGAAAACCGGAGAAAAACCCGGGCCAGGATGGGGCTACAGAATTTATGTACACAAACGTGCCAATGTTGAGTACACATAAAACTAAATTAATATGAGCCATAAGACAACACAATCATGCAAGAAAATAGTTTTTGAAATTGTTATAAGTTGTTTAAAAAGTACTACAGCAATGGCGTGATAAAGCACAAGACGAATTTAACTTTTGTTAAAATCAATAAATTCTTTTACAGTGTAGAAGCACTGGTGCAGGAGGTAGTTTTTAACCGCGGATTTGAAGATATTCAATTTCATAATATCTTTTATATTCTTGGGCAGGGAATTATATAGAACGATTCCCGAATGGTATGGTCCCTTTTGGCAAAGAGTGGTTGACACTCTAGGGCGATGAATATTACTACTATTGCGTGTATAGTGTTCGTGAACGAGACTGTTTCGTATAAAGCAAGGGTGGCACTTCAGTAATTCGGTCTTAACAAACACGACCGTTTCATAAATATAAATGCAGGGAAGTGTTAAGATATTTAATTCCTTGAATAAAGGTTTACAAGAGTTTCGGGGGTGAGATTTACAAATTATCCGAACTATCCTCTTCTGAATTCTGAAAGTTTGAATACTCTGACCGGAATTACCCCAGAAGGTAATGCCGTAACGTAAATGGGAGTAAACGTTTGCAAAATATACGCAACGGGAAATACGTGGACTAACTGCGTTAACTAAGATTCGGAATGCGTAACACAATTTGCTTAATTGGGAATTAAGATTGTCAATGTGACAATTCCATTTGAGGTTGTCTTGAATATGGAGACCTAAGAATTTTGTATTTGTAACAGTTTTTAATTGTGTTCCGTTTAAAGAAAGAGAAACCTGGGGTAAAGATTTTGTGATACTATTGTGAAATGACATAGACACTGTTTTGTCAGTGTTTACAATGAGACGATTTGCATGGAACCAAGTCGAAAGGTTAGACAAAACTTTTTGAGCATTGGCGTGTTTACATAGTAAATTAGTGTCATCAGCAAAAAGAACCATTTTGCAATCTGATGTGGATGATGACATGTCGTTCACATACAATAAAAAGAGTATAGGGCCGAGAATTGATCCTTGGGGTACTCCGCAAGTAAGTGGCTTTGTTTCTGAAAGACAACGCTCAAGTATTTTATTTTTAGTATAGGATATTTCTACTTGTTGATATCTATCTTTTAAATAAGAAGTTAGCCATTGATGTGGAAGTCCACGAATGCCTAAAGAATGCAATTTGGTAAGGAGAATTCCGTGATCGATGACATCGAATGCTTTGGATAAGTCAAGAAAAACACCCTGAGGATTTTCTCCACTGTCTAGAGATGTGGTAACATCGTTTAAGAAGGAAAATATGGCGCTTGTAGTGGAAAAGGATTTCCTAAAACCGTGTTGATCGTCAGAGAGAATGTTATATTTTGATAAAAAATCTAGAAGACGCTTATAGAACAATTTTTCTAGGATTTTTGAGAAAGTGGGTAGTAGAGATATTGGTCGGTAATTTCCAATATTAAGTTTGTTTCCTTTCTTGTGTAAAGGTTTCACTTTAGCTCTCTTAAATATATTGGGAAACACCCCTTCCGATAAAGAACTATTAAAAATATTTACGAGTGGATTTAATATAGCGTGGGACGAAGATTTAACAATAAACTCAGGTATATCATCTATGCCTCGTGAAAATTTGTTTTTTAAGGAGCTGATGATTCCCATGACTTCACTGGCGTTAGTTTCGGAAGTGAACATAGAATTGGGTATGTGGGTGGTAATAATTGGAGGACATTGATTTGGATATATTGAGTTCGTTATTTTACCAACTTCTGAGAAGTGAGAATTAAACAAACTTGCGATGTCCTGAGGATTTGACACGATCTTGCCATCGTTTAGTAAAGAAACATTTTCTTCGCGATTTTCAGAAGTTGACGTGTAATTGTTAACAATATTCCACATGGCTTTCATCCGGTTGTTCGATTTTAGTATATGCCTGTCGTTTTCCACAACTATTCATTCAAAATATTCACATAGTAGATCAAGAAGAAAATTTTCAAGACTAGTATATGATAGTGTTACATGAATGTATTCGCACTAGCTGATAACTCAGCGTGGCCCAGGATTGCCCTGGACCAATCTTCTTTTACTCAGGAAAAAATGAAATATATCTATATTGTAAGATTAAAATAATTTTACTTTTAAAAGTATACGTACAGCATTCTAATTTTACAAATTCATTATAATACAAATTTAATACAAAACTTGATTGTATGCATTATTTTGAGTTTCACCTCCAGCAGTAAGAATAAATAAATCCTTGGATGAAACTACCTTTGAGCAAGAAACGTTAATCTTTACGTGAGAGAAACAAATCAATCGAAAGGTCACCAATTAACCTTACGGGAGTTAGGAGTGTTTAACCTCCATATGTACTGAACTTGTGTTTATACTGCATCATGTCATTGTTTATCCGAAATATATGGAGTAAATCCGTCTCTTTCGATTGAACATTTATATATGACCCTCAGTTCCTTCTCTACCCATGGGGGTTCTAGGGCACTTTACCCCTCCCCCCAACTCAAATGGAGGTCCAACTCTGACATACTATCTTAAAAGTCTCCATACATCTCAGGTAGAACGATCCCGTTCACAGGGGGTCGCGCCGTTCGAATTGTCGCTTCTGAGGCAAGACAACGGTGGCTGTGTGGTAGCACCGTTTCATCAATACGCTTGTAAAATCTAAACTATTGGTCCTAATTTTAGAATTTAAAGTCGTTTATTATCTTTGTTGTATACAAAAAACAAAGAACCCATTAAATTTGATAATGATTGATTTTTTCGTCTTAAATTACCTTCCTAAATTATAGTATTTAACACTACTTTTTTCACAAACTTTTTTTCGATTATTTAATTCAGCCTTTGTAGATTGACACAGGTTGTTCAGGACGTTTCTGTAGAAATCAGAGGTGTAAACAGGTGAACACCTATCTCTCACTTAGGCAGTGTAAGCGAACATAGTGTTTTTTCCCAGACTTCATCGACATTTATCGTCAAAAATCATGTTCTATCTTTGTTTTCACAAATTAAAAAAGAAAAAAGTTAGCCTATGTTCTTCCTGAACAATTAAGTTATCCCCTTGCCAAATTACACCGCGATCTGAGCAGGATTTGGTCATGAAAACGTAACTAACAGACAGACACAATATCGCATTTCGCATTTATATATTAGTATGGATTACTGTAGAACAAATGCCATTAACGTGACTTGTTTACGAAACATTTGTAATTCATGGTGAAGTATTTATTTCCATGATGGTTATGAAAATCTTATAAAAATATTTAAAAAACAATTTTGCTTCATTGTATCAGTATATCACACCACTTTATGTACCTGCTATGGAAAATAATTATTAATACAACTATCTAAAATGAATAAAAAATGATAAATATTATATAATTATACTAGTAAATAATTATTATCTAAAATTTTGTATGGTAACTTTTGTATAGCACAGAGCAGAAGTTTTGTGGTGTTTGCAACTGGTCAAGAGTACAAGGGGGAAGCAGGCAACAAAATTATTTTTAATTATCAGTGGCTATTTACTTTCTGTACAATGATATAATGGTGGTACTAGTGGCATAGTACAACAGTGCATCGATACTGAGGGACGAGAAAAGATACAGAAGAAGGTGGTGGAGTCGACTGTGAGCGTAGTGCAACAACTACCGTCTGCTTCAACATCGATCGTTCTCTCGAAAATCGGAAAGTCGATTCTCTCCGATATAGCGGCGTCGGGGGCTCCTCACCGCAGTCAACTTCTGCTTCCAGTCGTCGCTTTTGTCCAGCGATAGGTTTGTTCTCTTGGCTGCGTTCCTCTTCTTTCATACCCGCTCTCACCGAACAATGGCGCCGGCGACCGCCAAACGGTTCTCTTCTTATTGGGAGAATTTCGCAGTCCGATTTGGAGACGAGGCGGAAAATGACGGAAGCGAGGGAGACGCGCCTTCTCTTCGGTAGAGTTCCTAATTCAAGAGAGAACCGTCATCCGGGTCCACAACTTTGGAGCACGTAATTTCTCATAACAGTTACATTTACTACACTCAAATTCTCATAACCCCTTTGGCGCCAGTTGTTATTCATTTCTCGCTTCTTATTCATTGCTCGCTCTGCGGAGTAAGGTGGGAGACATGATACAATCATGAGACCAACTACAGTTGATTGACACCACTATGAGAAACTGCGCGTCGTATTTTCCAAAAGTATGTGAAATTCCACATCACATGTCGGCTCTCTCTTGATTAAGGTCTCTAGTCTCTGACTTCAAAGAGGGATGGGGTAGAGGTGGGCGTGGCACGAGAGCAGACGGATTGCGTAGGAGGGGCAGGTCGGGAGATCAGGGACGCAGATGGTGCTGACAGCACAGTACCACCCTCTCTCACCATTTCACAGCGAAAGAAAAAAGTGCGGGTTTAAGGCGCAGCAAGAATTGCGGAAGATGAAATGAAGAGGAAGCGGGAAGAGGAAGTGAGAACATACACATGAGCTTTAGTAGCCATTAAGTTTCTTATCCTCGTTCTATTAGAGTTTGTTGAATATTTAGACTAAGATCATATCCTTTTATGTATTTCCTCTTAATATAATCTATAATCAATGGTACTGAGATCTACTTAACTTAATCTACTTATTTTGGTACTGAGAACCAATAATAGAAATATTGCATTTTAGTACTAGGAACTAAAATATAAAAATTTACGCACGGATGAATGCGATAAAAATGTGAGTGACGTGCATATTGAATTCAACATACTAACCTGAGTGATTGGGACGAAATATCTTATCAATTGATAGACTTTGTAAGACATCTAAAAAGTGGATGCGACTTACTGCAGCTTCCTAATTACTCTACAATATTTTCTAAGTAGGACACTATCACTATACTACCTTTTGTTGATTACGTTATATAAATTTCACTCAAATCAATTCAATTTCTAACATTTTCGTTGTTTCAACAAACACACATTCAAAACACAAGAATACAAATATATGGAACTCCCGGTGCACTTTCCGGGCTAGTTATGTGTATATGTGGAACTATGCATCAGCTGACCTGACACGTTCGGAGGTGAAGCGCGCTGCAGGATGACGACTTGCGGCGAAGTGGTTTCTGAATCGTTGAGTCACGTGAAGCGGGGACTAACGGCGCGATGATTTCGTTGTTATGTACACAGTTGGAATTACATGGCGCGTAGTGATACCAGATGTCGACTGTAGTACCGTCATGTAGAAGTGGTGGTTACCACATTTTTTATACAACAAAATAAAAGAAGAAATAGGTCAAACCATCAGAGTGTCTTCATCAGTACGAAAAAACAAAAAACAAATGTAGACGTCTGTAAATTACTTATTTGAAGTAGTTAGGTGTATACTGGACATAAGATTCTGTACCAATCACACCGCTTGGGATTCGCATGATTCGCCTTCATACATGTCCTGTTACTTTATTGCTAGAAAAAATAGCTGAAAATAGCTCTCGTCTAGGCAGATGATTACGCTAATTATAAAAAAAATGATTTATCTCAATGAAATTAAAAAGTATAATTTTTAAAAAATAATTTCCTTTTGAATTAACTACATTATTCTTCTATTCAATTAATTATGTAATTGAATTAATTCATTTTAACAATAGTATAAGTAGTAGACATTTTGAAAGTGTTTTTACGTTCAGAAAAGATGAGTTAAATATTTATAACAAAACATTTATTAAATTACTTCAAAATAGTTATAGAATTTCTATAATGAACAATAGTTTAAATTTCAATATTCTGAAGTTTAAGGTATGTAATATCAAATATTTTATTATTATGTACAATATTGTTTTACATAAATATATTGATTCATAAATATCACAAAACAGAGCACAAGACTTTCAGTTCAAGACGAATATATCAATAGGATCAAAGTAATTCGCTTTAATGATCTTAAAGTAGGCATTAGTCACTCAAAAACGACGAGTCTCCGAAGATCTCTTAAATTCATGTGCACGCAATTTTCCTCTCCCAAAAGAATGAGCCCCTAACCATAAGCTTTTCCTTTTAAAAATTACTTTTGATAACCTATGTCACTCGTTCTGATATCTATTGCGTGTGTATGTTTGAAACTACGTTGAATTTATTAAATTAAGATGTAGTGAATTTTACGTCCTCATATTAATAATACAAAATCATATGCATCTTGGAAATTAAATTTTTTAGTTTTGTTAAATTAATATTTTTATACCAGTTTGAAGATGTTGCTGAATCATTTTGGATAAAATATAAGTTCTTCGATTTTTGGGGTTGCATCGAAGGATCTGCGTCGCTTCCCACCATCGTCATCTACTCTTGTCCCCTCCCTTGGACCTCAGGGCACAGCATCCATCCTCCCACTCGCCTTCCAGTTGACTGCCACCACGCCAGATCAAACGCACGGTGCTTGCCGCCGCGTTTCGCCGCCCAACAGACAGACAGACATTACAGACGCCATTATGTCCCGTCCTAATGAAAACACGGAGGCAATGAGGGTGGTAGAGCGAGAAAGAGATGGAGATTTTTTTGGATACAGTGGTGGAAGTAATCGCTCTACGGCAGGGGATTGTGGTAGGTGAGAATCGTGGATATTGGGGGTATAATGTTGGTAGATGTTGGAATGATAATTAAAATAGAGTAAATGTCGTGAATTTGGAACATTTGAAGATCTGGTGATTGAGGCGGGGATTACTCACTGCGTAGGTGCCGCGTCGCCGAGTGATTATCAAAGAAGCTGAAGAGCCTTCCACGCCTCTCTCCCTACTCCGTCCTGCATCTCGCCGTGCGCTGCTTTCTTGTTTTGTTTCCCGGTCCAAGTCGCGCGCGCAGACAATTTTTTTTCCGCCCGCGGCGTTGGTCACCCCGCTGCTGCTGTAAGTCGGTGAGTCATCTTTGTTTCGCTTTCTTTGGCGCCATCCCCTTCCACTCTCTTATCTCCACCCACTCCCCGGAGGACACTCTTCAGCGGCACTGAACAACGAACGCTTCCTTGATTTAGGATCTCTGTTTCTATGATATTCTTTCATTTAACCGACATCAGACATATTTTTTAGTTTGAGACATTTTTTGCACATTTTTTAAAACTTGTTTTGACATTTTGTACTTATACTAACAATAGTTCTACTTTCGACTGCGTTGAGGTTAGTTCGTAATCGATAGTGAGAATTATACCATTTTGAATTAATTAAACTCTACTGCCACAAAATTAAATTGGTTACTCAAATATACAGCTACTATTTAAAATATAGCCGTTTGGTTTATATTCTAATCCATTACAAAACAATGTATTATGAACGTGCTTCGTTTCTCCCATTCCATTCACTCTATATTGTGGCGATACACCAGTATTAACAACTGTTGAACTAAATCGCCTGAAAAAAGATGTGACCAGGCATGACTTTTATTGTCGATATTTACAGCTCCAATATTTTGCTGCATCAACATCGATTTGAATAGGTGCTTTTTGCTCGGTTAAAAAAAACTCCCCCACAATGCAGGAGTAGGAGCATTGTGCGGGTAGAGTAAAAAAAATAAAATCCACTGTATAATCACCTGCCGCTAGGACATGCTTATGGTTTTTGTATACCATTCAATTGGCGCCCGGTGCGGAGCAAACTTCAGTCATTGTGTCGCTTTGACATGAAATAGCTTTTTTCTCCGATTGATAGATTGACTGATCAGTCGGCAGCCCGTGGCACGCTAACAATACACCGCTGTGCGCGCGCGGTTCCCTCATTCCCTCTCTGCCTCTCTTCCCCGCGTCAGCCATTGCGACTACATTCATCGTGCTTGCATCCCCACCCTCCGCTCCCCATCCCACAACCGTTAGTCTTTCTGCTTCTTCTTATTCTTCTTCATCCTCTTCGTCTACATCGTCGCTCAGACTGTCTTCTGTACAGATCTGGAAACTCTCGTGGTGTGGGGTTCGCTGAAGCAAGAAGTGTTGCTAAAGAAAGAACTGGTGGGAAAACTGGTAGATTAATAGTGTTCTGCGTAATTGCTTTTCTCGTAGTGAATCAAGACTTATTTCATCATGTATTGCTTCAGTCACTGTGGAATTGTTTCTTCTGAGGGTGAGAAAGTTGATTTGAATTCGATCTCCGCAAAGATTCCTAATCTAGTTTTCGTAGTTTGGTTTCGGTATCGTTTTTGTTTGGAATGGGGAGCTATTTGAAGAAAAAAAGAAAAGAAAAGAAACCTAAGTAATTGTCAGGTAAATAAGATTAAATAGTTGGGAGCACTAATTCTTCGTGCAACATGTGAGGCTCATTTTGGGTTACGAGACCTTAGAGTGTATAATAAACTATTACGCTTAAAGTACATTCATAAGCACATAGTACATTCGAATAAGGAGAACGAAACAAATCTGATGAAAGATGAAACCTAGGTTTGGAGGTATTTTCAGGTTATGAGGTTCTTGGCGTCCTTTAGTCCTCTATGAGTGGAGATATGATGAAATAGTTGGTGCATTTTTGTTTAGAATTTAGATTTAAAGAAGTTATATTAAAAAATACGTATAAATATTCTCGAGAAAAAAATCTACGAAGCTGGTTTACATTAAAATATAAATATACAGAACTTTTTTGGTTTTTACTTCATTTGTTTTGGAAATAAAAATTTCTGACCCAGACGGAGGAAACAAGAAAAATAACACGGTTTTTTTCGTGGATGCAATGTTATAAATTGTATTTCACGATACGTACCGAGGTGCTACAGACTCAAAATTTTACATATCTACTGTAATAACGAAGAATGATAGAATAACCAGTTGTAGTATTTTTATTAAATTTTATTTTTAACATCTTTTAAATCAAAACTAGGTTATTAGCTCGGTACGCCGCAACAAATGATGTTTTATTTTTTCGAATCAGTTAATCTCGTAGTATCAAGTATTAAACGTAGAAACATGAATGAAATCGAATCATTTATCAGTTAACAGTTCTCATGGATTTAGAACAGAAAAATCTACAAAAAATGTCGATAATTACCGTTAATTCAGCTCCTCCAGTATTCAGCTTGAAGAATTGTGGAGAAAATATATCTCTCGCAAAGTGTGAAGCAAGCGTGAACTAAGTATGAAGTCATAGTTTCTGGTGAAAATGAAGTGCAAATTGAAACATCGAAGTGTGCGCGAAGTGTATATTTCATACATATTTTCATTACTTCATTTACCACCCACTTCACACCCAAATCGATCAGCAACCGGTACGTTCTTCAATAATTCACCAGGTTCTTTTAAAAAAAATTACCACTCATTTAAATTATAATTAGACAATCATTTATCAATAAAGTTCGAAAAATAAAAAATTAAAAACTTTTATAAAAAAAGAACATATTTGTATCTCCTCTATTTAATTCGTTTTGAGCTTCCTTGAACGCTCACTTGCTTCTTCTCCTGCTTTACTCCGTCCATCTGCTCTCATCGCATCTCATAAAGAAACGCTCCCGTCGCCTCGCCATCGTTCATAACACGCCTCCCCACCTACATCACCTACTTCCATACATCTCTTACCCTCGCATTCATCTTCACTCATCACTTCCTTTCTCCGCTCGGTCTCCCCCTCCTCTAATCCACCGCCTCTCTCCAGTCGTCTCCACACCGCATCTCCGCGCCAGTTCTCTTCTTAACGTTTGAAAGCTGCTCTTTTTTCAATCAGCTTCCGCATAAAAGGAGCGAGAATTTGACGATTCAAGTCCTCTTTCTGTGGGTTTTTTAAATTCAATTTTGGTGGTGGAATAGCACTTTTCTGTGGAGATGAGCGCGCCGAGGAAGTTCTCTTGGCGACGGCGATGGAGGTGGTGGAGGAAAAGACGTTCAAATCGCACTTCGGAAGCGGATTGAAGGATTATATGCGCGATGCAAATGAAATGGCGCTGCAGCAGTGGAGGGATGGATGGGGAGGGTGAGCGGAAAGGAAGGATTGAGGTGCTGCTCGTCGAGACGAATCTTCGGTGCGTCTCGCTTGTGAGGAAGTGTGAAGATGAAGGAAAGGAAAATAATGACACACATCTGTGCATTCTCTCTTAGAAAATACAGATTTTTCTGTTGAGATGAAATGGGATACTTATTTATTCAATCGTGCTTGTACTACATATATCACTGCACACATATGATGGTAGTTTCACCTACCAGAAAGCTCCTAATTTTTCAGTACTATACTTGTTACACTCCGCATTAGAGAGACGATTTGAAAACCATGTTCTAGACAGTAATTAGCTTTGCCTTAATGACTGTTTTAGTAAAGGAGGGGGGGTCAACATCGATCAAAGTGGACCAAAAAGCGTTGCCAGCAATTTTCGCCACTATTCTGGGGGAACGAAAATTTGAACCATATATCTTTGGTCAATCAATTTTTATATCATGTACGCCGCCTTTTACTATTTGTGATCTATGTTTAATGCATATGTCCTTAAGTTAAGAAAAATATCAAAAAGATTTTGCCACCAAAGTGCAATACATAGCTATCCATCGCGATTTGATCTATATTTTAGAAATTGGATTGTCAATAGGGCAAGAGAACGCGGTCGGTTAAGAATACGCATTGATTTTTTTGCTCGTAAAGACAGTGCGAGAGTTATCACGGGTTTTCAAGCCTCGCATGAGACAATAGATCATCATTATTATGTTCATCCTCGCTGTCTCCAAGGTGATATGTGATTGACACCTTGATAATATATGATTTCCTTATATTAGTATGTAATTCCTCTGCGAAGAAAACTTGTATTTGTAAGTAAAGGACTATTGAATAGACTATGACGTAAAGGCTTTCTGAACTTCTACTATCATAAGGATCTGCCCCCGCCGAACAACGTTGTCACGTTGATTTCAACTTTAAAGAATGATGCTGTAGTTTACAAACGATTTTGAGAACCACTAAATCTGCATCTAAGGATAAGCAGGAGACTCTTACGAAGTTACTCAGATTCTGCTAGAAACCAGGGTTAATTCACAGGAAAAGCTTCGCGAATTAAAGGTGGTGAGTTATATAACCATGTCATTATACGAGAGAAGTGCTATCCTTCTTCACTAGTAACTTCAACTTTGAATAACGAACCTTTAAATATAGTAACATTATCTCTTTGTTCCGAGGTCTAGTACTCGTAAGAGTGGAGCTCTACCCTCCGTGAACCCCCAAGTGCACAGTATTCTCAATGGTTCCTTTTTGTTTTCAGGAAAAAGGAGAGGTTGTGTGAGGGAGAAGATTAAACTGTAATGACAGAGTAAATTTCATCAGTTAAAAAAAGCAGTGATTAGCTCATGTACATATGTTTTGCGCGATCAGTGTTTAAAGTGTTTATGTTTCATAATAGGTTTTGATATCAGATTTAGTTTTAACTCGGGGAGAGAGGATAAATATGGACTGTGATATCATAGAAGACAGAAAATTAAAACAAAATTCAATTCATATAATATATAATGAATGATGTAAATGATAACCAAACATTATTTCTAATGTTATAAACATATCAAATACAACATAAATGATAAATGTTGTAAAAATATTTTAATAAATAGTTCAAATCACACCAGTCTGTGCAATCTGTAAAACAAAGAATAATAACAAAAGACAACCAGAATATTTATTGAATGTTCCCAATCCTGTAGGATAGCATACCAAACACGAGACTTACTTTCCACTTTGCAAATCCGTAAACATGCCAAGTTTGACATTATTGTCATCGCCTTCGCTGTCAAATCACATTCACCCAACAGCACATCGCCGTCCCGAGAATGTACGCCGTCGTATGCTGTCACGTTCAGCGAATGCTTCCTCTTCGATTTGCGTGCATCGGTAGAGACTTCAGCCCTTTTAGTGCAAGTCCCATCACGAGTTCTATCACGGTGTAGCCGCTCGCCACTGATGTTATTGACATAATTGTCATTCATCTCCATATCTCCAATCTCTTCTCAGAGCTCTTCTATGTCCAAATTTGACTGTGATACTCTACACATTTCGATTTTGGTTGGGGCCGAAGAATTCGATCTACAAAAGTGGATAAAAAGTGGAGAAGTTTATCCTCTAATAATTTTTAAAATCGTGTGACAATATCTTACGAGACACAAGGCGTTGCGGTTTAAGATTATAAAATGACTAACAAGTATTAACACCGTGTTAACATTCAGCGCGGTGAAAATGGTGACGCGCCGGGCATAGAACCCGGGACTTCTGGATGATCGCAGGGGTGTTAACCACTACATCACTCGTTTTCCTTCCTCAGCTGTACACCATTTTCACCCAGGTCTCGCCCCATAAGACCTGAGACGCATTGTCTCACAAGAGAAAGTGAAATAGAGTACGGTTGATGAAGGCGAATGGGTGGTGTATGGGTTAACACTCTTCCGATCAGAGAAAAAGTCTCGAGTTCGATTCCCAACTCGTCGCATTTTCACTTGGCCGAAAGTTACCACTTATGTTCTCCACATGTTGGCACACGGAATAAGCATATGCATAAGTGTAAGCACCAATTTCAGGAGATGATAAACTACAATATTGATTGAAAACTTGCGACTTCAGCCAATTCAGATTCATATTTGCTTGAACTGGCAGCTAAGAAGGTGGAAATAATTAGTAAACTACGTGAACCAATGTTAATAACTTCGCTCATGCAGTTAAAAATTACTAATGACAAATGCAGTAGAAGAATAACTAAAATCTTCCGCTCCTTCCTGACTCGGGTTTTTCTTCGATTTTCCTTCGGGTAAAGGTGGATTTATACATAGTTAGGAATGTCCTAAATGATTTGATATTATATCGAACTTTTCAGTACATTTAATATCTTAAACGTACTTTGGAAATAATATATAGACAACAACACCTATTTGTTAAATAATTTCTTTTATAAATATTAAATCAGCCTCTTCCCTTGGACTCTTCATCGGAAATCATCGGATGGTTCCTTGCTTGTTAACGAAGAATAACTTCGTATTGTCCCCCACGTGGTCATATGCAGTTAGCAACTGCTTCTTTTTGATGATGAAGTTAATTATTATAAATATTGTGAATTTAAGAGTATCAAACTCCCAGTGAAAATATTGTTACAATAAACTTCCAAAATTTCTTGACAAAACCCGGTTACCTCGGTTAATCTCCATCAAGAGTGTTCTAAATTTTAACTTTTCCATTAATGGCGATAAGAGTCGCGATTTATTTTCGTTCTTCTTACTATGGATTGTTTTGCCATCTCATTTATATAGAGCACTCCTTTTAAAGCATTTTAATCGCAATATGTCCATACAAAGATAGTGACGAATTTGAACATTAAAAAAAAAGAAAAGAGATTAGAATGTTTTGTCTTCCAATGCCGTTAAGTGGCAGGAAAGTGAGACATGAGTATCGACAGCTCAGAAACAATTACTAATAAAATTCGATAACTATTGTTATACTAATAATACAAGGAATACAACATAGGTAGAACATACAATTCCGTCCCTTTCCAGAAAATAATATTTGTAATGGTCCCTGAATTTTCACAAATGGTGAAATATAACAGGAGAAAACGAGGTACAGAAACAAAACGTTACCCTTTGAAAAAAGATTCAGCGATGTGAATATTGATTTGCATACAAAATTTTATTTCTATTTTATTTAGTTCAGTTGTATGGTTCGTCCTATTGTATTGTTTAGTATTGTTATGAAGTTCTTTAACCTCAGGCAAGCATATTTGTTTAGCACTACTATTTCTTTTGGAAATTTAGGGGTTCAGTGAGACCTCGCTATCTCTAACGAAATTTCTTTGACCTTTCCCCACTTTCCATCTCTTTTAATTGAGCGCACATTTCAAAGTACATTTTAGTCATCCCAAACTTTGATATCCTTGTGGATTCCAAACAACCTCACGTAGCCAATTAAATTAAAACCTTAAAACAACTTCTTCCGTACACACTCACTCTTTCAATTGTTGTACGTGCAAAAGTCTAATACAATATTGTAATCCTATAAAAAAAATTATTCGGTAATAACTATATTTTCCTACAAGAATGATTTTCCTCTATCTTTGAAGTCATAAAATGCAATATTTTACTTCCGTATTTATTCCGCAGAAATATCATTAATGACAGTAATAATATTTTTTTTGTTTTTAATATTCTCTGGCTTTGTTACCCTCAGACGAATGGCGAATTCCCTCAGACACACTTCAAGAAATTTCATTTTGCCTTAGAAATTCAATTTTCCCCTCCGCATTCCCAATTAACCGAGTCGACACCGGAGAAGAAATATGTTTGTATGTTCACACTCTGATATTCAAAATTATAAGCCTGAGCTTCCCTGACGTGAATGTGTTGATTTATTGTTCAAAATTTCCTTCTAAATCGCCATTGATACATGTAAAAAATCTAAATGTAATTTAGAAAACAATCGCCGGTTGATGCACCTTAAAGAACGCATGTGCTGAATTTCTAAGCTCGTCGCTCCGAGACATACACTAAAAAGACGATAAAATTTAAATAAAGAAAAATCTATTTGCCATAAAGAAGAATCCATGGTCCACATGGTCCAACCCTTGAGAACACTTCAAGTAATTAAATACTTGAACGTGTGCACAGCACCGTCTAAATTGGAGATCAGGTACTCCTCAAGACACTTGGCAAAGATACCAAAGTGAAAAAATCAGGAGTGTGCCTCATTAAAATTTCTAATTATGTCATAAAGAAAACATCTAAGCACTAAGCATTTCAATAAAAATATAAAAAACTGAAAAAAACAAAAAATATTATTATTTTCAAACGCAAGGACATGGATCAAAGGTCAATTGGTTTAAATATAATTTTCCTCACAACCGTATATAGAACAATCCTAACTACCACTGACCATTAAAGAACAGATCAAATGAATTATCTTCCACCTTACACTTTGCAATTGCCTTGTAGGCAGATCTGAAATAGGCGCCTACAAAAAAACTCATATTTGCGTTACGAAATTTCGCTGTACCTCGAAAACGGTGCGACGTACGGAAATGCGATTTAGCGCCCTGTAAGCAGAATTAACTGAAGAATCAAAATGCCTATATTTATATTTTCAAAATTTTGAAGTAAAAGAAACCGGCATTGCATTGCGATGTGTAATTAAAGTCCGAATGAGCTGTCCAGAAATATTTGAATAAATGCATTCAAAGTCAAATCTCAATTTTGGTTTCGATGCATCAATTTATTCGTAAGTTATCAGGGGAAATAAATTCTTAACACACGCACTCACACACATACAACATTGGACATCACCATCAAAATTCGAAAATATACTCTCCTGGAGCCATTTTGTAAAGATCCGAAGAGATCTTTTTCGACTGATTACAATACTTCTCTTATACATTCTGTATAATTGGGAAGTATAAATATCGATGAAACGTAAACTGTAAACATACTTTGAAACTACAATGATTTTTATGAATATTATGATCAATGTGGTTTTATACATCTTCTTTCGCTGAAAATTTTTACTGCTTCTGATGCTCT
>NNCF01128031.1:83054-170618 GCA_002313205.1 Laupala kohalensis
GTCATTGCAAGGCTCCCTTCGATTTTCACTCTCTTATAACTTGTTTACATTTCCTTTCTTGTCCCTGAGAGGCAGTCGCTTTGTGTATAATCTTCTTTTTTATATGAAATTTTTTCTTACTCATCCTTTTAGAATTTTTCCTTCAGAACATTTCTAATCTACTGATTGCATCCTGTATTCTTTATACAACTTGTAAATTTCCTTGTTTAGTAAGTAAGTAATCGCCTCCTGATCTCGTAGTATTCTCCTTTGTTTCGATCTCTCTATGAATACCGCTCTCTCCCCTTGCGGCGTGACGCTACATTTCTCCTGCATGCCCGTCAGCAGATCCGTCACACCGTGCCGTCCAACCAAGCATAAAATTGGGCTTTGGCTAACTTGTCGATAAGCGCGAGCCGCGTCGCCGAGAGCAGGGAAGTCGCGCAGCGGGCAGCGCGCCGCGCCGGGACAGCGCTTCGCACTCAGCCATTAGCCGGAGGCTAATCACCGCTGCTGCGGCGCCGCCGTACCACCGTCACTACACGTACGAGGAGGAGCGCTGCCGTCGCAGACAGCAATTGTGACAGTGCAGTCACCGTTCAATCAGAGGCGATAGATTCCAAGAGAGTTGGTCAAATATTTTTTCTTCAGGTAAAATCTACAGTATGAAGTGTATTTCACATTTCTTTTGGATTTTTTACTGAAGTCATGTTTTAGTATAATTGCAACATCAGTGACAGTTCGATCAATGCATTCAATTCCTGACATTTTCTTAACATTTTATTTATATTAAATTATAAAATATTCTGAAAATTAAAAGACCAATGTGTATACGTAATGTAACAAGTTATTGGGCCATGCGTTTATGTAATTCTTCATTTTATTAAGCTACATACTGCATCATAGCTTTTGCAATGTAAATGAACGCTTTGATTTGAATAGAAGTTAATTGTAGCTGTAAATTAACCCAAGAAATATTTTTATTTGATCGTTAATGCTCAGTAATATGAATTCATTGATTGGTAAATTGTTTACCCCATTACTCAATACAATTATTATTGATGTACAATTAAACAAATCATCCTTCTTATAGTTCATTATTTTAAAAAATAACATTTTTTATCTGTAGACAATCTTGACCCATTCGTGTACATTTTTTTTACTCCATCGCGACCCTGGTTTTTGTCCGGTTTTATGTTGGACATTTTGATCAGCATCGATAAGATTGTCCCTTAATTGTTACTGAACGATAAATTATGGTTTATTGTACTCATAATTGTCAGACGTTTTTTATTACTGCTTTTTATATATTTATATCTACAGTGATGTGGGTGTATTGATATTCAGGGCCACCGCGCTCACATGATATTCGGTCTTATCTGTCGCTACGACAGTTTGTCGTCAGTGGCACAATGCCATCGAACTCAACGCCAGGTCTGATTGTTTCATTGCTTCATCAACAGCCCCTAGAAAATTTTGTCCTTTTGTTTATTTGGTCGCTAACGTGGGTGGTGCCATTGCTCATGTTTTCTCGGAACACAATGACCACAACATTAATGAAATTATCATCACGTCACAATAAAAATGAAGGTTTTTGAAAGATTTGTTGGAGACATGACTTTCTAGTTATACAATTTCAGATCAGCTACAAAGATAGATTCCTCTGGTTGTACATTCAAGTCTTTTCATACTCTTATGCTACTTAGAAAATATCTAATAGTGACATCGCCTTGCGCCATCAATGAAACTCGCTAGCATCTGTTAACCAAGAAAGGAATTGCAAAGGAAATTTAATGCCAACTAGCACAATCATAAATTTACAATTTATGCCCAATTATTAATATCTTAAGATTTTGAGGGAATTTACAGAATAGAGGAGTTTGGAATTTTAAAAAAATCTCAAGAATACATAACTTTATTATCTTTGAATGAAAATGTCAAGATCTCTTGATCTCTTAAAAGTAACATTTTCAACTATCGTCTATTCTTCCCTTTTACTTAACCTCATTGAGATATATAAAAACGTTATTTTCTCGCCTTGGGCGGAATTTGCTATCTTATATTTTCACTCTGCTCTATTTATTTAATTTTTTTAAAAAAAATAATGTTGTTTGCTTGCCCGTGATGCAAGAAAGTACGAAGTTTTGAAATCACTGCGTTATCAGAGGTAAGGCTCTGATAACGGAATATATTTTTTGTAACACGAGTGTACTTCACAGCCATTATTCTCATATTTGAATACTATTGTTGTAAAAGAAATTGCTGAAATTTGTGAATATAATGATGTTTTGATAGTCACTGACAGTTCATTAGCGTGTTCTCTGTTACGTGAATCGTCTATATTCCTGCCTTCACCATGCATTGGGCTTACAGGTTGCTACTATCAAGTGCGGTTGAAAGCTGATTGAGTGGCCTTTTAATACTCACATTGGCATCATATTTGAATTAAGTGATACATAATTTAAAAATAAATAACAACCAACATTAACAAGAAACTGGAGTTGAATTTTCAATGATGTGTTCTTCCGTGCTAAATCTGTATTCTATATGAGTGGTGGGATGCAACAAAATAAAAACTCTAACAATAAACAAACAAGTTCTGAAACATAAACAAACAAGTTCTGAAACATAAACAAACAATAAACAAATTGTAACTGTGCTGAAAAACGATCACTACTGAACACAACCATATAATCTTATTTTTGCTAAGAAGCACCCAGTTTGCGGACTACGAAATAAACGCTCGTGTTCTTTAGTCATCTATTTACAGTCACTTTAAATACAACGAGTGCTAAAACTTTGGTTAGTTTTCTTTGTTGGTAATGGGAAAAATATCATAGAAAGGTATGGAAAGGAATGCGATGTCATCAAATTACTAGAATAGTTACGTAGGTATTTTTATGCGAGGAAAGGTCTGTCACCGAAATTTTATTTCTTATAAAACTAGTTTTTCTTCCGTTATTTTGTGTTGTTAGGTATTAGATGTGAAGAATAGTCTTCTATATACTAACACGTATATAGTAGTTATCTTAAAGTTCTACTCCATCGCAAACGTGTTGCATATTCACAAATTTTTAAGATGATTTTCAAATTGAAGGACAAAAGAAAAGTATTTTTATAGCCGATATTACCTTCAGAATTCAACATCGTTCTGGTCACTTCCTGGCGAGGGGCGGACGATGTGAGTTGCTGATGGTTTCTTTGCTGTGGAATATTTTTTGCTAATGGTGTGGAAACTATTTGTGTATTATTATTCACGAGCAAGACATGGAATTTTGGTTAATATGTACTTAATGATCTTTTCCTATAAATTTCCTATTTGTCCCACTCTAATGTTGCCTTACACAAATAAAAGAGAATTTATGCTAATTGTATTTCACCACTAGTTTTCTACTGGGATGTCATACATGAATATTCAAGAGAAGATAGGAAAGAGGATTTTACATATCACAGACACATCGTGGGTTTAGTTAAATATTATGAAATTGTTTTAAGTAGTACTGTCGAGACGTGAAAGTATCATGGGGATAATTTACCAATTACAATATCACTGATCGACGGTTGTATTTTAAGAAAATACACACTAATGACACGATAAAATTTCAGGAAGTTCTTAACGTATATATCACAGAATAATAAAAAAATATAAGATATTATGAGGAATATTTTTTAATATGCTGGTTTATTAGTTTAAATTCATTTTTTTACTTCTGAGTTAACGAAAGAATTATTACTAAAATTTTTAGTTGACATTTTGTTTCCGTTTTTGGCATATTTTTGTGGCGAGAGGTTTGAATATTGTTATCTTGAGACCTTGAATACAAGACAGAGGCGCAATAAAATTACTAATTTCAAGACACGTACTACGAAAGTAACAGGTAAGAGAAGAACGACACACAATTGATTACAAATTATACACAATATAAAAATATTATTATTTTATATTAAATAATAATTTAATTTAGGTTGGTGAGAAAACAGACTCAGCTATCAATGTCATAGTATGCTGTTGGTGGCAATGATTGGAAAATTAGTTTATCCACACGTCTTAAGGAACACAATCGGACTATCACACAAACCAATATATACTCACACTATGCTACACGCGTTACCGAAAATAAACTTTTTTTTTTGAGGAGTTAACAGGTTTCCAGACACTACACATTGAAGACAACTACCCGCAAATAAGTGAAAACAAAACATTTACACACATCTTTATTAAAAAGCAATACAACCCTTAACCAACAAATTCCTGATTTAAATTATTCTCTCCTCAAATGATCTGTCACAATTACATAAAATATTCCCTCTCCCCACCCCAACCTCTGAACCAATTGCTAAATCGAAATTCCTTCAACGTGAACTAAAGCTCTACCGTAAATATTTATATAGTTCTCCAACAGATATTTCAATCATTGTCATTAACATCGTTCTGCAGGATTGTTAGGGGAGTAAGTTTGCTGATCAATCTAAATTCAATATATATATATATTCCTTCGAAATTCAATTATTTTATTTTTCTATCTATTATAAATTTTCTAAGGTTGTAAGTTATATATTAGTAATTTTATATTGCGTATTATTTGTAATAATACTTGCTTATTACTGATGGCGTGTTCTGATTTAACCTATTCACAAAGGACAATGAGTATTGGCGCATAATTAGAGTGAAGCGGGAAGGGTTTTAGTGGTGTTACGTAGTGTGTCACCTAGACAAAAGCCAAATTCATGCAACCCCTGAGGTCCCATATTACATAACATGTCGAATTGGTGAGACAAGCGGTACGGTCATACGGCTCTATGAAGCGCTTTGTGTTTACTGTTAAGATCAACGCACAGACAATTTCAATTTAGAAATGGCAGTTGATTGTTCCTAGTATCATGTGATGTTCCTGGAATAATAAATTCAATAGGTGGGAAATCATTTGCAGAAACTAATAGAATATCGAAACATCTTTTATTATAATGAATTATTTCTCAACCGTGTTTTAAAATAAAATCTTTATTTTCATTCCTGTGAATCGTTATTTTATCGTTAATTCTCATAATGATGTTTTTATTGTTTGTTTGTTTATGCAGCATGTTAAAATGACCGAATAACTTATCAGATGTAGTATATTAGATACGAACTGATATATAAACACATTTTTATGATGTGATAGTGCCCCTGCTATGTTATGAAATAAATCAGGTCTTTTTCCAGAGATGAAACACTATTTACAAGTTACCCACTGTGTTTTTCATCCACATACACTGTTATCACCTACAAACATGAAAAAAGTCCTTAAAGCGTCAGTAAAAACCATCAACTGGATTAGGGGTTACGTTTTGTGAAGAATTTGGAAGTGAATATTCGGTTTTAGTTTTCCAATCGGAAGTGCACTAGTTTCCATGTGGGAATGTTTTGATGTGTTGTTTTGATTTGCGAAATGACGTCAAAGCTTTGCTGAACTAAATGTTAACGTATGATATATTTCGATAAAATTGATTTCAAAGAGAAGTTGAAACATTGTTATCGACATATTCTAAGGGAGAATATTTTTAATTTTTCATCATCCGAAAAAAATTGTCGATAATAATAAGTTTATAATTTTGAGTGAAGAAATTGTAAATCATTTGAAAATATTATCAAAGTCATTTAATACATATTTTTAACTAAAATCTTCGGGATAATGGATAATAAACCCACATTTCAATTTGGATATGTTAGATAATGGAAAACTGAAGGAGATATTTGAGAACTGCGCATCAACCGTGTTCTTGAAATGCCGTTTGAAAGCAATACATTGACACAGTATTGGTGTTTGACAGTTAACATGTTCACGGAACGTAGTGAAAAGGCACTAAATGTGATCCTCCCGTTTGTTTATGTGTCATACTTCTGAGTGTCTTGATTTAGTTCCCTGTTGCTAATCAAAACAAAATTTAGAAATTACTGGGATGCACAAGCAGATATACTAATTGCTGTTAGCAACAGTGTACCACGACTTATAAAAACTCATATACGAGTATAATAGACAAGAAGAAAATTCAATTATTTTTTTTGAAAGATTTAGGCAAATTTTTGAAATATATTCCATGTTTAATTATTTTAAATTAAAAATTGATTATATGACCTAAATCTTTCGTCACTTTTTTGCAAGGATCTTCTAATAGTCTTCAAATCAACATCGTATTTTATGGATGGTAGCTGCCCTAATAAGTAAAACTGACATAAGTAAAATTGTTATGAATAACTAGACATTTGGTTATGGACTCACATCTGCACTGGAAAATAATTCTTGGAATTGTCAGCCAAAGAATACCTATGATTCCAAACACATACAATATAATACTAATATTATCTGAAAATGAAGTTAATGGATATTTTTGATGAAGCAAAAAAAATAAATAAATCTGTATTTACTAAGCTTTATCCAGCTTATTAAACTTTCTTACCATTGAATTAATCTAGAAAATCAAAAATTGAAAATTCGCTCATTATGCACTTTCTGCTGGAGATTATTGTAATGATGCTGGCAAGATAAAGCTAAGAGGTTTGCTGGTCATGTGATCTCCTTCCTCGGGCTCTCATAAAATGATTCAAGGGATTATGATGATTCACATATCCTTTGTGTTGATTCAATCATGCGCTAGTGCCATGTAACTGAAAATTCACTCCTTCTCTCTTGAGCTTACGCTTATTATCAAATTCACAGCATATTGGATGATCGAAGTATTTTAATATGTCACAAAAGAAGGAAGTAATATAACCCAAGGAAACCAGGGAAAACCACAAGGTTGAGGAATTATGTTCTCAGATACATGCTTTTCAGTTCATTCATTCAACCTTCATTTCAAATACTTCGACACGCCATGTTTAAATTAAAATTTCAAACGTTGGGTTTATTTAATTCTTACAAAAAATAAAATAATCGGAGCGCACTCAGTTAAAACAGTGGATAATATAATAATGTCGATTTTGATATAATTTTTATCAACCATGTAGTTAATTANAATCCTACGATTTTGATAACTACGATTTTGATATAATTTTTATCAACCATGTAGTTAATTAATTTTCTTCAATAATAAATAATAAAATTGGATTGTTACTAATTTTGAATTTTTTTTATCAACGAATGAAGTGACCCGCTGAGTATCCGGGTGGACAAGGAAGATTTATATTCTATCCTGACCTATTTTATTGTCGCACTTTTTCTTTCATTTCTTCCCCATGGTGGATGCATTCCCAAAAACCATCCTCGCGTGTCTCAGAATTTTGTCCGCAATCACGCATATCATCAACTAGATTAAACCTTTTGAAACATCTCTTGAAGTATCCATGGCTTGTTACACATTCGGCAATTTCTGCACTTGGTCTGAACCATTTCCTTTGGCTTTCAGCATAACTCACCTTTGCTACAAATCCCTGTCTTGAATTATTCATTGTCGCACTTTTTTCATTTTATTCAATTAAACAATAAATAATTCAATACAATATGTAATTAGTTAATAGCACACGTGGATCTCCGTAAAGAATTGAACTCGTAGTAAATCATCATATCGGATTCCCTGTTATGTCGTAATGTCTGTTAAATTACTTGTAGTATTCATTTGTTGTTCCGTCAATTCCTCCTTTCGGGGTAAAGTTCCGTTTTTGGTCCTTCCATATCACCGCCACTACCTCCCTGAAATTCCGTATCTACTCTCATCCTGCAACAACAAGTGCTACACATCACTCGTCCGACCCATCCCATCCCCTTCCGTCCCTTTCCCTATCACCGTTTCCTCTCATCCATATCCTCTCAGTCAATGAGGACTGGGCGAGAGCCACTGACTCCTGTCAAGGCAGCCTGATGTATGAGATTTTCGGTCACTGCGTGCGAAATTAGCGCTGGCCTCACATTAAAATGCATTCCATGTCTGTTATTCCGCTGCTGCAGGTGAGTGTTGTAGTGGGATTTCGACAATGGGTTTGAGGTTGGATAACTCTAATGGTTCTCAGCGCCCTCGAGATTTGTAATGGAGCTGGTCTGATGCGCTGGAATCCGTAATAAGCTGCGTGGATCATATGTAAAATTTGCTTGGCGGGAAAATTTACGTAGGTTGGGGAATTAGTGAAAGAATGTAGAAAAGAGAAACGAGATTAAACTGTTACATGACATTGTGTGTGTGCCAGAATGAAACAAGAAATTACATAATTATTTTTTATTACAAATATCGTGCACGAAAATGAAATATTTTTATTTTAAGTAAAATTACTAGTAGTATTGTACAAAACAAGAAGTTTACAAAAAATGGTAAAAACTAAAGTGTATTATTTTAAATTTTGTCAGTACCATGAAGATACGCTCATTATAATTGTGTAAATGTTGTTTCCTCTTTAATATTAGAAATTTAAACACTCACCAGACAAATACAATAAGCTATGTAATATTCTTTTACAGTACTCTTCAATGGAGAATCCTGAAGGGTAATGTCTAATTTGTATTAGAATTTTAAAGTTTTATTTCTATAATCTCAATTAATACTTTTGAAAAGTTTCTTTGCTTACACAAATTCTCTTAAAAGACAGCTTTATCAAAAATAATCTCAAAAAAAGGAAATGCAGCTAAACCGATTCGTTAATCTTCTCAGCAATACTAAGACTCACTCGTGGTTTTCTTAATTTCACTCAACTTCGTAATTTACCACAAAATAAAGTACTCTCTCCGTCTTGATCTACTCTCTGGGCGAAAGAGCAGATCACAACCCTTTGTCGCGAACTTCAGAGAGCACGACTATTCATCCATGTGCCTGAGACAAACAAATCCGTCTTCCTCTTAACTTCTGTTCTTCTTACAAACCCTCTCTCCCCAGTGTCAGCAGCACCGCAACGCGATTCAAATATTTCACGAGTAATTTCCCTAAAAGATAAGCCAAGGCGGCTTTGAGACGTCATCTGCCCCACTCCCACCGCAGAATCTCAGAGTCTTGAGACTTTCTATCTCGAGGGGGTGGGACGCGTTTAAAGCCGTCTGAAGACGACCCTGCTTTCGCGGAACCGAGGGAAATGCTCCCTCTCGCCCTTCTTAGTTGTATAAAGCGGCGAATGAAACAATGTTTCGACCCCTCGCGCATCGTCTCGCGTTCTTCCTTCTAGTCATCATGCGTTGCAGAGTTGTGAGGGTGCAAAAATATTGAGAGAGGGTCCCACGCGGTTTTTGAGTTCTCATTTAATGCTGAAGGTTTAATCGAAAAAGTTTTTCTCCTTAAAATTGATATCAGTTACTGTTCTGATTATCCTGACATCTAAAAAATAATTCACCTGGCATACCGCTAATTTAAACTTTTTTATTTGTCACTCCTGGTAAAGAGTTAAATTAGAATAAAAGCTTTGATTTGGCAGTTGAGTCAATTTACTGACCAGTCTACATGAAGTTATTTTTATTTTGTTTTAAATAATTTCATTCATATTTTTTCTTTTATAGTTTTCTGCATTAAAATATTTCTCTCTTATTCTAATTAGTTGTCTTAATTTTTGTGACTATTCTGTATTGTATATTCATATTATTATATCGATATAATTGTATTCTTTGTTAGACTTATTTTCGTCCTTTATTCATCTCCTCAATTTTATAATATATTTCTTATTCTTATATCGCTTGAAATTTGTGTTCAGGAGCTGAGGATAAAGGGCATTCAGTTGAAGAGTTTATTTACATATTTCTTGTCTTTTGGAGAGGTTCGGGCCATTTGACCTACTCTTCCACCTAACCGTGTCTTGGGTGAGGGTCTTGGGAAGGAGAGATGTTGAGTTGCCGGGGAGCTCGTGGTACCGAACTGACATCTCCCTGGAGTAGGTGTGGGAAACCCTAACCGTAAACCTCATCTAGTTCGCTCGAGCACATTTTGAACTCGCGCACTACCGCTCAGCGTTTTCGTGGAAGCGTACGAAGACGCTACCACTAGACCACTGCTGTTGGTTCGTGCCAATTAAGAGAAGAAAAGGAAACAAGTAGCCTCATCGAAGTTTCTATTATTTATATTTAATTTTCATTGTAAAATGTTTTTGATAATTACAGCACTGGTTTACATCGCAATTTCATTAGATGATAATAGGGAAGTGAATATTTATTTTCTTCCATAGATAGCAGCTTTTATGTTTTGATTTTAGATGCTAATCAAGCAGTTCATAAGCAAATGGTGGAACTATTGGATGGGTTAATATTTACAATACAACACTCGTGCTTGACTCGCTCCATTTAACATTTCCTATGCTCAAATGAATACGCAAGGTAATTCGAGATGAGTCACATGAATTGCGCAATGTGCTACGACGACAATCCACTATTCTCTAGGAGAGGAGAAGAAATTCACGGAAATCTTTGGGATTTGAAGCAAAAGGTCGTTCGATGAAAGTGCGAGACCAGCTATTTCTCATTTTGGTGTCGATCATTGTTCAGTAAATATAGTGCAAAATGTTTTTGAAACTAGAAAACAACCAATTTAGGGGTAGTTTTAAATATTTTTATAAATTCATAATAATAAAAAACAAAATATTCAATTTTGAGGGCAAATTACCAATAGTTTTCGTATCACTTATTCCACACAGAATTAAGAACTTGTACCAATAAACAGGTGATTTAGCAGAGGACAACAGAATATTCCACTTCTGAATTCACAATAAATCAGCAACATATCGATACAGTAATGATAAAGCTCTTCATATCTTCTCCCTAATACATTCAAAATTTTCATTCCACAGCTCCAACTACTCAATATTTATTAATCTACTTAACGTTACTGCACTGAACAGTTGCCACCGATAATACGATGTGACAGAACCCAGCACAAAGCAATGTACATGACAAAGAGCACTCGCCGAGTGAGTGATTATCGGAGATAATGTGCTGTTAATACCTTCAATAAGACTGTTTTAAGTGACTCGTGGTATTCTTGACACACACTTTGACAACAGAATCACCTCCGGCTATCTATTAATATCAATAATACTTACAATATTGTAATACGCAGGCTGGTCTCTACACATGCACCGGATGAACCATTAGAAATTTAAAATAAACGAGGAAATATTTTCTAATGTTTGGTTATAATTAACTATTGATTCGGAATATCTAACCGCAAATATTCAAACATGTGTCAGTAAATAAGAAAATTTACGAGATATTGTGCATGATCTCATGTTTTGAGAAAGACCTATGTTAAGATCTTTCGACTCAGAAAGAATATTAAAATCAGCAAGAGCCGTTTAAAATAAAGAAGTCCCTTTATGGTCTAGATAAATTGCTCTAGTGAGAAATGCTTTATAATTCATGTTTAGTATCTTGCTAATTTAAATAAAATAAAACGCGTGTTCATTGTGATTTAAAACTTGTTCATTCAGTAGCATTCATCACAAATGATAACATTAGTAAGCAACTGAAACATGGAAATACTCATTAGAATACAATAACTTCATCAGTGACTAGTTCTAACTTTTCTGATGAATCGTACTGAACTCACTTTCGTGTCAATGTAAAGTACTTACGTCGTCATGGGCGTTGCTAATAAGGGCGGAGCACTTTCCTTGCCCCCCGAATTCTTAAGAAATGAAAAATATATAAAGTATAAAAATAAATAAAGAGAGAATAGACATGATTGTCATTCGAAATTTTGTGAAGTTCATCATACACTTGGTCAACAGATTTGCACGAGAATGTAAAATACATTTTATTAATTTGTAATATCGATTTGAAAACTATGTCTTTACGTCGATTTCACCATTATTCTAGAAATTAATAAAATAACCGCCTTGCCACACAACCGCTGAGAAATATGATTTCTAAACTCCACGAGCTGCAGAAAATTTGTTAGGGATTTGTTGCATTTTCTGCATACTGCTTACAGGTTTGAGACTATATATCTTCTTATTGGTCAAAATCTTCCCCCTACCCGTTAAAAAATACTTGTCTTCTACCTTCTACGTAGTAAATCCTCTCACCGATTAAAATAGAATGTAGAAGGAAACAAGTATTTCATGCTTGCACTTGACCGCAGCTAATGTATACCTCTTTCCTCATTCCTTTCATCGTCTACTCTCTCTTTTCTCCCCTTTAATTTCTCCTTCGCTCTTCACCACTGCCACCCTTCATAACCCTCTTGTTATTCAATGGTGCAACGGCAAGCGACCCTGCGGCAAAGTTGCCCTAATTGACGTCTGACGTGAAAACACTGCTTTCTAGAAATTAATTTTCAAGAACGCGTTTTAATTAGTCGAGCATTTTCAAGTGGTTTTCAAAGTTCGTAAACACAGAAATCTAACTATAAACTCTACAGATTTTTAATTTTTTCCCATCCAGTGGTCTTTCCTTTTGAAGTAATTGTGCTTAAGGAAATTATTATTATATGACGTGCAAAGCAAGATAAGAAAATTAAAAGCGTCTCCTTTCAAACACGAGGTATAGGAAGCGAATTTTAATAGGACGTTTTATAACAAAAACGTTGAGAAGAAGCAAGTCTCTTTTATATAATTGTACGTCTTCTAATTGTTTATGTCTTTACTCGACAAAATCGGGATTACATGTTATTTTTATGGAAGTACAAGTTAACAAATGATTACTTGTGATTAATAACACCATATGTCTATTACCAAATCTACAATTTTCTGTTATTGTAACACATTTCTAAATATCTCACCATTAATGAGAATTTTTTGTCACATTTTTAGTGTTCGAAAGTCACTCATTTAAATAACTCAGTTTAAAAAAAATTAAAGAACTATTCAAATTATACAGTGTAGAAATCACATGTACACGCCGTCCAACGTAAACATCGCTTAATGGGGAAAATTATAATAATCAGAATGTCCATTTTGGGAAACTGCAATGCCTGGAAAAGACTTAATCGCTCAGATTAAACCTGTGAAATAAAAAAACTCAACTAAGATCTGTTTCATACATGTTCACCTTATCATGAGCGTATGCCAGCGTGAGCACGAACATTTGAGAGTTCCGCAATTCCTTCAGCAGATCGAGTTCCCCGGTCACACGGCCCTCGACCAGGCGTTCCTACTAAAACTTCCATGAAAGTTGAGTGAAAAAAGACGGAAAGAAACCCAATTGATAATTATACTTACATTTCTTCTATGCAAAATATTCAATTTTGTTCAATTTATTAATCTGAAAAAGGTACTAGATTTTCATTAAAAGTACCGACGTAGAGAAATATTTTTGTTAATTAGTAGATCTAGTACTAAAGTATTAAAGGTGGCAATAGTATATGTTTCCTATATTTATTTATTTTATGTCTTATGGCGAGGTTCGGACTATGAAGCCCACTGTTCAACCTAACCGTGACTCGGGGTAGGGGATTGGGAAGGAGAGGTGTTGGGTTACCGAAAAAATTATGGAAGCGAACCGAAATTTGTCTGGAGTAGATGGGGAAAACCCCGGTTGAAGACCTCACCTAGTTCGGCCGAGCAGGGTTTGAGCCTTTTTCTTTGTACAGTATTATGCAATAAACTATTAACCCTTCTAGAGATTGGAGAAGAAACCTACTAAGTACATTTTTTATGAAGAACCTATTTCTGAAAATGTACTGTATTGACGAAAAATAATATCAAAGATCAAATCAAATCTTTCACTTTGTGATTAGTAAACCCATTTGCTTTAAGCGAAATTTTTAGCCACCTAATGTATTTATGTACTTCAACTGTCAAGTCACTGGTTATTCAGACACTCACATAATACAGAACAATGTAGAACCTGATGGTTGAATACACACACATGTATAAGATTATTTTCAAACTGCAATCCATTTCGTTAACTAATTTCATTAATAATTATAATTGTAGCTATTCCATTAATTGTAGTCCAATATGAATTAATAACACATCCGTACCCCCAAGAGATGATTTTTACAGCGCTAATGCATCTCATAGTGTAATTAAATTATATTTTACGAGCCTCACCATTACCCAACTAGAATGCATTAATAAAATTACAAAATTTATTCTGTATTTATTTTTACTTCATGAAATAATTTCCTAATAACATTCATATGTATAAGGAGTAGAAATGATTTCTTAACGTGCATTTTTACTCACTCGTAACAGAACTATTAAGGAGATAGAATCGACCTCGTGAAAATAGCAACAATTTGGGACCTCCAACTCTGATGCATGGGATGAGCCTACACCTATCGTTTGCATGAACCTGTACACCACTCCATTTAGTCTGCTCCGGAATGTCTTTTTTGTGGGACTGTAGGGCTTGTCAACAGCAAGGTCATTAGAGCCCTTGCTCCGGTATGCCTGCACGGGAGAATTAAACCCAAACGTCTCTGTGTTACCAAATACCAGATTGAGAACAAAATGGATTCATGATATAATTCGAGTAATGTTGATGGGCTGTCTTAAGCTCGATGAACCCTCTGTTTCGAAGTCGAGAGTATGACGCATTCTTGGACTTGTGTTTCCTCTTTCCTACAGCTGGTGATCTAATCTCACAAATAACTGAAAACACTAATCAAATTTCAAATACGTAGGGGAATGTCAATGCTCAAATTGACCATCCTAGGGACCTTAAACCTTTACTCAAATATTCGAAAGTTGAGTTGAATGATGCATTTACTTAATATTACAGTTAAAATAGTCCGGCGATATTAGTTAAATATTAATCCTTAACAAATATACCCCTCTTTCAATTCATGGGAATGATTGTAACAAGGTCCTTCAATGTCATATTGTTTATGTCAGATATATTTTATCATCGAAAGGTAATACAGAGTCCGGCAGAATGATAGACCATTTTTTAAACAACAATGAAAAGAGCAGCATAGAAACAGGTTAACATTTTATTTTACCATCATACAGAGTAATGTTTTCCATTTATATTTACCGAAACACACTGATCTTTGAACAAGTTTTGAAGATCATATCATCCAAATACCTGCTGCGACATTTGCAATTGTCTAAACTCTGCGAGATCTAACATGAAATTTCTATTTTAACGCTAAACCAGTCCATCGGAAGTTAAGCATACTCAACAAAGGTTTAGGTACACAGTAGAAAATGCGTAGGTTTTTTTTCGGAATTCTTTCGTGTCGACCTACACGGGAATTTTTAAATTGCCTCTGCATCACGATCTCGAAATCATCGTTTTCACACAAACACAAACACAAAATGTTCACCACTCCATGCTGAAAGTCAATGTTCCACTCAAAGACACAAGACACCAGCTCTGTCAATAAGGCCCTCGTAGTGGCCGGTTGAAGGAGGGTCTACCTTTCTTCCTGGTCATGTAATTATTCAATAATCTTATTATTTTACATAATTTTAGGTCATTATTTTCGGAATTGATGGGATAGTCCTTGCATGCTTTCGGAGAGTAAATTAGCTTATTGTCCTCCACGCGGTCATACGCAGTTTCTAACTGCATTTTTAACAATAATGTTTATTTATTTAATGTCATTTCGTCAGTTTCCGTAATAAAAATTGTCTTCACGTTATCTTCACATGCATAATCATACATTTCGCATTATTCGCATACAATTCATATTTCGCATGGTGAAGGAGCATGCAGCGAGAATATGTTGTATTATATAATTGCTTACTCGCAACGTTCAACCGCGTTCCCAGTATTACTCTCCAGAGTCTGGCGCGTTGAAGTTAGTGAAAAACAGCGTCCCAGACCTTAACTCGCAGTGCTTCTCTTCACGGGTATGTTGGTAATTTTAGCGTATGAGAATGACATAACGATTATATATATGCGGCGCAGATGAGTGCTCGCGCGGATTTTTTAATGAGCTCAATAACACTAGGTATGGTTGCAGCGCACGTAAATTAGTTGGAGCAATTTCAGAGCGTACTGGAACCATTGTTTTGTCAAGTGGATACAACAACGTTTGTTGACATTTGAAATTAAACATAGCACACTTGCAAAGTGAGAAATTTTGTATGGTTTTGAAACTTTCTCTTAGAACGTAGATGATCTTTAATTATAAATAAAAAATAAAATTGTATTTACTTCCGCAAGTCTAATATTGTATTAGTAATATTCATCATAGTCTAAAATGTATTACATGAATAGCACCTGACTCTGCTGTCTAGCAGGTCTCTATTTCTAAGCAAGAGTGAAATAAGCAATTAAAGTTCAACAAACAACGAATTCAAGCATCGTAACACGCCATGCATACAAATGATTTACAATATGTTCGTGAATGAAAAAAACCCTCCCATTTGAGGGAAAACATTCGCAAAAAGTTTTGCAACTACTGTCCATGACGATTGATAAATTTAAAACTAAATTAAAATTACTGAATCGCTCGATCAAAATCGTTTCTGAAGTAAACCCTTAATTAACACGCGTACGTCAACATCAAGGTTGCTACCATCAGTGACTCATCAGCCTTCAGGGTGTTCAAGAAGTTCCCGGATGCAGTTATAGAATGGTGAAATGGTATGTGTTCGGAAATGGTGTGTTAATTTGGTATTTTTGTATGTATTGTAAGTAATTTCAAATTGTTCTAGAGTGAGATTATGTCCTTTTTTGTGAATGTGTAATAAATTCAAGTTGTATGTCCGAGTATGAATTAAATTCTTCAATTAAGTGCTTGGTGAAGAGAGAATGTGAGTTTCTTTAGATACATTTCATGTGTCTTTATATATCTTTTGGTAAATCTACGGCCCGCCTATTTTCTTTACAATTTTTTAATTTTGCAACTATTTTTCCTTAATTGATACGAATTTCTTACAATGTGAACTTGATAATTGATATGTATCTGACGCATTGATTTTATTGGATGCATTTGTTTTTGTACGAATGTTTGTTTTAGTTTGTCTTTTATTCTGTATTCAATTTTGTATCACTTTTTTGCAGAAATTGTGGTAGAAATTATACTAGTACCTAAGCAATCCTGGAGAGGAAAGTAATATTACAAGGAAATGACTATAATTTCACTGACTTTATTCTTAAAATTGAAATATCTTCATGTGAACAATTTTTGTATTTAGTTTGTATCAACAAATTTATGACAGTTTAAGAGTTTACTTTTTTTTTCACACTTAGCGTTTCGGATGTTTTCCTCCCGTGTCAACACACATTTTCATAACTTCCACACGTTGCAATGCTGTGAAGTAATCTTTCCTTTTCCTCACATGTATTTGCAAGAGAAGGTATTATGACATGGTCTTGCTTCGCTGGCGTTTTAAATGTTTGAATCAACCCTCACAGACTTCGCCGTGCAAAACTTATCTCTAGAACTTTACGACCTCTCATCCATCCCCTTCTCTTATTATCCCCTTTCTTAGCTGCTTGCTTTTTACAATATTATAATGATATTATATGCCCGCATTAAGTAGTTTACGAGTAAACAGATCCTGTTCTGTAAGGTTTCCGGGAGCTTCCTAAGTCAGGGTGCGCCTCTTTTGCCACTTATATGCCAGTAAAATTCCTCTCGCTGCATGGAACAAGAAGCTTCCAACGTAATTAAAACTTTCCGGCGCTCCTGAAGACGAGTTTCGCGGCTTCGTTTGTCATATGTCTTGGGAGTCGTGGCGTACGTGAACAGGCTGCGTCCGGGTAATGCTCTGTCGCAAGTTTCGAGCTAGGTACACGCGACATTGTTAGCTGAGGTTTTCATATTTCGTTTGTTCGTTGCGGCTTTGTTTTGTCTTCAATGTCGTTGTTTTTTCGTATTAAAATGAACTGAAAGGGACCGCCCAAGTTTTGTAGGCTTATTTTAGGATCCTAAGGTGTACGACAAACGTACGGCGATGGGTACGTCGTAGGTAGGCATGTGCATTTGTGCGTATTCGGTGCGTGTTTGACTATGCAAATGAAAGAGTTGTTGAGAGCGTCACAGACGTTCATTCAGTTCTCGGGCAAATGCTTTATTGAATCAAGATTGTAAAAGAGACATATAGGGTTTTCGCTTTGCTGTGGTTGGAAGATAAAATTCCGTGTATAAACCAGAGAATATATGAAAACCATTTTATAGTCAGAAAACGCACCAACTTACACATGTAGAAGTGTTTAGAATATAATTTTCTGCTAAAAACTACCTATTCTACTCTTATAGGAAATTTGCAAAGAAAATTGTAAACGTCTCAAACCCAAATAATGCAGAAAATCACTGAATAATAACAAAAATTTTAACATCATAGCTTGTTAATCGCATCTAAACACAAACTAGATTTTGGTTAGAGTATTGTTTACATTTTGCCATTACAAAAATCTGTCGAAATAAATGGAGAATAATTTTCTTTAGAATTATTTATTATTGTATAGTTATATATATTTCTTTTCATGTTACGGTATAAAAACACTCCTTATCTTTTCATTTGCCATTTATTTTTCAGAAAAAACTTTTAAATATTTTTATTAACTTATTTATTGTTTTCACATTAAATTTCGTTGACAGAAAACATAAAAATTTTACGCAAATTAAAAACATTTCCGACAATATCTTTCCCATTGCAAAGTGATTATGAGAGATATCATGAAATGTAATTTACTGAAATTCCCCGCAGCGTTCATAGGCAGTGTGAGAAAAACACGATTACTAAATGCAACCACTATTTTATCGATACTTTTACACGCGTTGCTAGTTTTTAAATGCAAATTTTCCCCCCGAGTGGAAGCACAGCCCATTTTACAGTCATGCCCTGTTCGAAATATCAATTACAGAATTATCGCATAAATGGTGTTTTTATTAGAGTGCTTGCCAATCCTTCTGTACTTATGAGTGCGAGGAGATTATACCCCCACGCTACAATTTTTCGGATGTGTAGGGGGATAGCTGTTTTATTCTCGTACGCATTAACATTTAATTTCGTAACCGTCACGCTTCATTTAACGCAAGTATTAATCACCTATTATTGTTAATATCATTTTATAAAACAAACGAGCTGCTTTTTGCTGCTTAAATCCGATTTGTGGCTTAGCTCCAGTCAAACATTGCTAATCATCATAATAGCATGCAGGACGATCTTATTCATAATTCGCATTAATTATTAGCAAAATAGTGAGCGTTGAAACTGCACCCGGTGCATTTTCAATTGGAGTGGGGTGTTTCAGGCTCTGTGAAATCTCTCCCTTGTTCCTCTCTCATTCACAATTCGAAATGCACTGCTTCCCTCCCCCAACCACAATAATGGCTCATCTGTTAATTTACTGTAACCAGTTAAATTCCGGTATGTGAAATTTAACTCTATAAAAATTTGTTCGGGTCTTCACTCAGAATTGTGGATATTAATGTGTTTATATCGAGATTTTATATTTATTGCATGATAATTGACGTAAATTTTATCGCGTTTTCTATGTTTGGATATTTGATAATTACCTGAATTGTTCATGGAAATTTATGTAGAAGGGAAATTTCAAAAAATTAAACATAATGAAGAAGAATGTACTGCACTTCCATATAAATTATTCCATTATATTAACAAAGTATAAAATTATCCATTTTAGGGTCATCGTTTGACCAAATATCCGTTTCACAAGATTTGACTAAACAAATGTCTATATACGATTGAAAATTATAGCAGGGGGATTTTAACTGCCTCTTAAGAAAGCGAGTCTTTTCTTGAACATGAAGGTATAGTAGATGCCAAAGACATCGAGTATCAGAAATGTACCAATAAAATGAAGATATATTTTCTATATTAATAAAAATATACCTAATAAACATTTAACATTAAATTTAAACATAAATTCACGCCACAATCATTACTATTTTCAATTTTATTACCTCACTGTTCCCGGGTTCCACCGAGTCTCTATTATAATTAGAGTCATTTTATTCCACCAAAATAATTAGTTTTACGATTTCTCTATTCTACAATTAGAGTATCGGGTCTATCGCAGGGTCTAACAGAACGGAGCGATATGCTGGCCATATCTCCTGCTCCTAGTGCCGAGACGTAACAAATGCGGAGCTTTACCTCCGTGAACCCTACCTTCGGGGACTATTGTGGTAGAGTTTGATTTTTTGATCATTACTATCGTAATGAAAATATCATAATTAAGAAACATAGTTTTATGAAAAGTATTTCATTTTCAATATTCTTTCAGTATTCGTGACGCAACATAGCTCGACCTCAGCGTTACTCAGGTTGCCTAACTACATCAGATGTGTCCCGTTTCACAACAGTGTTAGGATTGTGGTTAGATAACTTGTATTTCTCACGACATTCGCATAGTGATTTCAAAAAAAAATAAAATGAAAATAGTATTATATAAATAATAAACAATATTCTCAATTTGTCTGTGAGAGAAAAAATCTTTCTCGAATTCGCGGGTATTTTACGTTAAAGAACACGAAAAGTAAAAATAAGATTTTATGAAAAAAATGTTTCTATTTGTTGTTTCGTACAATGTCCATTATTTGCAGAAGTATTTAAAAAACACGAAACGATTGAAGTTTTCAATTCCGCACCAAAGAATTTCGAAAGAAATATAAAAGTTACAGTCCGGTAACGTGTGAATATTGTCTGACTTTTCAATTTTTGTTTGTTTTTTGTGTATTTATTTTAACAAATTGAAAATTTGCAACAGTGCCAAATATTTAGAAAATTGAAAATTTGTTAATATTTGACTCATTTATTATATGTTTGAGGCAAACATCTTTTTGTAATTGCAAACATTATTTTGTAAGGTGAGGGCTCCGAATAAATATTTTTCTTAACTTGATGATTTTTATAGTAAATGATTTTCTAAAAAATAAAATTAAGAGGTTTTAAAACAATTAAAAATCGAGAGAGACGTAAATTCATTATTCATTTGGTTTCTAGACGATTCCTGTGACTACTCAATCTTTTTGAACGATAACGGTCGGTGATTTTTAGTGTCAAACTCGTAAGTCAGAAAGTGATTAAATGCCATCAGCATTATGCTCAGAAATTCAAAATGAATCTGACGATATTGGATTAAATTCTATAACTTCTTAAATGATATTAAATTTAAATAATGAAAGTTTTACCAAAAACTGTAAATTGATTATAATTATGACTTTGTAAAACTGGAGATATCCTATCTTGACAATATCTTGGCGTTGTTATAAAATTTCTTACTGATTTGAAAAATAGGAAATATATTAGAGTTCAGAAAAGGAAAAGAAGTGTACATTTTGTTCATTTACGAAAAAATAAGCAATGGTTGACGTGTCTTAAAAATAATAGGAATTCCCTTAAAGGCGACTTAAAAACTTGTTTTCTAAAACATAAAAATGGTGAAAGTTTGGTTGAAAAAACAAGAGTTGAAGTAGTTTCTCCCATCTTTAGGAATGTCTTAAACTTAATTTACTGTATTCATAGATTGCGTTAGCAACCGAGGAAATAAAATTTTTAAGCAATAAATTGCAGAGTAATTACTTAACTTACGTTATACTACATGAAGGCTATCAGAACAGCCTACCTAAAATCATGCAAATTCCCCACAATTATATAAAGAAAATCCGAGGATATTAATCTTACTTGTTCCGTGACTTTTTCTGTGATATTTTTTGTCACTTTTAATATAGTTGATATTCATTTTATACTGCCTTGAAAAGTACTCCGAGGAAAACACCGTGTCTACTCGGGGAAGTTATTATCATATCCATTATTGTCTGTTGTAGGTCGAGATTTTTGTTTCAAATGGCGAGAAGGGTTTGGATGAAAATCGTGTAGTATAGGGAGTTTGAATGCTTAAAAGCATTGTTTCATTTCGTACAAAAATCGTCTTAAAAATAATACAGTGACAAATGCCCAATATTTTTGGCACCCTGTTTTGTTTTATTTCGCACTTGAAACGAAATTGTTATGCGATTCTCTTTTGGTTTTATCTATTTATTGTTCGTTATATTTGGTTGTGCGCCTAATTGCCACCCTATCTGACCAACGTCACCCTTCCCCACCACGGAGGTATTCTATTATAGGTAACCCTCTAAATATCCTCCTAATATCTCTACAGGAAAGGTGGCAGTTGGAATGGAACCTGGAGAGATCAAAACCTAGAGGCTTATCACGCTCCACACTTATTCCTCGTGTGACTGTTCTGCCCTGCGAGTCTGTGTTGGTTCAGTATGGCAACCGCGCGCTCCTGCCATCAGATTGGCTCAGTCATCTACTTCCGTGGTGCGTGGTGTACGTAAATCTTCACCCTCCTACTTCTGATCCATTGCTCGAATCGATTCTTATCTCAACAACGCACGTCATACGAGAAATAAGAAACGATAAACAAGAGTATTTCATCGATGAATATCAAGGTACCCCAATATTATCTTGTAAGAAATGTTCTTGGACAAATAAGAAGGGAAATACGAACCAGGTAAAACCCACTTATTAATTATCTCTTTGAGCTTGGAAAGGAAAAAAAATATCAAACATAGAATGATCATATAAACTAAGTATGAATAATTCAATGATACCAAATTGCTGGTGGAAGTATATTATACACAATTTTAATCTAAGCGATGTTCGGTCACACATATATCTATATTATTTTGTAGTGCTATACACGTCTGTAAGTATATTATTAAATATTGCAATAGCAATAAGTATTGAATTAATAGCACTACTCCTACAAGACCAAATATTTTTTAAAAATTTCCTTTAAGTCATACATACATAAAATACATATAAATATGAGTTGACTACTTTGCCTGTAAACATTGACATTGCAAGGTTCCCTTCAATTTTTACTCTCTTACAACTTGTTGTTTACACTTCATCTTCATCTCTCACTTCCGTACTTGTTGCCCCAGAGAGGCAGTCTTTATAAGACCTTTATAGTCTTTATAAGACCTTTATTAAGTAATATCTTTATAAGACCAAATAATGTGGAAAATGGCTTCTGGGATAACATGATGATGGGGACAGTTTGGAAACGTACACTACAAGTTTACACGTTTGTAGAACTAATGCCATGTATCCATGTAAATGTATTGACATTATTGAGAAACAGCTGGCAATATCGCAAACCAGTTGACGAAACGTTTCAGGAGTAAAATATAGGTATCGTCCATAAAACGTTGTAAAAGATTATATTATCTTGTCTTGATATTTGTAGGATCATTATAACAAATTAATTATATTCGCCACAACATCTTCTGTAGATCTTCGAGTTAATTTTATGTACACATTAGTGTCCAAGAAAGAAATTGTAAATTATTTATTATTATTATTATTATAACGAATTTCACACCTCTCATTATTAGGACTGGACTTTTTTCGCACCCTTTCTTTATTTCAGGACTAGTTTCGGTTGGAAGGAAATGGAGTTCACTTGGTCCTTTAAGAATGATTATATTGATCATTATACTAGACATCGCAGAGACATTTGCGGATAAGGTGGTATAGTTTTAGTAAAATAACTTTCTGCTCAACACCGCAAGTCGGAACCCTTTTTATAATATCTTCTGAAAGAATTTTGTGGATTTTTTTGAAACCATTTTTGTAGAGAATGGGTTTTACTTTGGCACGTTAATTGTATCCGACTTCTTCAAATTGTTTGTCAATTGTAAAGCGATATAAATGAATATATATTTTCCGTTATTGATATTACGGTCACATTCGGTCAGTTTTTATCAGATATTATAACTCTTTCACAATATATCACGAAGCAGACTCCTCTGATTATTGTCTTGCATCTTATTAATATGTGAAATATGTGTTTTATAAATCTTATTAAAAAGAATCATGCTAATGTCTCTTCATCGATTTAAAAAACGTGAGTGGAGCGTTTGCATACGAAACTCGCATCTCTAAAGAGACGTTCAGATTCCTGTTCCCTTGCCAGAAAATCGGTCTAAACCATGACGCGTCTAATTGAAACAAAAGTTAAATCCGCATTCTCTATCTAGCAACTCGAAGCCTACCCGTGGCCCGCAGCCAAAACCCTTCATTTGCCACCTGGCGTCTGGGGAATCCTCTGCCTTCCGGAGGCGACGAACAAGTCCGTGCACTCAAGACGCGCTCCACATGTGGGAATATTTTTATGGATGTGACTTCCCCACACCTCCTGGAAACAGTATCAAATTAAAGTCCGCGAAACAAGTCGTAATGAAAACAACGCACGATGCGTGGCGACGACGGCTCGACGACTGGTCTTACACCGCCGCCGGCGCCGGAACGCTACGTTTCTGAAAACAAAGCCTTCTACCCCGCCCACGACACCGCGTTTCAGCCCTCCCTCCGGTGGAACAACAATCCCCTCCGAACCGCACATCACATAATTAGCAACAGAGCAACGCTACCACGCCATCGCCGCGCCATCCCGGCCGCACACGTATATTGATGGTAATATATAATGGCGGTAATCCCTGGGCCTCCACATACACATTCATTACAGCTTTAATGGAAGTAATTAAGCCTCAATGATGGCGCCCGGTTTAGCCAATCAAAAGCAGCTAATGCATCATGGCTGGTTTATTACATGCGCTAATACCGGAGCGAGCGACCACGCGACTGTGTGTGTGAGGGTGGTGCTGGGATCTACGGATCTGCGCAGGTGATTTATTCGGTTTAAATTCCCGCGAGTGGGGGCGCGGCGGTGGCGGTAGCATTGGTGGAGGCGAGAGGTCGTGTATTAGCGCGGTGAATGATAGTCGCGCATAAACAAAAAAAATACAAATACTACCACTGTCGAGAGGAGTGCTAGGGAGGGGAAATGGAAGGAGGGAGGGGAGTTAACGGTATGTGTCGTACAGAGAGTCGTGAAAAACATCCTATCAATATTTTTGCGCATCAGACCAACACGGCGCGCCGGTGCTTCGACATGGGTGTCGGCGTTCGGGATCGTCTCCCGCCGCACCCCGTCCCTCCCGTGCTGGTCACGCGATATTATGAACGAGTGGGAATATATTTTAATTTTCATGCTATTTGACAATGGGAGGATGGCTTCTGTATTATAATTCGAAATATTTTTATCTCATAAATAAAGGCCTAACGAACCGAGGTATTGATCATCACCATGAAAATCGACATTTGGTACAATAAATGATTTGAAGTTGTGAGAGGGCGTGGGGCGGAAGTGCAAAAAATATCGGAAATATACTTCACTCTCAACTTCACGATTAAAATTTATGATATGAATATATTAATAAAAATATCAAAAAAATATGATCACTGATAGATATGTATTTGCGTTATAAAATATTCCTACAAATATATATATTTTTTGTAAGTAAGGAATGTTAAGGAGGTTGAATTAACTCAACCTCCTTAATTATAATAAACTCAACTTTGTTTCTTAAAGTTTATTTCTAAATATTATTTTTTAACGGAAAATAATAGGAGTGAAATTAGTTCTAGGAAAGTTACTGCCTGTTAGAAAGAATAAGTCGTGATATATGCTATATTCTTCAGTTGCGACATAATTGACAACTCCACAAAGAAGATTCCAAGTATTTAATTTTTTATCTCAAAAAATACTTGTAATTTATTATAAATTTCAGCAGGAAGAGAATTTAAATGACACCTTTATTACTTGAAACATCGTATATCCCGAGAAACGTTTTTTGCATCCTTTTCATAAATTTCGGCAAAAATCGAATTTTAGAATAAAATATACATTTCTAGTGTAGCGTCTCCAAATAATCGCCAAGTAAAACTGCAACGCATGACAGTGACAACGTGAAGCGAATATCCTTTGGTCTATGACGAGGGACATAAATAGTATGATGAGCATGCGTTTCAAGTCCTAACCAAGTCCACACGATAGGAATGAATTATATAAAATGCGGAGCTTTTCTGTCCTGAAAGAGATTTAGTGAGCTCGCTAAGATCCTACTCCGCTATGCTTCACGACGCGTTATAATATTTATGAAACGTGGGACTGACATGAGACATGTGTTCTGATATGAAACATTTATTACAGGGTGTTTTGTAATATTTTAGGAAAGCAATCAAGAGTTTTATATGCCTCGTATATTACTATTTCTGTGAATCAGATAAATACTCTCGAGAAATGAAGGTTTATCTGAATTGATATTTTATTTTATGAAACCTCCATTAGAATACGGTATTTGTTTGTTGTATGAAAATACGCAGAAATAATCTTGAGAGGGACTTAACACTCCGTTTATTACTCCCTTTTTAAAATCAAAGTAAAGGAAATAGTACCACATTTTCTAGATAATTATTCAAATTCGTAAGTATGTTTGCTCATTATTCTGTGTTGAAAAAGCATTTTTGGAGACAGATATTTGACATTGAGGGAGAGAGGGTGAGACCCCACTTAACCGGTTCGAACTGTAATCTATAAAAATAAGAATAGAAATAAAGCAGGGACAAAATAAAATGAATAATACAGTTGGATATAAATTTTCGTGGAAAATGAATGTTATGAGCGAAACTTTTCGTGGTCACACATAAAATGACGGTGACCGTTCATCAAAACGCAATTGAGCCTACACAGGTACGACAAATTGGTACTCGGAAAATTATTTGTGAAGAATGGTCACGAGCAAGCGCGTGGAAAGCGCACATTAGCATCAACAGCAGAGCGGCGATGGCGGCGGCTGTCGAGCGTTGGCGTTGGCCGCATGACGGTCGTTGCCGCGCCACATTAGCGGAATGGATTACGGCAAGCGGCCCACAAAAGCCGGCGGCGGGGTGGACAAACAGTGCGGTGATGCGAGCGTTGGAGGCAGCTCAGGCGATAGCTGTGGAGCAAAACGTGTTCCGATGATTAGTGAGGAAGGAAGGAAGGTTTGCAATAGCAATCGCTGGCTGGATGGATGAGATGGAGAGCGTGTTTAAATAGAGATCACGGAAAATACAACGTCCTCCCTCCATGCTCAGCATGGCTAATATAATTCTGTGCGAACTTTTTCATAAAATATGAAATAAAAATATTATTTATCTACATATTAAAAAGTTTATTCTTCAAACGTGCATTTATATACGATGCATACGAAACAAAATAAATGTTTAATTTATATTTTCAACGTATTCTGACAAGATAACAGAATTTTATTTCTGGGGGCTTTAGGACGCGTCAAGGTCTGGCTATTATTTTAACATTTTGTGTTTTTAAATGCGCGATTTCCATTATTAGCTTATATTTACCTTCTTTTACTATACTAGTCCTTATAATTTTAAGCTTTGTATTTGGGACTTTTAGTTTTAACTTTCCTTCCATTTCCTTTTATAGATATTTTTAGATATATTTTCTATGAGAACTGTATTTCACCTGTACGGTGTCATTTGTCCGACCCTTGTTTTCTACTAATTTTTAGTAGTATATGAAGTGAATAATAAAAGGTATGAGGTATCATGAGATATAGTGAGAATCATTCAAAATACTTTTTCGCATAGAAAGAACACACTACTTGTTAAGTTTGCGTGTTTCTGTAGTGTATTTATAATAGGGTTGACTTCTAATACGATTGCTATTGGTTTAATATTTAGTATTAAATCTATCACGGAATATTTATCACTGAATCGTATTTCCAAGCGGTAACTTTTTGTATCTGTCCCTTTTTCGCCAATTATTCTTAACCAAATGCCAAGAATGAAGTATTATTTTCAAATTTTGTTGGACAGATATTATTTTCAAGTAAATATTATACAATTACAAATTATTTTCTACGGCAATACGGGATCGTAATTTAGCTACTAGTTAAAAAAACTTGAATATAATTGTGAACTACAAGTGAAGATAAACGTGAACTATAATTGTCTTTAAAATACGTATTGATTTCGAATATGTCGTAAGTTCCTAAGCTTCTTCCCTCTAAACAATTTTATAAAGACAGTTCAATATGTAGTAAGCTCACGAACTGGTTCGTAGACGACATTACTCACGGCGCGATAACTTCAATAAACTTCTAGTTCTACTTTTATTATCAATTTTTTACATTTACCTAAACACGAAGTACGATATAACCGGTGTGCATACCATTTAGTGTTCTGCCAAAGCAGTGGGTCTACTAATTAGTATTCTTATATTAGTAGGCGAAATCTTCTCATGGGCCTACTAGTTGATAACTCAAAGCTGCAGTGAATGATACTTGTTTTAAAAACTCGTTCATATCAATCTAAATTAGTAGTGACTAAAATTATTAGACATTATCAAATGTTTCCGTACGAATATTATTCTAGAACACTGCAACCATCTCTAAACAAGATAAGACATTGCTGTGTGATAATTATATTATTTAATTATTAACTTTACCGATTGAAATATACGTTTTAGGCTGAAAAAGGTCTTTTAAGTTAATAATTAGTTTACTAAGTTAATACCACAACCCAGGACAACTCAACCCGTCCCCACTTTCAGACGATTGTATGTAGAAGAAAACTTCTGACAAATTTTTCAAGTCCTTTTGAGTGGTACGAAATAGATTAACACAGGTATGACGACTCGTTACGCATATTTCTTAGCCATTACACTCTTTGCAATCATAAGCTGTTTAAGGGTGGTAGAATTTTCATCATTCAAGTAGGCCGAGAATAAATACGTTTTGCCGTTTTAAAGAATTTTAAGACTTTTAAGAGTTTTAATACTTTATCTGTTTAATCGTATCTTTACCTAAAAAATACTCAACTCCCCACAAATACCTCATTGACAAGTTATAATATTTGCAAATTAATCATTTAGTGTCACTCAGTATCTCTAACAAATCTCGGAGTATTTGACCTATTTGTATGATGCATAATTTCTGTTTTTGCCTTCCGATCTATCTGGCAACAACACGATCTCTCCTCTTCACTTCCACTTGAGATCCCTCTCTCTCTTCACAGCTATATCCTCTTCGGTGCATTACTCGTTCCTTCTATCACCATCTCCGTCTCATCGATGACATCCACTCTCTTCCCCGCCATCGCAACACCACCACCTCCGTCAGGCGCCCGCCCTACAATAGGAGAACGATCATCCCCGTGGTCGCGGATGGCCGGCGTCCACAAAGCAGAGCAATGTATCACCATTCCGCGGGTCGCCATTAAGCAAATTAGCGCGTACGTATGCGACCATCGGCGGCACCAGATCGGTCGGGCGGGGGTGGGGCAGGGAAGGGCGATGGCGGCAGTGAAACGACGTCGCGGATGAGGGGACGCAACACAGAGGCCGTGTCCAGAGCGTACACTCACGTGCTACGGTAAGCGACCTTCACGAATGGAATATACGACCAACAGTCAAAGCCGTAGTTCTAGTCAAAATGTATCACAGTACAAAGAAAGTATTAAGGTTATTTTCAGTTTCATTCCTGAACATACTATTCAAAGAATTATTCTGGAAGAAATATTTTAATTTTAAATAATTTTAATGACTGTTTTCATATAAAATTAGTGATCAAAATATTGATTTAACTTGTTAGTTTTTATTCACATAAAGAAAAATGAAAAAACCGCATGTAATAATGAATTCAATCAATTTTTGATATCATCTTATGGAAGAAAATGTAAATTAAAATATTACATTAAATATATGATTTTATTTTTAATGATGAAATTTCAGTATTTTATTGACATGAAATAATGAATCAATTACATAATATAACGGATCAATTCATACACTTTTGAAGTTTTAATGGAACTTTCAAGAATTTGAGCTAAAAGTTTTCTAACATGATAAAAAAAACCTGCTTCAGACACATATTGCATTCCGAGAAATATATCTGAATCTATTTCGGTCGAGTTCGAGACTCTGCTCCCAAGGGATGAATTATCTTTTCTTATAGCTTGTAAGGAAGTTTTAGAAGCAATAGTTTCTTCATAACATATATTAAGTCAATAAAGAAGATAGGAATATAACTCGTTTTCCAATTTCTGGAAGAATAAAAAGAATTGAGATCGGAAACGAGGGCTCGTAAGTCATTAATGAATCCAACCAACTGAGATTATGAAAATGTTTCCTGTATCCCGTGAAAGAAAATTCCTTTCGAATCTGAATTCTTCAGATGAAAATGTGTGATGGTTCTAACAGTAAAAAATTGCAAAAAAAAAAAACAGTTACAAACTTTGTATGACTACGTGGAGGACAGTAATTTACTCTTCCGAATCAAGCATCGAACCATCTCATCAATTCCAAAGAAGGATCATAAGGCGGGTTGTTTTAACATTTCAGCACACTACTAAGATAAGAATAAAAAAAATTGTTATAATGTCAATAGAATACTATCGAATTCGTATTAAAAAACACATAAAACTTAGTTTACATGTACGTATATTAAGTGAAAATAAATCTAAATTCTAGATTAATTATTACAAAAGCCCGCTTCCCTTAAACAAGAGCCAGGAGAGCCTGTGTATGAAATCCGCCTCTACCCGAACGACAACTGGAGAAAAACCCGGGCCAAGATGGGGTTACATAATTAATGGACGCAATCGCGCAAGGTTGAGTGCATATATTACTAAACTTATATGAATAATAAAAATCAATAATGGCATGTCTATTTTGGAGAATGGTATTTTTAGTGTTTTCATATGTTGTTGAAAAAAAGGATATAATTTAGTGAAGTAAAATATTCATGATTTTTTTTATCCCAAACTACTGCTTAAATCTTAGAAGCAAGAGAGAGGAAAACAATGCGTTGAGAGACAGTAACAACTTTACAGGGGTGCAGTAAATTATGAAAAAACAGAGCAATATGAAATGATATAAATGCTTTTCTGAACAAAAATATTATGAGTTGTTAGTTAAATGTATATATATATATATATATATATATATATATATATATATATATATATATATATATATATANAACGTATGAAAAAACCCGCATTATTTGTACCTACGAGTATTACTCGAAAAATAGTAGCGAGTTAACCTATGAAAATGAAAACATTCTTTTAAAATCTAAAATAATTTTTCTGTCATATAATTACACCCTCACATAAGAAAAGAGGGTTGTTATTTCATTACATTAATTCCACTTGCTCATTTCACATTAGTTTTGTACTTTGCATTTAGAAATTGAAATTTCCTCACAATTGTCTGAATGTTTTACACTCGAAAAAAATGACATTTTCTTATTTACTTTTTCTTTACATTTATTTGCAAATAGAAATGAATTACAGAGTGAAAATAACAACACCTTAACTTTTGACCATAAAATGTATCTGCATGATAATGGCTGGGGGTTGCTCGTTTCCATTGAATGTTGTACGAGAGGGGATCTTCAGTCTACGATCGGATATAACTGGAAGGATATGTACTACGCCTGGTGAGGGAATATTATGACGTACGGCGCATTGGGGAGACCGCTTGTCCATCTATTGCTCTGTCGAAGTGCTGACAACCCTCCAAGCGAATATTGTAACTCCCTTTGAACCTATGATTGGACTATCTGGTATGGAAAAGAGAATGCCCCTTTTCAAATTGAACCATTGCGTTCTAAATATTTTTCTATAAAATTTCTTTTTTTAGAAAATTTATTTATTGAAAGTAACATCACTCAAAAGTTCTTAATTTTTGTATCTCATGTGAACTATTATTAATTGATTATTTTGTATGAAAAAAATTTCTTTTATTTCACCTTAAAATATTGCAGAATATCTAATTTAAGTTTTTAAGTGTTGGTATCTGTAGGACAGTTAACACTGGCATTTCTAATTGGACATTGATCGAGTGTGGTTGGATTACTTATCCCTCCGAAAGACAAAATATTGATTTTTATAGAACAATAAAAAACTGATTTTTATACAAGAACCATATTAAATAATTGAAAGTATAAATGTAAATGATGAAGATAAGTGAGGGGCACATCTCCCAATATCAATTGGAAGTTTTTGATGGTGAGTTTTTGCTTTTTGTTTCCGTTTCTGTTATCCTCTCCATCCATTCTGTATTCCTTTGGCCGGCACGCGGCCGCCATAAGGCTCGCACGCGCGGACATGCGCACAGCGCGGGTAACTGAATCTACTTCTACGCACGCCCGCGCTCTCCCTCTTCCCTTCGCAAACCCTCTTCACGTTCGCTCCTCCCTCACTCGCAGCCCTTAAAAACCTTCTCCCCTTCGCTCTCGGCTATACCTTAGGGACAGATTAAGCCACTGTTTCTAAAGAAACACTCTATTATTAACTAGCCGTCCGCGCTCTACCATTACCCGCCCCGCTGCCTCTGGATCACAGTGTTTCTTCTCCCTTCCCGAACGATGCGACCACCCCCGTTGCCGTGTGTTCCGCCCTCATCGCCACGCACGTTACCACATGCGCCGTCGCCCACTCACCAATCATTTGATAGCGAACAACACTATACACTTAGGATGGGAAGTCGTGTCCAATGCCCCAGGCACTGTTGGTCACAGCGTCGAGGCGACTCTTTGTCTTTCCGAATTATGAATCATTCGCACTAGTATTTTGATAAAGGAAAACTCTTTATTCTTGACGACAGGGTTGGAATTCTGTTTATCTTTTTTTTATTGGGTTTATACCAATTATCCCACGAACGTCTCCAACGATCGTCTATTTGAGGAGAGAGTTTATCTTAATAGAGTTTTTGTACCTCTCAATTATGTCCACCACTTCTGCTGATACAGCTTTGTAATACAAAGCGATCTGCAACTGATGAGATGCCCGGGATATATCTGATAGTCAGTTGATCGGGGAAATCTTGAATTCGATCCATAAAATTTTGACCCATGAAAAGGGAATAAAGGAAATCTGAGCGGAAATGCTCCAGAAAAACTCATAAAAACTGAAAGTGAGGTGAGAAAATGCCTGAAAATTTTCTGAAGTGCACCACCGCTAGTGACGAGTCTTGAATGTTTAGTACTGTCCAGAAAGAAAATTCTAGAGCTAAGGATGCAACCGTGCCACAGCCAAAAAGTCAGAGAAAATCTAAGATCAAATTTATGATAACTAGCCATTTCTTTACTATCGAGGGATTGCCCGTAATCAATTTGTCTTTAATAGTTCAATCTTAAACCGAGATGTTCTTGAAAATCTTCGTAACCGAACAAGGAAATTTGGGTGCCACATCAAGGCAATGTTTTTCAAGCCTAGAGGACTGACGAAAAAATTGGAGAATAAAAGACATTAACAGACTATTCCTGTATTGTTTTAGAATAGCTCTGAAGATAGGAATAGCAATAGTTCGATTTCCAGTTTTTCGCCATTGTCACCTGGACTAAGAATATGTATTATACTTTTTACAAGCTGTCTATTTTTTATTTATCGTTCACAAAAACCAAAAATGTATCTGGTGCACAGTTGGTGTTCATGAGTAAAGCGACATGACGCGGAACGAACCAAAGTCATTCCCCGCGGCGGTGACATTTGTGGCATCGGCAGTGGCAATAGCAAAACGAGGGGTTGCATCGGTCATTAGACTCTCCGCAGGAGAGGTAGTACTGACACGCGGGGAGGGTAGGTCATGGGGAGAGGAAGACGACATGGCAAGGGAGAAGAGGCGTGTGTCTGGAAATCAAAATACGGCCTTTAATTAAGATCCGACGCCGTACGCCCGGTCGCTCGTTGCATTTGGAGAGGGTGCATTATCCGCCGCCGCGGGTGGGCGAGGGAGGATTCGACTGATCCCCAGAACCCCTCCCTCGTTACACGGAGGCTTTGTACTTGATTAAGATCAGGTCGTAAGATCGGTTGGTAACGATGCAATTAAAAATTTAGCGTTGCATTTAGGTTGAATCAAACGGGTTTTATTGGCGAAGTAACTTCGCATTCTTGATGGAGTTAGCGACGAGTTAAATCAAAATCATTCAAATTCTTTAAGGTGGGACCTGCACTCCAAGTTAGTAAAATCACGGAGATGTATAATTATTGTCTTTATTTCTATTATAATTGTTTTCAAACACAACAAGACTAATATTGATGATAAAACGATTCAATTTAAACCGATCAGTTAATAATATGATACAAACGATATTCAAGAATTCACTTGACTCGTTTGAAATGCATAAGAGCATGTACAAACATGGCGGCCGAGGGCAAAGGTTTCGTGATTTATACATCTCACCTCAGAAAAAAATAGTAATTAAATAGCTTTCTCAAGCGTCCGGTGACCTATAAATAAAACTGATGGAAAACATACCAAGGAAATGAACAATTTAGTGTAAATTTCCATCAGTTTTTTATTTAAAAGCCGGTCCTTTTCTTTTATTTTGAAAATAAGTGTTTTCTCCATAAGACGAAATGTATTACACTTTCAATTATAATTACAATTATTTCATTTAAATGACAGGTGACGTAAGTTTTTCAAGTTGAAATAACAATAAGTACATGTTATTCTGTTTATTTACACCGATGCAGATATCTTAGAGATTTAATTCTATCTACGCAAGTGCTACCTTACGTGATGAAAAATAAAGTTATGACCACATATGAATGTCCAACAACCGTAGAAATTCAATTATCGTAGTCACAATGACCCGAATTGATTTTTGTGAAGAAATATGTTGTATAATGAAAAACATTTCAGAGAAAGTTATATCTCGGACACTTTCCAATCCACTCAATCATATACATTTTAATTCTAAGTTACTGTGACTTACTTTCTGTTAATGAACATGTTTTAAAATAATATAATGCTAAGAATGATTAAATGTAACTTGCGTATGGTACTTACGGTAATTGTATTTGACATCCCGTTACCTGACAAACATATCCGAGAATACAATTCAATTCAATAGGGCATTTTATTTACAATATTTACATGTTAAATTACATGTGGTGAGGCTTTAACCCCTTTGCCTTCTTAAGCCCCTTAATGCCGTGGTCTGTGCGTTACGCACTCTAGTGTTCACTCGCAATGAATTGTTCAGTTGCGTCTACATTTTTCATAGTAAGATTGATATTTTTATTTCCTGCTGCCGTAATATTAAATTTAGTTATGCATGGATAGTAGATTAATTATTATTATATTATAAAACTTTGACATACTGTAATATTTTCTTAAATCTGAAGTAGGTGCAACTGACTAATTCATTGAGCACCATTGGGAACCACGGAAAACCAACGGTCAGGACACAAAGACTGTATATGGAAAAGATATTTACAAGAGACAATATTTACAAAAGTATTTACATAAGACAAGAGTCTATAAGAATTATTACAAAATTAGTAGTTACAAAAAAGAGTCTATAAGAAAAAGTATTTACGGAATAGTATTTCTTCACTCGTACGTAGAAAGAAGTTTCGTTACCTATAACATAGAAAGAAAAATACCGGCAGTATCACGTTGCATTTTGCCCAACCATTATAATCTCCTACACTTCTTTCTCACTTTTCCCCTTACGTAGTTTAGAAACTACTCCAAATATTCCACAACAGACATTCTGTTGTCACGTATTATATTAATTGCCAAGTTTCTGTATCTGTTTTCGCTTATAAAACCCCCGATTTGCATTATTTTTCGATATTTTTCTGTTTGTGTACAATGTAACAGGATGTGAATCCAATCTTCTTCCTGCTCAACATATATTGGACAAATCGAATCTAGATTATTTCTTAATTTTCGTAATTTCCGTCCCCCTAGTCGAAACCACCCGTAACCTGATCGCGTCCTTGATTTCAATGAGTTGATGTATGGTTTGCGTCCCCAGTGACCTGCTACAACTGTTTGAACTATGAGTGACCTTTTTTCTAACCTGTTCATTTCTATTTCTATTTTGTATGCTTTATATAATTTATTTTGAATTACCTTGCTATCACTGCTCTCAGGTGTAGCTTGCCATAAGTATTCCAGCCCTAAATTACGAATAATTTCTCTAATTTGCCTATTCCATTTACCATTTCCATTATTATGATACGATTCCCTAACAATAGCATTTTTTGTCCCCGCCCTAATGCCTTTTGCAAGACCAATTATATTTTTGAGATATGATTTTGAAGAGAGTTCAACATGGTATTTTCTCCTGCCCCCCCCCACATACTTCTGCTCCGTACGCTATTCCAGGTACCAAGTTTGTTTGAATTATCTGCAAGATTTGGCGCTATTTCCGGTATATTTGCTTTACTTCTCATGATACTACTTAATATGTACAAGCATTTGCGTTTTGCTTTCTCTTTGTGTCTGGTCCACGATACATTCATAGTTATAGTTGCACCTAAATATCCGTATTCTTTCACATTTTCCAGCGTTTCTCCCCCAATAAAACCATTTTTCATTTAATCCGATCAACCAGTCATTTTTGAAAATCATAGTTTTTGTCTTCTAAATGTTTACTTTAAGCTGCATTTCGGCACAGAATATTTCAAGCGTGTTTAGGCTATTTTGTAATCCTATTTGAGCTTTTGAAAGGATAACTAGATCGTCAGCGAACAATAGTCCTGGTATTGGTCTAAAGTTTTCTCCAATTGTAGGAGCATCCGAATTAATATTACGTAGCTTATCAATGAGTCCATCTATGAATAATATGAAAAGAAGTGGAGAAAGCACACAACCCTGCTTGACGCCTTGATTTACTGAGAAAATATTTGTGACGGTGCCATCATGCACTCACAGTACTATATATGGAATTTAACATAGTTTTAAATTTTAGTCGACACGCCATGTTAAAAGCTTTTTCAAAATCAACATAAGCGCAAGTATAGTTTTCCTCTTTTAACGGCTGTTGCCCGTCCCGCAAGAGAGGAAAGAATAAACATATTGTCTATTGCGCTATTATTTGTTCTGAATCCTGCTTGTAAAATCAATAGTTTTTCTTCACTCTCAACCTATCTTTTCAGCCTACAACACAGTATTTTACAAAAAAAAAAAAAATTACTAAAACACTGATGAGTGAAATTCCTCTATAGTTAGTGGTGTCATTTGCATTACCTTTGTTTTTATATATTGGAAAAATAATTGATGTGTTCCAGATTACAGGGAATACACCCATTGTACACATGTAGTTCAAGATATCACAAAGTACCGGAGCAATTTCGTGTTTTAATACTTTAAAAAACTCGGGTGGAAGGTCGTCGTATTCCGCTGCCTTTCTGTTCTTTTTAGTTCCTGTATCGCAAACATTACTTCATCTATCTCTATATTCTTATCTAATTCAACTACCTGAAGTTCTATTTCAATTGTTATAGTAACTACTATATTTTGAGTATTGAGGAAATCGCAGAAGTGGGTTTCCCAACTTAACCCGTCTATATGATTAATAATGTACGATTTCCGAGTTAATTTCCGTATAGTTGTCCAGATATCGCTAGTATTGTTTGTATTAATTATATTTTGTATTCTAATTGCTTTGGCCTCTTGCCATGCTAATTTGGTCTATAATACGGTTTTTTATATTGTTTCCCTAACTTGATATATTTTTGACGCTAAAGTTATCTTCCCTCCCATGCCAAACAAAGAATTTTAGCCCGTTTTCAGCTTCAGTTTTAGCTTTTCCGCAATTAGCGTTGTACCAACCTGTCTCCCTCAGCCTAGTCCTGCTTGTTTCCAATACCCTCATAATTTCTACCTGCTTTATAATTTCCGATTACATTATCAGCTGTATTATAATTTCCTACGGCTAGGTGTGAGCGAATAACTGAGTAGAAACCTCCCAAGCTCCTGCAAAAAATCTCGATGAGTTCTTCTTTTTTACTTTCAGTCCATTTAAAACGCGTAGGTTTTCTATGCGTGATATAATTTGGAACTTCTTTTTCCAGGATATTTGATTTTAATGTAATGCATATTGGTATATAATGTGATTCTACCCTGCTTTCAATTCAAAAATCGTCTAGCAAGTGCAATGTTTTCTCGCACGCTAAAGCATACTTCCATTTGTACGTACTAATGTATGTGAAGTTGCCCATTAGGTCTTGCCCGTGATTTTCGTTAAGGATTTGTAAATGATGCGTACGGTACAAATTTAAGAGTTTCTTTCCATCTGTGTTATATTCTTTACCCTTACTTTGCCTAGCTTTTACATTTGCATTAATGTCATCATCATAATCTTCAATTAATTGAGGGACACATTTTCTTCTCCGATTCTTGGATTGAAGTCCCCTAATATTAACAGTCCTGCAAACGGATGCCTAGTTTTAAGTTGGTCCAGTATATTTTCTAAATCATCGAAAAATGCAATGTTGTTGTACGTCGATCCTTGTAGATATTGTATTGTCTATGCAATATTACAATTATCAATTCAAAATTCCTACAATCTAATATCAAGCATACTGCATTTTGTAAATTTACTGTAATTTCGCATAACCTACAGTTATCTTCTATTTTACAAAGAGTTACAATACCACCGGGTGTCGACCTCTTGAACCTTTTCTTATCAAAAATTTACTAAAAGCTTTGTATCAGTTTATTGAAACGTCGTCTCCTGAAGGAAAATCTCGGACCGAGAATACACCAAATTTGGGAGAACTGCCAACCTACACAATTGATTCCCCCTATGTCGTATACAACTCGACTAGTGATATTTTCATCTTATACGTTGGATTCACTACCACCAAACTTGACAAAATAACTCTAGGAGAACATGTTCTTAAAATTTTCTTTTTTATCTTTTGTAGAGTAACACAAAATCACAATTTTCATTTACAAAATACATGTGTAATTTATCCAAGAAATCTTAATTTTTTAATCTACTTTCAACGAAATTCATTTCACGGTAGTTTCTTTGTTGTTTCCATAGCGTTGGTACGCCCGTTACGAATATTGCAATAGTGCCACACGAATATTTTAGCGGGCGTGCTTCGTACGTACGCGTGTATTGTGCTGGTTTTGTGTATAGCTTCACGAGATGTGGTTCTCGTTGAATAATTTCTCGAGCTAGTGTGTGTTAATTTTGTCAACCATGGCCGAGAAACGGAAAAGGATTCCTGCAGTTCAGAGTTCATTGCAGAAGTGTATTTTCCATATGTACTCGTTCATTAAGAATGACCCTCGTGAAAGAAGTATATTTGATACTGGAAGCGAAATTGAAGTTTTGGNTGAATTTATTTATTTGACAATAAATTTATTTATTTATTTAAAGAAGTATATTTGATACTGGAAGCAAAATTGAAGTTTTGGTGAGAATTGCCCAGTTACTAGGTGTAAGTATTTCTCTGCATTAATTATGATTTCATGTTAATCGTAAGTTATCAATTAAAATTATTGTGTAATACAAATATGTGCATTTAGGTTAACCAACAATGAACACTTTTAGTTCAGTTTAATAAGAAAGCTATGTTTCAACTTCCAGCTAGGCTTCAATATAGTTCAGAAGATTGTGAAGAGGGAAAGAAGGAGAAAAATTTGTCACTCCTGCTAAGAAAAGGAAGCGAGGCTATCCTGTTACTGGCATAGAAAATTTTTCTCAGAAAGCCATATCGTGTTATATTTATGATCTTCGCAAAGGTATGATGTCCTGTTATTTGTATGCTAATAATGTAAATTGTATCTAACAATAAGTTAGTAATCATTCATGACTAGTTGTATAGTTGATTGACACAGAAATAACTCTTCCAAAAATGTGTGATATTAATAGGAAAGCCACCCTCAAAATCTTGGTGTAAACCAGGTGAAACCAAGGCAATGCTTAAGCGACCCCCAGAAAGTAGGAGGTTAGTTGTACAGTACATGCAGGAAGTAAGGAAGGATTTGTGTCAAGTAAGTATCAAAAACTGAATTAGAAATGTTAAGAATATTTATGTTTCTTAGGAGTAATTTTCCTTATTTTTTGTTTTAGATGCAGATTTACTTTTTGTCACCAATTTGAAAACTGGTGATGATTATCATGGTGCTATGGATAGCACAAATTTTGAGAAATGAACCTGAGAGAAACTAATTGTCGGTCTAAAAAGTATGGGGCACTGTATGGTTGTTCTCGATAATGCCTCCTACCATTCGAGATTGTTGGAGAAACAACCCACCACAAAGTGGAGCAAAGGTCAACTTATGGTACATTTTGCTTTGTACACTTCAACTTAGTGACACCTTAACATAAGCCTAAATGTAATTATTTTTTGAAGATGTGGTTGAATCAACATGGTGTTTGCCCTCCGGCCAATGCAAAAAAGGATTATTTGCAAGGGATGTGTAAGGTGTTTAAAACCAAGCTGAATAGGTTAGCTAAGTACTANAAGGATAGCGAAGCACTGAGAAATCATTAAAAGTTCTATTATTTATGTGAATGTTAACGTGGGTTTTTGCTGTTTTAGTACATCAGTTTTCACGTCGCATGACTTTGTCATCATCCCATACACACTACATTCAACCTATGGATCCCTGAGATAAGGCATTATGTGGAAACTGTGGAACCTATGTTACACTAGAAGTATAGACATTATTATTTTACTTCCAGAGAGATATTTATTATTCTACCTAATTTTATTTGTATTGTATACATTTAATAATATTTATATGTTTTATCAGTTTAAGTTTATCAATTTACAGTTTGGTGTCATATTTTGAGGGTATAAAACTATCTCTTTGATTTTCTTTCTAGTAATTATTAATTTAAAGCTATTTTTATGATTCATATCATTAAACAATTGACTAGTAATTTTTGGAATGTATGATTAATAGACAATGAATATCTTTTATTACGGTTAGTTAATATTTATTGAGTATGAAAATATATTTAAACTCCTGACTCTTATTCTGCATGTAATTATATAAGGCTGTGTATAATTATGTAATAATGTTTGTTCAATCATAGTTCATGACATATTAGACCAATAGTTCATAATAACATGGATAATTTGTAATTTTAACAATTTATAATCTTAAATTAAGGAAGTAATATTAATATCATGAGTTACTATGAAGTTAAAATTAATTTTGGTATGTAGGTATGTGGTCAATGATATTCTTGTGAAAGAAGGTCATCAAGTGCTTTGTTTACCCCCTTATCACTGCGAGTTCAATCCTATCGAGTTGGTCTGGTGTCTCACCAAGAGGTATTTGTTTGTTTATTTATTTCTTATATAATTTTTGCATAGTTACATTATTACAATTTGAATTGTATGTTACTGAATTTATAATAATGTTCATATGAGAAACACACAAAGTCACAGTCAGGCTAGGAATTTGGATCGCACCAAGCAAGTTTGGGCTGAAGCACTTAATCAGGTAAGGGTTAGTTACTGGGCTAGATGTTACTTTTAAAGTCTCATATCATTATTTTCTTATTGTGTATAAGACTGTTCAGCTTAACAACGATTCCTTCTAGATGTCTGGAAGAATTGTGTGGAACACACAGAGGCTCTGATTCTGGAGCGCTACAACCTTGAAGTGGAAGAGATGATCATCATTCATGAGGATAGTAGCAGTGATGATGATAATGATGATNCCCTGTTCCTGATTTTTGTGTTTCAGGTGCTGAGCCAGGACCCTCTTGGCGGTGAAGTCTCAAAAAAAATTTAAATTTAATATACTGTAGTGCATAAAAGTAAGGTGTCACACCGGGATGGTCCCTAGTTTTGCTTCCTAGCGTTAAATGTAAATGAGTTCCCCCTTCTTTTCTTCTTTCCTATGTATTTATTGTAAATAAATTTAATAAATATAGTATTTATTGTATAATTTGATTTACACACTTTTTATTCTTTATCCTTTTGTACGTCATAAAGTGCTTTGAATTTGATTTATATCTAGGATGTTGGTTGTGTTTAATGTGACCTTTCAGTTTTGATTTATTATGTGATTAATTANCCAAGAAGTATCAGAAATTCATTTAATACTATGGTGTATTGTTTATGAAAAAATAAAAAAAATTGATTCCAATTAAAATTAGTAAAATTATCTCTTATTCAAAATTGCAAGTTCATCTTTAGTGAAGAGCTCAATTATTATTTTTTAATTTATCGAACCAAAATTGCACAGATTTCGTACATGTTTTATGCGATATTATGTAGTCAAGTCAAAGCCAGTGTCAGGTTTTTGTTCTAAAATATTGGTGGTGGCTGCCCTGAAACACCACTCGAGTCCGCCTGGATAACTTCAGTATACTTTGTTCCGCGTTTCAGCGAGACCATGTTTATTACCCCATGCCTTTCTTCTTAGCGGTTTGAAGACTTACCCTTGTTCGACTTTCTTCCCCCTCCCAACGGCACCTGCCACCTACTGCCTGGGCCAAAGATCACCCGCATTCCGCCTCGTCACACGCCGGGGTGCTGGCGTGGTGAAAAGTGATACACGAGAATTCTCGTTCATTCATTTTCACCAATAAAAGTTACGTCATTCCTGTCTCACGTTCTTTTCCTTGATTCCTAAGCTAAATATATAATCCATATTTACGAAACCTGAATGGTACCAATAAACATTAATGAGCAATAAAAGATTTTGTCATTTGAAAAAAAACTTTTATTGCTTGCAATGAACAACCTGTCTACATCAGACCAATTCCTCCAACAAAAATTAATGCGAATAATTTGATTTGTACTGTAAATAAAAAATAAATTCAAGAGATTCTATGACTCATATTTCTAATATATGAAAGAGAAATAACAAATAATTGTGATAAGAAATTATACATTCCACCATATTTCATCTGTTCTGGAAAGTATCTCCAAAATTGATCTTTGAAAGTAAAATAGAAACAATGTTCTATCGTCCATGGGACTAAACATGAGAGCAAAACGTGAAAAAGAGACAAAATTTTCAGAAAAATACGCGTCCTATCACGATATAAAAATTAATTTATGAAATGAAATTCCATACCGCGAAAAAAAACGTACAAAACAGACAATTAACTTTATAAAATTTTACGTGCCTTTGCGAACTTTATAAAATACACGAATATAGATTTATATGATTAAAACAATAATTAAGTTTTAATTTCTTGGGCGTCTTAATTTTTGCAGGAATAAACTAAATCTACTGCAGTGTACTAAATCTAATTAATTTATTTCATTCGATTGAGTAGAGTTTCCAATGAAACATTTTGAAGGTGATCCGCCCCCTCTCCTCTACATATTTGTGCTATATTACTCACCGCCAGTTGATAGAATAGATATCGTAAGATCAAATTTCAGCAAAATTGTTCTTTTTGTCTCCTGGATGAGTGGTCTGGGACAACTGTCTAATCTAAATGTGTAATATTTAATGATTAGTAATCTTTTATAATTTATTATATTAAAGTACTTACTTTCCTTATTAAATAACCCTTATAGAAACGAAGGAATGTAATTAAATTGAATTATGTATGTGTATATAGATTAAAGAATGCTATATACAAACTTAACAAAACTTAAGCAACTTTTTAAATGACTATCTTGTCAATTATGAATTACTTTTTCTAAAATGTTAACTGATATGTTCAGTTTTGGAAGTATGTAGCGAAAAAAATTGACAATCGATGATGGCGTATTTTGGGAATTGAATATGGAGAAAAGAATAAAGTCATTTCGTGTACTAAAGTCAAGAATTTAATAGCATGCTACAATAGAATGTTCCCTAACATGAAAGATGTTACGGGTAGATAATTATAATAACTCATTTCAGTATATATTTTTTATTTATTTTGCGTTCACGCTTGAGCTTAATTTTCGCATAAAAAGGAATCCCTCTAATTCAATGTATAAAATAATATAAAAAATATAAAAAACGAGGTTTATATGAGTTTTTTTTAATGGAAATTAACTGAAATACAAGTTGTGAGATTTTAGATTGTTTTAGACTGAATATGAAAAGAATCACAATTTTTAATATTTTCTTCGTGTATTGTACATAAATTTATTTATTTTTTTATTCGTAAAACATTTTTATTTATTTTCGTTTCCAGTTAGCAATGAGTCTTTAAAATAAAATAAAATAGCATAAAAAATTTATGTAACATAAATTTGTGAGCTGTTATTAAGGTTATATTTACAAAATTACCTGCTATAATAGGTTTTGCGTTTTTGCGTGTGGTATGTAATTTATTTTCTGAATTTTCAGGAACGAAAAAACTCTTAAAACTGTACAGCTTAGTGACAATATGTTTCAGTCTTATCCAAATTAGAATTAATATTGCAAAATTGTCTATTTTATACCAAAGTACTTACAATATAACGGTGATAATTTCATTTCTGTGTAGTAGAGCGGAGTATTTGTTATCCTTGTAAGGTAATATTGTTAAAATCTGTCTATTTAACTTGAAGATTAAGTACAAAAATTTAAACATGCTGAATGAGTTAGTTAATTATGTGACCTTCGTGTTGTTGTATTAGTTTTTCTTTTTATAATACTAGTGGTTTGGAGGTTCAAATCTGTGCACCCCCGTTAAAAGGAAATAAAGATAAAACTCGTGAAATATTAAAATAATTTGTAAATGTTTCAATTTGGACATTTAAAAATAAATATATTTATTATTTATAGAAGATTTTGTTGTTACTATTATTACCGTGGTAATATTCTTCATATCTTTAGAAATAAAAGTTGCAACACAGAGTTATTGAAGATCTCAGTGCAAGAAGTAGTAAACTCAAAACTACAGCAATAAAGCTATTTTGACCCATTATGAATTTTTCTGTGACTTTCTGAATTTTTCATTGAGAATAAGTAATGTTACAAATTTTAGTTATCATCTTTTTACTTCACGATTATACGAAATGTTCAAGGAAAGTGTTTGTATTTATAAACGCAACTGAGATCGTCATGTGTACACAGTTTTCCGGTAAAAATGAAAAATATTGATAATTATTTTAAAAAGTGGTATACATCACTATCATGACACATGAAATTAATTTGCACTCAATAAGAATCACAAAATTTTGAGTTATCTTCATATAATACGGTCTTCAATTGTAATATGTGGTTATCAACCTTCTTTTCTCTTGTGAATCATCAGTTCTTCACGGAATCGTCAACTTCAGCAAAATTTGTTCCAACGCGGATGATGAGGGCACAGGGTTGGGCGATTACCAAGATCCCAGGTGAGGTGTTTCTTCGATATTTATCGTGGACGACAGCACACATTGTCGCTGACCTAGGGTTCACATAGTTTCGCAATGGACTGTCCAAAAAGCAACGGTACCATACATCTGTAAAATACAAAATGGTGATATTAGCATTAAGAGTTAACTGTCAAAGGATACTGATTGCTTTGAAGAAATTTGAAATTGGAATCGTAGACTAGTACTTATATATGATTAATATTATATTGTAAGTGTTCATTAATACAACGAATTATTAGTTGTCAGTGTCTATTTGATAGTTCGTCACAGAAATAAAAAAATAAATTCTCAAATCCACACTTCCCAGAAAATAAGATTGGAGGTTCTCAGAAACGTTACAGATTACCTAGTGCACGTAAAGCAATAGTTTGAAAGTAAACCATTGTACTATAGAGCATAGAATCGACAAACAGAAATCTATCTCTCTTGTGGTGTCCTTCGAAATCAAATACTACTGACGAGACTCACCATCAACCGCTGATCCGCCGCATTCGGCATAAAACGTAATCAATATGATTAGAACTTTACCAAATTTCATGGAATCGAGGTTCATGAGAGGATAGTGTTATCAAGATTTGGGAATAGCAGTAGCTCCTGGAACAATTTGCCATGAGTTTCTCTACCCTCCGTGTCAGTAGCCCAGTCCTACCGAATTCGCTTCGATTGCGGCAGCACCCCCAAGCCCACAAGTGAGGAATCAGAAGAGATTGGGTTACCGTAGTAACGGTAACATCTGATCCCCTCCAATTAGTCTCTCCCTTTCACGAGATTAATGTAACGATCACGGCTCTTATTCATGCCCATCAGATCTAATCGTGTTCCGTATTGGGTTTCCATATTGAGACCTCCTGTATTCAGTCCTTTCATTGCCCCATCAGCAGTTGGCGTTTTAATGCAACTCATACAAAATGCTCAGCGGTTAGAGAGGAGTATAGGGATTACTTGGAAACCATAAAAATTATTTTCTACTTATGTAGAGAAAAAAACCCAGGTAATGGCCAACCGGTCGAGAAACCGGGTTAAAAAAAGGAATAAAAATGAAAAAAATTTAGGTCATGATGTCATTGGTTAGATTGTAGTGTTTCTTCATAAATTTAAATGTAAGATCCAATCAAACGAGGAATTGTTTTATTCTCTATGATAATTAATCCCTTCCATAAGTTTTTACATGATTTCTCTTCACATTCAAAAGGTTCATATTTATAGTATAGAAACATACGTCGGACGTACATAACATCTCTTGATAAATTTATGTATGAAAAATGTGATTTGTGTGTATAAATGACAAGAAAATCTAAATAAATTGCATACCAATATGGGGGTTCTGGAAGTTTTTGGTACGAAATGTTTAAGAATTTAAGTTTCATGATTTACAGTTCTAGAATACCAAGACCTCGACAAATTAACGTATTTCTCGTACTCTTCAACAAATGAGAGATTTTAATATTCATGGCCGAGTCTGAATATTGCGGTAATTAAAACAGGTCTAAAATAAGTCTTACAATTGCGATTTACGGGTTATCCCTTATATTAGCTTTAGTATTTTGTAATTTTGTAAGTAATGGGTGAAGTAACGACAAAATATGACAAGTTAGCGTAAAGGAAATGAAACATTGGAAAATAAATGGACGAGGAAACCCGAGGATTCATACTATTGTTCTGAATATATAATGTTTAGAAAGCTTTATTTTACGTCAAATTTATCTGATATGATCATGTAGAAAACCATATACATCTCCTTATTCTTCCAGTGGAGGCATAATTGACTAGAACGTAATTCTGAGAGGGATAACGTGGGTTCGTCCAACAGAATTAGGTGAGATTTTTAGCTTAGGTTTCTATCATCTACTCCAGACTAATGTCGATTCAGTACTTTATGTTCCCATCAACCCAATATATATCCTACCTAATCATTTATCTATATTGTGGGTTAAGTGGATGGCAGTCCTCATAGTCTCTTCTTCGTCACGTGAGTACAAACAATAAAAGAGGCATAGACGAACTTTTCTTGATTCTTACTCAAAACGTAACAAAGTCGTCGCATCAAAATAAGCTTAGTTCAGTGACAATGTAAAACCAAACATGAGTGATCACCTCAGTGACAATCTCCAAACGATGAGTGCGTGAAACTGCGTTTATGCGTAAAACTTTCTCAACCACAGATTTGCAAAAGTCCTTCAATTATGATGACCATAGACATCGTCAAGGGAGGTTGCTCGAACGGAGATGGGGACTGTTCCGGCGGAGAAATCAACGAAGAATTTTATTCAATTTTTGGTAGGAAAAGACAACATTTCCTGGTAGTGTGTGTACCAAACTTTGTGAAATTTGATTAACATTGAAGTCAATTTAATCTCTCGGGGATGCATGCCCAGTCAGAAATAAGGCATCCGGTTAATACTCATAAATAAATGCCATAAAAATTTTTATGATACTTTAAACATTCTCACTGTGACATTCCATTCCATCCCTTTCCGTGTCACTTTGCCATTATGTTTCTCCCTTCCCTCACCTCTGTTCGCTCTCGCTGTCTCTTACTCCACGTGCGTGATAAATTTTGTGGGAGGGCGATGACGCCATATGCGGCGCACAGATCGGGAGCGACTTCATTAGCGATAGCCGTCAGCCGGTGTATCGATACCTAAGGGGGCAAGGAGGATGCGGAAAATTCTCCGAAGAGGTAGAACATGCAATGAGTGTAAAATATCGAACGCTGCCGTTTAGAGTTGACATTACCTCACGTGCATATTCAGAAATTAGTGTAAAGAGGGAAGTGATAAATATTTTCTTCTCATGACAGGAATAATCAAATATGTGTATAAAGTTAACGCTAACACTCACATTATGAGGCTCGCACCGACGTTGATCGAGGGTTCAAAGGAATCGTCTCAACAGTATTATAGAGGAAAACATGGTTCTGAATTATTTATTACAGAAAACTTATGGACCACGTAGCGGCCATCTTCAGTGCCACAAAATGAGATAACGAGTTCTATAAAAACATTAAATATATACAAATAATAAAATAAAGTGAATTGCATTTGAATTGCAAAACAGAATAGAATACAGTATAGTGAAAACTATTTATCATTCATATGCAATTCACTTCATTTTATTCTATTATTTGTGAATATCTAATGGTCTATTTATTTTCCAATGAAATAAATAGAGGCACTCAACAAAACTTCGCATTGAAACACTTTTGTGGCTTGTTAAATATGTCACTTGTTCAATATTTGGAAAATATTTCCATATGTGCTTTACATACGGAATCATTTTGTAACTTCTACTCAATTATTTCTACCGTGTTGTCACTCTCAACCAATCTTTTATATTTACCGCCACATTTTGGTCAAAAACTTTATTCTCATAGCGCTAAATAATAGCTCCATTTCTCATGAAGTGGTCAGAAATTTCATTCTATATACAACGGTAAACATGCGGCCACTTTTGGTTTTATTCAGTTTACTTTGCTGTTCCTCCCTTGTAGCTGAGGTAATACTATTCTACATTTTTACACGTGTTTTGAGAGTGTATTACTGTTGGTACCCATGACTGTAAAAAGTGGATGATTATGGAGGAGATGGGAGCGTCGACGTGAGTGGTCATAGTATAGGCGCTACCTGTAAGCATCAGTCATCTGACTCCTCGCTGCGCGTCAGATTTAGCACGGAATAACCAAGCTGGTGCGTCCCCATCGTTGTGAAGAGCTCTTCCAAAGTAATTAGTTCGTAATAAAAAAACTGGCGATGGAAGTCATCCTCTTTGCTGATAGTGCCGGGGGACGAAGATTATCTCACGTACGTCGACTGACCAATCATTTAGTCCGCTAGCTCTCACCCGATTCTAGAAGGGGATTCCCCGCCTATGTTGTATGATGAAGAGGGAACGGAACAGACGGATGAGCGAAGGGAAAAGTCAATGGATGAGTGTTGGAAATGGATCATTGGAGACAGAATATCGTAAGAAAAAAAATTTTCAACCTTATTTAGGGTTCGCAAATAGTTGTGTGTAAGATAAATGATTGAAAATAGTAACATAAGGTAAGTACTAAATAGTTGTTATGTTGCCCATTGCTTGACATTATTCTCACAATTAAAATGATATTATAAAACCGACATTTTTGTAGAGAATTATTTATATTATTTCACTACAGTTCAGCAGTATATTGCTGCCATCGTCAGATGAACGTATGTTATGAACATATAAACAAATTTGTTTGATTTATCTTGATAACAAGGTGTAAACCAAATTAACCACATATAAAAATTAAACAATAACATAGAAAAATAAACAATTTGAAAACACAAACCATTAAAGCAGAAAAAGCATGGTAAACAACAATAAAACAACTACATTGGATAAGTTGTCAGTGTCAGTTTGTAAATTTAATGTATTTTTCGTAAACTTGAGGTATAGCACTTCTGAAATTATACGTTTATAATAATTTGGGTCCCGATCTAAAATTAAAACATTTTTCCAATCTATTGAATGATCTAAACTTAAACGGTGTACCGAAATAACATTATGTTGTATTGTGTTTATTTGCTCATGGTTTTATTTTCGTTAAAAATAAATTACGGGTGCATAGCAGTCATCATCAGTAGCATCAATTGGGAGAAATGTTTTGGCAAGTGCAATAAGTAATTTAATCTCTATTGTTTTGATAAAATGATCATTTGTTTAAAATTTTACAGATCTATTCAAGTATGAAAAACCCTAAAGTTCTCGTTAAAATAAAAATCAAAGGTAAAAATGTGAAACCATGAATGTTTGCTCTGTGTGTGATGGCAATAATAATATTCAGCAAATATCTCCAAATGTTTTTATTTTGTAATCCGAAAAAGATAAATTGTAGAAAATAAGACAAAAATCGTGTTTACGATTTTTATCGTCCTGGAATAAATGCCAGTACTATAATTGAACATGGGGAAGGATAGAGAAATAGACAGTTAATGAAAATGAGAAAACCACTGACACACGAAAGATCCCTTAAATCTGCTACCCCTAGGGTGAGTTTGACGATCGGGGTGATGACGGAACACACTTGGGGTTCGAGCGCCCGAAGCCCCTCCGGCGGCGTCCTCCACCCACACGTTTAGAGGGTGCACGTGTCGCGCAATATGTCCTCTGCGTGTCCCCTCCACCGCGACTGCCCCGCCCCTGCAGATGGGGCGTGATTACTCCGTGGACAATATTTTGACATGAGACTGGTTGGGACTCCCCCGCCCTACAGCCTGAGGCCGGCCGTCGCCGACGCACTAGTCAAAGAATCACCCGCACTCATGACTACACGAAGGAAAAGAGCGGGCAGGAGATCTCCCCAAATTAATTAACGCGGCGGTCGTGTGGCGATGCTAATCTTCAGCTGAGTGTGGGGAGTGGAAAAGGGAGAAATAAAGAAGCAGAAATGACGGTGATGACGATGGAATTATGAAAAAGATTGCGAAGGGAGTTGATGTCGATGATGGTGGCAGCATACGAGCGGTAGGCAAAGGTGGGATTTTAAAACATTTTTTGAGTGGTATATTATTTTTTTAAGGGAAGTTTTGGATGATAATGCATAGTTTTTAGAGTATTCAATCAAGATTGATTGATTTTAGTTATCTGGAAATTTTATCCCTTTTCCCAAAACTACTAATATTCTCGTGTTCTATGCAGATATGACCATTTGTTCGCTATGCTAATCTTCAGCTGAGTGTGGGAAGTGGAAGAGAATATTTTCTATAAATATTCTTACTTATTCATCTATAATATTATTTCATTTAAATATAATTGTTATTGTATTTACTCTTAATTATCTTTACAAAATCAATTTCCATTATCATTCAATTATTTTTTCCACCATATTCGTCCATGCTGTAATTAAGATAAATAAATAAATTATTACGACCTTTTATATTTGATGAATATATTTTGAGTGTATTATTTATGAACTAAATAAAATATATATTCATCGTCCATGTTCCTAAATAACACACTCAAAATATATTCATCGTCCATAATTGGTCGTAAGTCATACTTTATTTATCTCTATTACTTTTTCTTGTTTTTCGTTTGCATCTATTATCTTTATTTCTATAAAAATAAAAATCACATCTATTTAAATTTAAAATTAAGTCAACATACGTTAGTGTTGGCTATATTTTTTTTCAGTTTAACAAAATCTTTGTAAACGCGAATATTCTTCAAAATAAAAATAAATTTGAGAGAATTAACAGAGGTTTGGAATTTTTTTTTAAATTTGACCTTTGATCACAATATAGTCCGTTTTGCCTTCAACATAATCATTGAAGGGCCCAATTACATATATTAAATACATTATTTACATAGATTTACAACCCGTACTAATAAACTACCTATGAGGGCTTATATCGAGTTCTACTACACAGTTTTCCGTATTTGATTCGCTATATTTCTCTCTATTCTCGCTTGCTTCATAAAATTTTCTCTTTCCTCTATCTCCTCCACGTTTTGCTTTGCATAAAGACTCAGGAGTTCCTTTTCTGTTCCTCCTTTATCAATTAGAATAATTTTTAAACGTGACTTTTGTTTAACCTGTTCACGTATGTCAATGTAATGTACCGATTCTAGAACCCCTTTTATCTTTTCCTTTTCTTCCCAATTGTGAAGTATTATTATGAGAGCTCCTGATACTACCTTCCGAGTTGCATTCAGCCTAATTCCTGATTCACTCAATTTACCATGAATGTCTCTCTTTTAGTCAAACTTGCTGCCCGTTTGCCAACAATACCTGCATACGATTCTTTTGCATGACATGTGATTTCTTTTATATCTTGATCATTTTTCTCTCTTTCATTCTATCATCTATCTACATGCCTTCTCTGATCTATTGACCGTAATTTATCATCGATCCCCATCTTCATCACATCTAATTCACTTCTTATCCCATCAAGAATACATAATGTATCGCTTATTTTATTCTGTTCTATTTGTTTTATCATCGTAGCTTGCCGTTTTTGCACCAATTTTGCTATTGTTCTATGTATCTGATTTGCTCGCTCATCAACTACAATCTTTACTTCTTCACTCTGGAATTTCACTGTCCATCCGTTCTTGAAATGTCCCTAATCCTACATCTATTAATTCTTTAATTACGTCTAGTAATCCTCCTGTCCTTCCAAGTATAGTGTCATCAAATCTTGACAATTTATTATTTATTATCCTCCACGTGGTCATACGCAGTTTATAGCTGCATTTTTGACAATAAAGTTTATATATTTATTTATTAAGTTCTCTGCTTTTAATTCTAATCATTGTTCACGCTTTCTCCTCTTCTCCTATATTACCTCCTGTAATTACGTTACTTCATTTTCTTTTTGCATCATTGACCCCTTTATTTGCTCTAACGCTTCTTCTATTTTCTATAAATTCTTTCCAGAAAACTTTTTTAGTTTATCATCTTTTAATAATCGTTATATCTTCCTGTAATTTTTAACAAAAATGTTCACCCCTTTTCTACTCCTCTTCAGTCCACTTATTACTTAGAAACTAATTTGCATACAGTGTAGTTTTAAGCTAGTTTGTAATGATTTACGATATGTTAGAGATGGAATATATTGAAATATATATTACTGGAGGAGCAATCTTCTACCCATCATATCTGACCTACAATAGTAGGCATGGATTGTAATACCTATGGCGATGCAACTACAGTAGGTAGGCATTTTAATTTGGTATTAGGTTAGGAAAACGTACAGTGAAACATTTTATTAAGTAGAAATGAACACAATAGAAGTTTCCAAAATAAAGAAAAGCTCTTTAAAAAAAGTTTCAACAAACTTGTGATTCTACGAAATTGAGTGAACCTTCCTTGAGGTTTTTGACCTAAACCTGAAGAGTATTTACTATTTTCTATAATAGTTTACAGATGAAAGTGCCTCTTGCGAATGGTTAATCTCAATATATCGGGGAAAAATTTTCAACTGCATGTCCAATAAAGTTGCGACTCACATTACGCGCAAGCACCACCTCCAAATTCTAAGTCGTACGAGTGATAAAACACTTGTGACGGAGGTGCTTTGTAATTTTGTTTGAATTCCATATTTACTACAGAATCATTACATAGTATTTAATCTCGACGCTATGATAAATTCTTTTACTTTTCTCCTCTGACTCTGGCTATTCTATTTGGAGTACGTTTTTTATTAGTCCTATCTTACTAACATGCACAAAATCTAATATATTTTTTCCATAGTGATGCTGTAACTATGATGTACTCCCTCCTTACAGCACGTGTGATACATCTCACATCGTACAACTCGCGGTTTCAGAGAATGCGGCTAATATATATTCATCTCTTTGCCCACACTTGCAAGTGATATTTTCTTGTTTTCCAATCCTTACTAAATAATCTGATATATTTCCGTGTCCAGTCAATATTTCTAAACGTTTTCTGCTTCTTACGCCTTCTTTGATATTTGTTTCACGTCTCTTAGATATTTGTTGTATTGTTACGTGTCACCTGCCACCTATGTTTCATTTCTTAGTCTGGTGTTGGTGTAGTGAGGTGGAGACTACCAGGTAGTTTAACAATATTTCAAATCTTTCACTGAGATTTCTTTCAAGAGTTATTATATTTTCCTTGTTCCTAGACTAGTTTCTATACACTTTTAGTGTAACTTTCATACACACATACACTGAGTTCCATTATTTCGTATTTACTTGAAATGCTTGTATCCTAGACATACTCCATCACATACGTTCAAATTTTTCTTTTCACAAACCCAGAAAATTCCAATGAGAAATGAAATGTATTTTCTCAAAACCTTCAAATATTGAATGTACTACAAATAAAGAGAACTATACGATTATTTGTTTTGTCATGGTAACTACTCCTTTAGGTATGAACAACCTGAAAGAGTCGAAAGTAAGTGCCAATCTAAATTCCAAATTGGATGACATAGACGGCAATGGGCTTCGTACTAAATCATATTTGATTCCACAATCAATCATTGATTACATAAGGTCCCAATAGTAATGAGATGAAAATGAGAACCGTCACATTTCAGGAGGAGTTAATTGAGTAATCAAAAGATAAATATTTGATGAGAAATTTTAGGAGGACTATTTGATTAAAATACATTTTTTCAATTAATCATGCAGCATAAACATTTTACTTGTAATAAAAATTATTTTAATACACCGTTACAATTTCGTTGAACTACTTAAAGGATATTAATCCTATGTAGCAATACTCTTTTTGTGATGAAGATTATAATGAATATCATGAAACACGTGAATATTAAGGGTGCGTGTTGTCATTTCTATTTTCTTCTCCATTTACCTAAACCTTCCTCCATACTCGTTTCAATTTTTCATTCTCCGTTATCACCGATCTAAGCCCACTTGTCACAACGACCGGCGAACTGTGCTCGCGTCATATCTTTTCAGTCCGACTCATCTCCTCATGTATGCACTTTACGAAGAATGGAAATCCCACACCTCCTCCCCTAAAGCCCACAAACTGCAGACGGGGGTCCGCAGGAAAAGTACTGTCACGCAGGGAGCGGTGCATCCAACGGAGTCCCCTGTCGATAATCCCCAAGTCGATAATCGTGCATCTCTTGATGTCGTAAAACCTTCAGAAAGCAATGATGGTGTTGGTGACGATGGATAGAGAGATGAGGTAGCAGCAAAGACGAAAGAAGTGGAGATGAGTGTGGGTACATAAGAAAAATAATCAGACAAAATAAAAAGGATTCTTTGAAAAGTTTTAAATAAAAAAGAAGATATTGCTTATATTATGAAGCTCACGACTAAATTCGTTTTAAGACACAATTGAGCTCTCTTAAAAAGTATTTATAAAGAAAAAAGTTACCTAAATTACATAATATTAATCCATCCATAATATTATAAATGATAATGAACTGGAATAATGTATGCAAGATTATGAATCATCCCCTTATATATGTATGTAGATATGCGGTCGAGAGAAATCACAAGATAAAAAATTTATCCCATCTTTCTAGATCCATCCGGAATGCTAAACAAACGTGCTAAAGCAAAATATCAATCAACTTTTATAATGAGATCCTTGAATTTTGACCATGCCAATTATTACAGAAATTTTTTTAAAAAACAAAAAAATCCATGTTAAGGAACAAAATGGTATTATCTTGCACACTTTTAATTATTATCTTTGATTACAAAACAGACATATTTTGAATTCTCCCCGTCATTCATGTTCTACAACAATAAACAAAATGAATACACAAGAAATCTAAAAACAACGATTAACATTTTAAAAATGAATAAACCTGAACAAACAGGAAGCAAGTCCTCCATCAGATAAGGGCTGTGAAGAAAAATACTGAATTGCCAGCCTTGCAATTCACCTTCAAAATTGTAATTTTTTTGTAATTTTATATTTAGAAAACTACTACTATTTACTAAAACCTAGAAAATTCAAAACTTTTACGTAATCTCTTCATTTTTTTTGCATCAATGAACAAACTGAAGTAAAATCCAATACTATTTTTATTTTATTTCCCCTCCATTTCATCCATCCAGTGTCCATCTCCATTTTCATATGACTGTTGTCCATTCACTTCGGTACTGTTCTTCTTAATGAATACTGATTGAACGGAGACATCTCAATTAATATATAATAAAGACTGAATTATTTATGTCGATCCTAAGTTTCTTGGGTAAGTTTATTACATTGTATTTTACAGTACTTTCTTCTTTCTATGTTTAGGCTTTTACAATTTTAATTGCACGTTTTTGTTTTTTATATTTCTTGTGTATTTATTTTGTTTATTGTTACAGAACATGGATGAGGGGGAATGTGGCCACAGAAATGTCTGTTTTGTAATAAAACATAAATATTAAAATTGTGGATGATAATATCATTTAGTTTCCTTATAATGGGTTACAATTTCTATAAGATGTCGGTTGCAACCATGAATATAAAACAAAGATATGTTTCTCAATAAAAAATAATGTATTTTGTCCAAATTTACTAGAACTAGTAATTCGTGTTCTGCGACTACAATGATAAGTGTAAAAAGGGTAGAATGCCTATTTTCATATTTAAAAATTTGAAATACGATTGTTGCGTTGGAGTGTATCTAAAAGTAACGAAGTTCATTTCAATTTGAATTACAATCACTAGACGTCACGGGTTATTATTACATCAAGAAACCAGTAGGAAGGGGAAAATAGAATTGTCTATAAATGTGTGTTCGTAGAGGAGATAAAGAGATGGAAATTATCCTGTTGGATAGAAGTATGCTGCTTAAGTGTCAATGCCAGTTTTTGCATAAAGATTGTCGATGTTATCTATGACAAGAGCAAAGTTGCTGGAAGGAGTAAGCCTGAAAATACACGCTTTCTTCAGAACCTAACAACAAAATGAAGTATTCAAGAGAACAGCTGAATATTAGAAGGAAAGTTGAGATGCACCAATCCTTAAATACAGTATGCATAGATGGTTCAGAATTACGAAAAAAACGAGACTGATGAGTTGATTCTATCACGGACATCATATAAGTTCCACAAAGTTCGTTTTACAATCGTTAACAGAAGATACATTAAAACAATTTTTATCACTTGGGCAACATTTAGCGAACTACGGGTGCAACAGTAGCAATGTAAACGTATTTCATCAAATTTTTAATTAACACAAATTATTACATTTAGTAAATATTTCAAAACTTTTCAAATATTTCATTTCGAAAGACCATCTATGGCAATATAATAAACTGAAAATATGTTAGGTCATATGATTCCAATCTCTGATAATACTGAAACTGGAAGCTAGATACGAGATGAACATCACAGCAGGCGTTGTGGAGGAAAGAGGGAGGGGAGAGAAACAATGATGAAGTGAAGCGGAAAGTGTATCTGGGATAGCGTGCGTTGCGGTGAAGGCCGAGGGGGAAGGGATGGGGTGACGGGTGTTCCCTGGAGAGTCACACATGGCAGCGTTTAACGCTGCGGGGCGCCGCCCGATCCCCGAATGACGCCGACGCCACCGCCCTTGCTTTAGTTTTCGCGAGGGGGAGAAAATTAACCTCTACTGGCTTTTAAATAAACTAATGCATCTCCCATCACGTTAATTGTTCAGAAGTGAGTGATTGCTTGTCGGGGTCTGCTGTTACTGCGCTCACCGCTCATCCACTACACCACGCTGTCAAGACGAATGAGAGGGTGGTTGTGATGGCGTTAGAAGACGAAAAAAAATGATGATGGAAATCCATGACTGGAAATATTACTGTCTTTGTTTATTGAAACGAAATAGAAGGCGTAGTTGTATTGACAATCTCTACCGATTGACATCATCCGAGAGGAACGATTAGTCAATTTTTAAAATCCTCAATATCACTTCATTGTTCAATAATTAACTAATTATTTACAATTAACCGATTGTAGATTTTTTTGTGTCCGATATTTCGTAATCATGTAATCACTAAGTCTTAGGATAAAACTATCTAATTAATTATACGCTGAGATACTGGTACGCCCAAGTCGAACGAGGAGGGGATGCTCATCCCCTTCTCTACTTTCCGATACCTGAAAACATATTATTCAGCAGTTTAACATTAATACTGAGAAAAGAAATATCAGAAAGAAACAAATATTGATTTCAATGTTTAATGTATAGTTTTATAACTCTCAGTAGTTTTAGGTTATAATTGATACAAACTAGTTTTACTTAATCCGCATTATTCAGAGAAGCTTTTTCCTAATCTGAGATGAAACGATTTGAAATTCTTGGAACAATTTGGTGAAACATGTATTATCAATTTTGTCTTCGTTTCAGTTGAATCTCTGAAATAAGTGGTGTGTCCATGATTGATTCCCATCAGCAGGTGTAGCAGAATATTTACAAGTATATTTGCACGCTGACGTGTGCAAGCCAGAGGTAAAAGGGGGAAGAAGTATTAACCTGAATTCTTATGTGTTCGTATTGTGATATGGAATGTGAGATAGATAGGGATCCTGAAATCTTTGCAACCTCAGTATATATCTCGATAAATAGTGACAAGTTTTTATTTAATTTTAGAGAACATGGTGATCTTATTATATCATGAACAATTTTGATACATAAATGTATTTATGCAAGCCCAATTAATTCAGAGGTTAATTAACAGTTGACCCTAATATAACGTGAGAATTGATGAAGGGTGCATTCAGCTCTACCCAGTTAATCCAGAGCACTACTCAAACGCTTATCTTAGAATGAATAGTTATTAATTCTTGGATAGAATACAAAACCGACAGACATATTAATTTAATACATTTTAGGAAGTTAGTCCGTTTATCTGCTTTTCAGTAGCTAACTACTGGACAGTGCACCAGTGCTGGATAACTCTGGTTTTAAATCAAAATAATAATGCTTCAGAGTATTTTGGTTTTAATTTTGACGCAATTTTCAATATCTTCTAAATCAGAAATGAGGATTTCTATAAACTTTATAGCTGAAATAATCCCATGAGAATAGTCTTCGAATGAACATGTATGGTCATTCACCTGAGTTACGGTAATACAATGTGTACTGCTTAGAGAGGTTTGATTAACTTTTCTTCATCAAAATATTATTATCAAGCGTCAAAGATCTTTTATCTTGATAACAAGAATGTTTTATTATGAACTGCAGTTTTTGTTGTTGGATTTGTTATAATGTCGTGTTATAGGATTTGTGTTATGGGGTTAGAGGATGTCGACTACTAGATCGCATTTTCTCTCATATTTTCAGAGGTCGACACTCTGTGGTCTACTGATACATCTGGCTATGTTTTCTAGGAGTCGACACCCCCTCACACTATATGAACCACAGAAAACCAATAACAAATCTGGTCATAAACTTTCATATTACCAGTAAAATTTTCCAAGTTGTAGTTTTTTCTTTGTTAGGAGTCTTTATTTGGAAGTTTTTTTTCCTTTTTATGACCCTTTCTCTCCGTGTATTTAATGTATGATCTTGTAATTTATTTTGTTGACGTATTTTTATGAAAGTATCAAGTGTACGACAAATGCTATAAGCTGAATAAATAAATGAAAATTAGAAGCCTATTATTGGTTTTGTTGGTGTTTATTTCTGAAAAACTTATTTTAGTTCTCTTTCGTACTAACAAATATTGGTTGAACAAGATATATATTTCTGTATGACAATGAAAAGATTATGAAAACATTAGATAATCGTAAAATACATTAAGAATTTCATCTACCAACCCCAAAATTTGATAGGCTAATTTTTGTGACCTAAAAATTCGTGAGATATTTATCTAATGTTGCGAATAACTAGTCAACATGGAAAAACACAATTAATGAGAATGAAACGTTCTTATCGCGGTTTTGAGTTCCCAATGGCTATGTCGACTATTGACATTCATTTTCGACTATGTTACCTACTGATACAAAAACAAACTTCTAGAAAATATGTCATTAGTTACAAATCGACAACTTAATTTCTTTTAACAAATAACCCGACGAAGGGAAGAGAATATGGGGAAGAGAAAAACAAAACTGCATGTTTTGATGTCAACAAAACTAGAAATATGAGCAAATTAGTAAGACGTAAGGTTGTCTAGCACTGAAGAATTAATTCTATATACTTGGAAAGTTGAATCGCATTGGAAAATATCAAGAGGTTTGGTAAAATATTTCACAGTTACGATTACGAGAATGAGGGATATACATTTTCGTTCACATTTCCTTATACCAGAGAAGAAACATTACGAGCGTTCTCTGACACACTTCTACGGGAGGATTTGAATCTCATAGAAAGTGTTCCTGGATATTGATCACCATCTTGATGCGTTTCACTACATCTTCACACGTTATTTATAATTATCGCTACCAGATATGCACAATTGGAATGCGCTTTGGACACGTTGCCAAATGATTTTTTTCTTCTAATAATAATGAAACAGTGCAATAAAACGATTGAGTATAAAGACAATATGCATGAAAATAATTATCCAACAACATAACAAGCAAGGAAAATGGAATTAGTTCGAAGAAAGGAAGAAATTTTTATTTCCATGTGATTGAATAATGTCCACGAAACAAACTATGAGAAGTCTGAATCATTGACTTCTGTAGACTGGTAAGGTATTCATTACCAGAAATCAATTAAGTAAGGTATTTATAATTAAGATGAAATATATTTAAGTCATCATCATAAGGAAGTGAATTCAAGAGAATATTCCTGCAATTGACCATACTAGTTAATATCTTGTGAAGGAAAACCTTAAATGTTTTCATTCATGCATCCAACGATACACAAGAAGGGTCTCTGAGAGCAGATGGAATAAATGACTAGGGGGTAAAATGAGTGTCATCCATACGACAACTCTATTCTCTTCCTAAATGCTCTCTAACTCTCTATAGAAAGTGTGTCACTGTCATTCGTCAATATGGATTTGTTGAGAGTATCCACATCCGTAAAGAGTATAATGTTCTTTCAACTACAAAATAGCAAAAGGGAACATCTATCCTTCTTCAAAATAAGAAAGAGAAATTAACGAGGTGGAAGATGGAGGTGCTATTTGGAGCAACTCATTACAAAAATGCAACTACTACAGTAGGACTGTCAGTAAAATTCACAGAGGTGGAGTTACTCGTATTCGCATATAGATGGAGTGAATGTTTTGCACAAAATAACAAGTTTCATCCACCCCTCCTCCCCTTCCGTCCTCCTCATCCCGAGCTATCCAGCCGTAAAACGAGTAATTCCTCCCTCAGAAGGGCAGTTTCTCGTAATTCCAACTCCAGCCGAGGCACGAACGTGTCTCGAATGGCGAGGAATCGTCTTGAATCAACGTCACGTACTTTGCTCCCATGGCACCTGACTCGGCCGTTCCCTCAATTACTCCGCTGAAACTTTCGACCTTCCTCCTCACTTCTCTACTGAGCGGGGAGCTTCTCCCCTTACCCCTTCCTCACCTCCGCCCTCAAATATTCCCCACCACCTCAGCGGCGGCGCGCGCTTGCTGCAAGTCTAAATACGTGTGACGAAACAAATGAAGCACAAGGAAATAGTACTTGAAAGCATTTTTGTGTTATGTCATTTTACTGCCAACTTTACGACGCGAAATTTCTCCTTTGAAGCGAGGAGTCGTAAGACGGTAGCGAAACAGGCAACGCAAAGGGATCTGCTTAAGGATGAGTCTATACTCACGGCGGTAATTCCGGGGCGTTCATTGCGGGAGAGCGAGACTGTAACTATGTAGAGGAGGCTGAGGTAGCAGAAGAGGTTGAGTGCCAAGACCAAGGGGTAGGCAGTGACAATGGTCTCATAGTTCTCCGTGGGTTCTTCTGACATATTTTATCTATAATGTTCCTCTATCTTTTGCTTAGTTTTTAGATTTATGTATCTTCATTCCTGAGTTGTACTCACAACTCTCCTCTTATAAATCACATACGGACATTAGTGAGATGACGGAAATGGTAATATATAGCAATCTACTGTTGCGTTTCAACTGCTTGGCAAAACATCTTCCCAAACGTCTTACTCGCATTTATGGTCAACAGGTTAAGAACATTAAATAAACCTCTACTTTCATTCCTTCACTTCATTAAATTGTCAACATTTTTCTTAGAAATTGTTATCCTAAATTCGTTATTTTCTTAATATTCTGCTCTTCTGTACATATTATAAATGAGGAATGTAAATATGTGAAATTCTGGAGTGAATTGACAAATTTGACTACTGTGCTGCAATCACGTTTTGCAGAAATAAAATTGATGCTCGCACGAAATCTGCTGAATGCCTCTCAAATTTCGACCTTTGTACTACAAAATGAAATTAATAACCTTATTTCTTATCACACTTCGATAAGTTAAGTCTGTTATGAAAATAATTTTCAATATCATCAAACGTCCTTTTCAGATAAAATGATAAAGTGAAAACATATTTATGACAGAAATAATATTTAAAGCATTTACATTTAATGAGACAATACGCCAAGAAAACGTTTCTTCCTTTTGATCATTGTTGTTTGCGAAAGAAAAATGATATTGTGAGCGAGCGCTGGGAATTCTGTATCCACATGCATGGTCATGCATACTTCTCGTTGATAAAATAAAGGAGAGAAAAAAAATATAGCTTTCCGTAAGCTTCATTTATTTGCTGTGACAACCGCGAACTGTGACGGATAAAGACTTTCTCGTCCTCGAGTTTCGACATTTTCCTCTTGTTTTCCGTCATTATAGTTAAACTCGCATTTATATAAAAAGATATGCATCACGCGTATGTGTAACTCTATCATTTTTTTGTCCTACCCTGCAAATACGGATTGTACAACCGAGTAATGAATTTAGCGGCTCTTTTGTTGCTTCCTCGCGAATGCACACTGCCCTCACATATGCGTCCCCCCGACCCGACCGCTCTCTGTCCTCTCTTCTTACCCCCGTCCAGTGTGTTCCAGAGTCGCGGCGACCGACGCTTTCTCTACCGCCCCCAACCCCCATAGCCCCATCGCTCGCAAGCTCTCTCTCCTTTCTAACGAGACATCGCTTCCACATATGCTCTACTTTGTCCTCGGGCAGTCTATCTTTTGGCCGGATAATGTTTGACTGTAAAAGTCTCCAATTAATGTCAAAAATATATATGCCTGTGCTTAGTAAGCGGCCGCCGGCCTCCCCCTTACGTCTCACATGGCCACATTATGTTCACGTCGTGCGCGACTCGAAGTTGATATAACTGACAAAATAGCCAAATCCCCTTCCCTTTAACGTTCTAACTGGGGAAAAATGTTTTCAGCGAAAGAGAACAGGCAGAGGACAGCGAGCAAAAAGCCGTGTAATATAAAAAAAAAACCTTCATCAGTTTTCGTTAGCTTTGTGTATAAAGTTACATTATATTGAATCAGAAAATAATTGGACAATATCCAATGAGAAGGGAGAAAAATATTTTTTGTCATAGCCCTCTCCGTCGTAACGGGCAGATGGAAATTTTTTGACGAACCGATCGCTAGGACAATAGCGTGCAGATCGAGCGAAATACGATATTTTCAAATATTGTTTCTATCGATGAGGAATCTCTATTGTTCTTGATGATATGTTGAATATATATTAGATTTCATGTGGGTTTTGTTTCTCGGCAGTGCCAGGGCTCATTGTAGAGGCTGCGAGCGAGAGCTCGTTTTATAATGATACAACGAAAGGCCGTCTCTCTCCTTGCCAGGCCTTGTCAATTAACTACTTCCCTGTATGTGCTCGTTATTCATGGACTGTCGACGGCCCATTGATTAGTCTCTGCTTTAATTAGAAATACGTCCAATATGTTGAACCTTATGCGGTTTCTGATATAGCCAGTAAAATCGTCTCACCGATCCGTCAGTATAATTTTAAGAAAAAAAAAACATTTATTCAAAAATTCATATTGAACAACTAGAGCTTTTGGTGAATACCAGTCGCTGTAATTTCCGAACATCGAAGTATTGGGAATTACATCTTTTGAAAGGATCAATGGTGCTTAGGACATAAAGAAGTAATTTTTGGCTTCGCTACAGATGGAGCTTCGATGCGAAACCAATCACATATCCAGAAGTGTATTGGCTGCATGGTAATCAAAAATACAGGCGTAGGGGAAGAGAACGAAGCTTAATAAGCAAAGTTCTGATGGATATATTTCTGAAAGGAAAATGTTAGATACATTTCCATCAGCGTTACAAAATTTATATTCATATTGGAAATGTCCCTGAAAGCACATCTGATATTGGTCTAGTTATGTTTGGGTGAACATCAGCGAGAAAGTGTCTATTAAAATCAATCGGAAAATTGAATACATAGCAAGAAACCTAAAATTTAAAATGACGCCATTGTACTTTTGTATACTAAAAGTGGAAAGTATACAAAAATTTGAAAATATTTACAAAATATAACCACTAATGAGTTATCATGTTTTGTCATTTCCCTCACATGAGTCTAACATACATAATGGCAGATACACAGATAGGTAAAAAGACAGATTTCAAGAGAGAGAGAATGTCTTCTCCAGAACATAAAATTTTCAAATCATTAAACAAGGACACGTTAAGTTAGTTATATATCACACATTGTTTTAAAACCATTATGAGCGGGTAAAAATGAGATATTATCAAATTGTAATTTAACGAATTTAAGAGACTAATACTTACACGTGCTTACCTTGTTCTCTTTTGCATACGATAGTCGTTCTATTCTCAAACCATCCACTTGCAAAAATATCATGCAAGAATAAAAATATTTACTTCCTATTATCATGTAACATTTCGATTATAAACATTCCATTACACAAGCAATTTCAATAATTCATTTCGGGTGTAACGCGCATGATAGCACACAACCAAGCGCGAAAATCTATCAATCTATTAAGAAAGAGTTCATGATTACATTATCCGAATGAGTGAATATACATAACATGCGATTACACATATAACAACCCTAACAGATCCTCCTGCTAGGTTTTGAAGTATGATCTTGGGAGATTAGAGAGAACAGATTTCTTGGTTCAAGAGGAGTGGGGATGTAGATACAATCGTATTATGATCCATTTGATCAATGGGAGTGACAAGATAGTCATTGAACAAGAAACCAAGAGCGATTGAAATTGCATTCGAGTACATTCGAGTACTCGAATTGCATTCGAGTACAGAATATGAAGAAAAATATTGGTAGAAATAAATGAAGATAAACATATGACATGTTATAGCTATGTTTAATGTTATAGCTAAGTGTACTATGTTTAATTAGGATCCCAACCGCTCAGTCCTCGGGACTCGACAGTCTGTGAAACTGAACAGGACAGAAACTCGATGAGGTCTACAAATATCTTGAGACTCTAGCAAACTTGACAATTGGAGAAGGTATCGGTCAGAATCTTGCGGTTCTAAAGTCCGCATTTGTTAATATGACTTTGAGGGTAACTGTAACATCACACCTCAAACCCAGATGCGATGTTATTTTTTCTTTGGTAGAAGCGGGATCCACATAAATACCAAAATCCCTATGGTAGTTTTTGTCGCTGCCACCAGCTCGGTTTCCCGAGCAACCAAACACACGTGTAATAACAATAAATAATGATTTATTACAAATTAACTAGAAATCTGAATTTACAACAGAGACAAACTCCCAAAATCATTAATACATCTAATAATCTGTTATTACACAAATAATGCTGTCAGAGAGCATTGTTTACACTTGGTTAAATATAGTTGAAGACAACTAAATTGTAAAAACCCTCAGGTTATCTGATCCTTCGAAAATATAAGTTGTTTTCCCCAACAACTAACTGATACTAGTTACGACCCTCGCACCTAGTAATGAGTTCATTAAGACTACCGCAGCAGCCTAACGAACATCTGGTCTCCGCGACCTAGCCTTTAGCTCAGTCACATGTCAGTGCTGACGGATCTCTACATTCCCTCGTAAAGAATCTCTGAGGAGCTTCTCTCCTCCCAATATATACTGTACCAGACGTCACGTGATCAGCAAATAACCACGCCTTCGCCACCACCGTGCAAACACTCTTTTTGTGTCACCCCTTTGGCTTCTAGGAACGCAGAGGCTGCGCCGTAGAGGACGAACCGCCATGAGCGTCACCTAGGCGCTTCGCAAACACCCTTTTCGTTGTTCTATATTCGGCACGTACTTCATTCATTTCTTCGTAGAATTCTTCTTTTCTTTGGATACACCTAAATTCCAGTGGGTCAACGTCGCCGGCTGCATTCTTCGAATACACTTGTACGTACTTTCCTTAAAAGTGAAAGATGTTCGTTCAAACAATACCTCCACAGGGAAAAGGTTTAGGGTGAATACCAAGCTCGTAGCACGTTCGTCTTAGCGCTGACCGGCCACTTATTGTAAGATTCTTAAAAGCATCCGGCTTGGAAAACACAAAGTAATATTAATATTTCACAAATTGATGGCATGTGCTGGCGCCGACGTTACAGTAACGTCAACAATACTCTTTTGTTCCAACTCTACCTCTATCCCTGACTTCATAAATTATGCGTAGTATCGATTGCTACGTGGCATTTTCAAATTTTAATACTATTATAATGCTGGAACGAGGAAAGCCCTCCAGTGGCTCAGGGGTTAGCATGCTTACTCACCACAAATTCACTCTGGCGATTCAATTTCCCGCGGGGCCAGAAAAAGTTATAACTTTTCACTTCAATGTCCCAGTTCATAGAACTGTGACTTCTGGAAAGCGAATCCCCCTTCTTCTAGCATCACTTACTCTTACTATTACTAACTACTGCTAATACACAACGTGGGCCAAGATATTGGTAACCCAGCCAACCGACCCACCTATAAACAAAAGCCCTACCACCCATCTCCTACATCCTATTGCCCCATGCAGATAAGCTTCAATAACACGCTACATTTCCCATTTACAAATACTACAATTCAAAGAAAGTGCTGGAACAAAAAAAACATAATTGTAGCTTGATATAAATCAGATTATATATTGGGAAGAGGAAGTGACATACGTTTACAAAACTTCAATACTCCACCGTGGTTGTACCACTCCATAATAATACTTCATAAATCAACGTGGAATAATAATATTGACCCCCTGTCGGGAATAAGAAATTAGATGCAGATTTTTGCTTATACAGATGTCTCAGGTGGCATTGATTCATGCTGTCGCAGCCCTTGGCCACGAAAACTGTTTCATAATCAGCAGGTAATTTTCTTGGGTTGGGAATTTCGGATATATGGACGAAATGACTTATTTTACTGTAGATGAGGGTTGCTCAACGTTCAATTCTAATTCAGGTCTCCTTTCCTTGAATCCTCTGCGTAGTTTTGAGGTGATGATTGAGAGTCTTTCTGCTTTGTGAGTGGCTCTTATTTTCTGTTGAGTTTGAAAGTCAATTTGTTAAATTCCGTCAATTCTTACGTTTCGTACAATTCCACATTGTTTCGATTTTCTGCTGTACACGCAATTTCGAGTAATTTATTAGACTTGATGGAAAACCTATTCGATAAGGTATACAGATAAAGAGTATAGATATAAGAAATTTTATTAAATATACGTATTGTGCTTCATGGGTTAGAATTAAGTGAAAAGTTAAAAATAATTCAGGATCTTTCTTTCCCAGCTTATTATTCCTGTCATGTTTCCTTTGTTGTGGAAATTAGCCACTTGAGAAGAAATTGATTGAAATATGCTAGTTTATCTATTTTCCTATACCATAGGTTTAGTGGTTTATTGACGTCCAATTCAAGATTATCATGGAAGTGGTTTTAGATTTGCGTAAGTTTACTGTCCTATTCAGTATTCACCAAAAAAATATTTATCTTCATTGAAAGAATATGGAATTAAGGTTAGAAATTGAAATTAATTTTTCCTGATTGTATGCCGTTTTTAACCCTCTCTGACCTCTTACATTTATTAATTTTTTCTAGTATATTCTGATTTGACAATAGTGACGTGGTGAGGTTCAGACCACGAGACCTGCTCTTCTTCTGAGACACATGATTTTAATGAAGAAGATGTAACAGACATATGTTATATCTTCTTGAAACGAAAATATTCCGAATCATTACAGCCGAAATATCCGGGAACCCGCATAGCATAGCATACTCGACACCATCACTGCCTTTGCATTGTGTGTACATAGGTATCCTCTCTCAATTCAAATTTCCATTAGCATCAAACGACAGTAAGAAGAATTTCTGAAATCTTTTATCAGTTGGAATTCCCACTTTATCGCAATTTTTTGCTCTTAATTTTCGTTTCAGCTTCGTTAACTCGTTCCTCGTGTTCAAACCAAGGCATTTTTATAAAGATTTTTTTTCGCTCTTGTGAAAACAATGCATAAATACGAATCTTTTATTATTGTTTCACTAAACGTTTGGTTAAGTTGTGATCGTAATCTGTATACGAGATTTTTGGTAGATTTGAAAAGCCTCAAAAACTACAAAAAAGCTCATATTTATTAATTTAGTGAATATCGAAATGATTAATTTATATCATAGCAATATCACAGATGAATAAAATATCGAAGTAGTTAATAAATGGGAGGAGACAAAAAAGACTATGGAATTAATTCAAAAGTTTCTTAACGTATCGTTCTTAAATTTATTTGAAAAAAGTTTATTCAGGTAGACTGAAAAAAATTTCTGCATTAATCTTTAAGAATTTTTCCATATGATGTTCATTATTTACTTAAACTTCTGCTGATTAAGCAGGAACTTATGCAAGAATGGTGAATTATTAAAAGAAAGGACATGGAAATAATATAGAGAAGTCGATATCAAAAGTACTTACTTTCATATTTAAAAAAAATCCATACACAGATAATATTGCGATAATGGTGCACATTTGAATAAACAACCCAGCTTAAGCAAGTCCTGTAAGTGTACATCGAAAGAAGATATTTGCTTTGTCGTAAATCCATAGCTGAAAACTCACATAAAACTGGCTATAGATTTCAATCTAAAAAACAACACAAACTCGTATGTCTAGAATAAAAACCACCCGTGCAACGTAAATGCGTTGCCATTCTCACCATTATGGTCCATTATCCTCTATTCCCGGGGTAGTCATCCCCCCTCGCGCGTTTAAATCGAAGCGTCAAGTCGAATATTCGAGCCTTTGCGAGAGTTCATTTTAGCCCCGCGTTCTACAGACTTTTTGTTCCGGACAGTTGGCAGCGACGAGCGCCCAGTCACGGGACTTCCCTGCGGCATGCATCCACATCGCACTCACCCTGGAATCGCAGCGGCGCGCATTAAATCAAGGGGACTATGAATGGCCATAGATTTTTGCTTGACAATATTTCAAATCGCGTTCTGAGCGGCAATAGTTATAAAGTAATAAAACTACAAAACGCAAATGGAACTCAATAGTTTCCTCTAACTGATGTCCAGAATCGGCTATTAGCGCCAGTTATGCGGTTGTCAATCACGCATGAATGGGACTTGCTGTTTCAATAGCGCCCACCGTTCGACCCTCGGATATTGCAGTAATATTTCAAAATCAAGGAAATGTAGTCGAAACATTTCCAGTTGCTGCAACAACGCGGGTTTTTAGTCTTTATCTGCATATGCCATTTGTGTCGTTATGCGTCAATCGTTAACACACGAGTAAATGCTATCAAGCTGACCTAGTGGAGTCATAAATAACACAAATACTTCCAAAAAGGTGCTATGAGTTTTGTTGGGTTAATGAAATAACGGGGAGCGTTTGTTTAGTTCATAGGATTTTTGGTGTCACAACCAGATACAATGTCTGCGTGGATTAATCATCTGATGCTGGAAACAAACACCCGTGACTTAGAAGAATATATTTTGTTTCTTTTGTACACTTCCATTGTTTTTCGAATTTTTGCTTGAAGAATCACCAGCCACAAAATAATTTCTACTTTCTGGTAAATTATTATTATTTAAACTTGCTGATAGGATCGCGTAAAGTAGATATTTATGCGTATGAATGTATTCAAGGTTATAAATTATTGTAATGAAAATATGTTTCGTTGAACCATGAATACGTTCAGTACACTTAATAATAATATGTTTTTTCTGTAATAACAAATATATATATATATATATATATATATATTGCAAGTATAGAATTAAATAAAATTTTTTACGAAGATTTGTTTGTGCGTTGCAAGTAGCTTGAATTTGTGGCATCTAGCTATGGTCATAAATTTTGCAATTTTGTTTCTATACTCTGCTGGTAAGAATGAATGCACTCTGATAGATCTGATGTTTTGTAAGTATGAATAATTTAAGTTAAAATTCACTTTTTAATACCAAATAAGTTTTCAATATTTTCTTTATGTAAGTTGAGAGATGAGTACACGAGAAAAAAAATCAAATTGCTTTCACAAATTCAGACATTCACTACCAAGCTGTAATTACTCAAACGTCTTCACTTCGGAACCAAACTTCATCCAATTATACGAAACAAACTTGATATCCTATGCTATCATCCTGGAAAGATTGGATTATGCAATGCACTTTATTTCCAATGTCGAGTATTGAAATTAAAAAAAACAAAAACGGGAGACCGGTCATCGATTTTGAAGAAGAATTCATGTAAAATGGGAATGGGAAAGTTCCCCTTTTTTTCTTTTCGTTTCAATACGCCTTGTGTAGCTGAGAGACGCCTCGAATAACACATTAGGAGCAGCCAGCAAGAGCCGTCCTGTCGCTACTTTGAAACCTTGTCCATCGGCGTCTAGTGAGCGAGGGCGTCCACCCGTCCGCCACCCTTCGATCGGCGAACAGGTCGCTCGCTGCTCGGATGTCTGAAGGCGCCAGTAGCAAAACGACGCGACGCGACAGGACGCGTGGATCCGGGTGCGTTGCGACGCAGCGATGCCGTCTACAGCTTCGGTTGCAAAGGCGTCTCACTCAAAGGCTCGGTGACGTTGGCTGGCGTACAGACGGACGGTCGGACAATGGGAAATATGCTGATGGAGATACAGACTGAACATGAGGTGGATGCGAGAATCGACAGGATTCCAGTCGTTGTTGATACGGGCTCAATTTCTAGGATGCACCACGCTACTTTCACAATGATAATGTTCTATTTATTTTTTTATTTGGATCTTAAACTACCAGATATTTGATAACTTTCAATCAGGTGAAAATGTCAATGTGGGAAACGAACGTGTATAACCTGTATAATGTTCTAATTGTCGAGCTCTGTATTGTGTCATTTAGTACTTGTTGTCGTTTGGTGAGTGTGTTGTTTATATCCTGCGGTAAAATTAGAATTTTAATTATTTTTATTGGGTTTTCGTCACATGCTTCTGATACTCCCAACCTTGAAGATAATAAAAATAATATTTATGATAAATATTATGGTGAATGTAAAAATATTTATTGTATGATATTCCTTGAGATATTTTTGATAGCATATTGCCTATTCCTTGTAGGATCTTTGGTTTATAGTGTGTTGTGTATCATGCAAACAGTCGGAGAAATTATAATATGTTTTCTACTATTTATTCAATAGTTTGTAAAAACATCTGGCAAAATAATAATTACTAGGCGCGGAAGGAAAACCCTTTTGGTCTATCCGTGATACTTCAAGCGTTTTTATAAATTATATGTGACACTTTGAGAGTCTCAAGCTTAGTATACGATATATTTTTGGTACCAGTTTTAATTACAGTTTCCATCCCCTCTGCGAAGTGGTGGGCACTGTCTGTCTATTTCAGTTTTTATTATTTGGCGTACGTTAAACATCTACGTTATCACTTCCTGAAATGCATTAAATGCCTTTTCATTATTTAAGAGTCTTGACCTGTTCTTCTCACTATAAACTTCTGCCCGCTTTAGAATTGTCATAATCCACCCACGTTCCTCATTATTGAATTTGCATTTGTAAATGATACGTTGGACATCTTTCCATTTCCACACAAGCAGTCGTCATCTTCAGCTAGCTCCATCCTATGTAAATAACTATTATACAATCCATGTCCCGTCATCACCTCCATCATGGTGGTATTAGGTTGAAACCGCCGTCTATGCTTAGTCACACACATATTATGTTCCCTTAACATTTTAAGCATTGAATTGTAGCTTAGTATACGATACATTTTTGTAACCTTTCAACAAACAATGGAATAAAGGAGGATCAGTTCGAGATTGCACTAACATATTATTTGATTGACTTGAAAGACGAACTCCTTATAAAATACGGAAAAATATAAGATCAATATTGAAAATGTTTTATGACGGTTTGTCTGACCTCTGTGCATTTTTTATTTTGTTTTCTGAAATATAGTTGTTAACTTATAAAGTAATTTATAAAGTAATGAATAATACCTTCTGAAATTGAAGATTGCTAGGACTTTTTAATAAATCAGCTATCAGGCTCGGATTTGTCGGGCAGGAATATAAGTGACTTTTTCTGGGTCAGGGTTGCGGTGAAATGTTTTTATTACAATTTACGCTCTACAATGGAATAAGATCGACATGAATCTCTAAGCAAATTTGTTTCGTGAGTGATATTTCACGATATTGTTGAAAATTTTCGTGCAAACTATAAATATTATAATTTCGCGTATTATCCGTTTAAATAGTAATGTTTACATATAAATTGATTTTTGAGTTTCAGTACATGTTAATGTTACAACAAATAACGCTAAATGGTATATGGTTGATCACAAAAATCTATTATTTATATAAGAGGGAGAGACCAACACTTTAATCTTGGCCCCAAGACTATCATTTTGTAAAACCGGCGACTCATATATAAATGAGTTTCCTGAAGATATATCGAATTGATTAACACCGATCTCTTAGTGAAATCTTTCGTTTCATGTTATCTCCATCTATAGAATATTTTAAGTCTCCATGATTTTCATTTAGAAATAATATAAATCTCAAAGTTTCTACTTGCCATAACCTGAAGCTGTCTTCATCTCGAATAGTGCAGCGAAATTGAAGCCCAAGTTTCCGGACAAAAGGAAAATCCTCAAAGACGAAATTGTTCGACTTCTCGACGTCACCTGGAAACACTAGACGCTATCAAGGGAACAAAAGAACGGGGTTTGCAACGAGGAGAACTAAGGTCTCAATGGAAGCTCCATTTTGTTGCTGGAAAACTTCATCCATACAATTCGTTGTTTCCCATTTCGAAAATAAATCTTTTGTATCTCCGTTTGTCTGGGAATTATTTCCAATGTAAAGGATTCTGAGCAGCAAAATCTGGGCCACAAAAAGAGTTTCTTTAAATACAATGTACTCGAAGATATTACATTAAGAGTCAATTTCTTTATTGCCAGGAATTTTCCAAACATTTAATCATTTCTAAGATTCCATTATTTCAGATATGTTAAGTCTCCGAAATTTTTGCCTTTTCTTAAAAATATTTTTCGTTACATTTTATTACGAAAATTTTGTTCCTAACTCTAGTATCGTTAATGAAATTTTCATTATGTTAAAATATTAACTTATCTTTGGGATATGTATTCATATTCTCAACTTATTTGCTCTCGTCACGATGTGATTCTGCGAACAGTAATAAGAAGTCTAAAAAGAACTTACGAACAGCGAATATATCAGGAGCAAAAATTGATATTTGCAGAAATGGACAGTCTTCATTGTAATGAGTGTCACCAGGATACGAAGAAGGTAGGGATAATGAAAGGGCGAGTTTCAAGGTAACAATATCTTTGAAAGAGAAGGACGTTTTCCTTACTCATGTATAGTGGAGAGAAAGAAGGGAGATTTTCAATTTTTTATTTATTAGACTATTTATTGTATTTATTTATTTAGTTTAATTTACATAATATTACAAGTAATCATTACGTAAATCCCAAAGAGTTCATCGGGGTTACCTGTTTGTGGGCTTGGTGAAAAAAGAAGTTAAAACTAAGAGAAAATTAAAATATAATTATAATTTAAATATTTTTTTTATACAACTTACTCGAACGTGTGTAGTAGAACTGTGCTCTGTTGATACCATCTCCTGAGAATGTATCAGATACGTAGCAAAATAAAAATGTTTTTAGATTCTCTCTTTGAGATTCATTCTCCAGGTCAACCTTAATCACTTTCCCGGATCGCATTCTATGAAATCAACTTCTACATTCTCTCTTATCTGTAAAGGAAAGTCAATCAGACATCAGGAAAATAAATATATTTCAATTTTATAAGAAATATGTTTCAATTTCAAGATAACCTGGGTACATTTAGTGTCATTTCTATTTTTAGTATCTATTATATAGTGCATTCTCTTTTCATTTGTAAAATGGATTAAACTTCTGTATTATTTGATTATTCCGTTTCCGTGCATAACTAGTATGAAGTAAATTATTTATGAATACTGCACTCATAGAGTACCAGAATAGAATGGTAATTGTGATGTAACAATTTCACAATATTTTTATTTTACGTCATCCATGCTTATAATTATGCAAAATTAGGCAATAATAGAAAATGATTTGTGCTTCATTACTATATCCAATTCCTATTTCCGAATCGCAGGCGAATTCTGGTAAGGGGGAAGGGAGTGATTCCTAAGACTGAAACTGTGTTATATAATCCTTATTTTTCATATCTTATAGACTTTCTTGCAACTTAAATTTTCTTTCTAAAAGTACAATATCGTACAGTGAGCGAGAATTTTGTTACTGGGATACGTGGCGCCAATTTACTCATTTTCGGGACACATTCGCCTCTATTTCAAATGCAAATTGTGGAGGATTTTGGAGAACATATCTGTTTTAGTATCTGTAACGTCGACGCCAGGACATGCCATCAATTTGTGAAATATTAATATTACTTTGTGTTTTCCAATCCGGATGCTTTTAAGAACCTTACAATAAGTGGCCGGTCAGCGCTAAGACGGACGTGCGACGAGCTTGGTATTCACCCTAAACCATTTCCGTGTGGAGGTATTGTTTGAACGAACACCTTTCTCTTTTAAGGAAAGTACGTACAAGTGTATTCGAAGAATGCAGCCGGCGACGTTGACCCACTGGAATTTAGGTGTACCTAAAGAAAAGAAGAATTCTACGAAGTAATGAATGAAGTACGTGCCGAATATAGAACAACGAAAAGGGTGTTCGCGAAGCGCCTAGGTGACGTTCATGGCGGTTCGTCCTCTACGGCGCAGCCTCTGCGTTCCTAGAAGCCAAAGGGGTGACACAAAAAGAGTGTTTGCACGGTGGTGGCGAAGGCGTGGTTATTTGCTGATCACGTGACGTCTGGTACAGTATATATTGGGAGGAGAGAAGCTCCTCAGAGATTCTTTACGAGGGAATGTAGAGATCCGTCAGCACTGACATGTGACTGAGCTAAAGACTAGGTCGCGGAGACTAGATGTTCGTTAGGCTGCTACGGTAGTCTTAATGAACTCGTTACAAGGTGCGAGGGTCGTAACTAGTATCAGTTAGTTGTTGGGGAAAACAACTTATATTTTCGAAGGATCAGATAACCTGAGGGTTTTTACAATATAGTTGTCGTCAACTATATTTAACCAAGTGTAAACAATGCTCTCTGACAGCATTATTTGTGTAATAACAGATTATTAGATGTATTAATGATTTTGGAAGTTTGTCTCTTTTGTAAATTCAGATTTCTAGTTCATTTGTAATAAATCATTATTTATTGTTATTACACGTGTGTTTGGTTGCTCGGGAAACCGAGCTGGTGGCAGCGACAATAACTACCATAGGGATTTTGGTATTTATGTGGATCCCGCTTCTACCAAAGAAAAAATAACATCGCATCAGGGCTAGAGGTGTGATGTTACAGTATGATACCTCATTGTAGAGTCTAAGAAATTAATGTTCACCAGGTCCTTATTATTCATTATTTACTTGTATGCTGGCTGGGAGCTACCGGCGACATTTCCGTTTCCTGCTCTCATCTTTTTCTTACATACGTTCTATACACTCTTAGCGTGTGTACAAGTTTCAACTCAAAAACCAAATACGGATTCCGTATCGGAATTACCTCCATGAAACTTAAACATGTACAATACTTCATTCCTTCGTAATCGCATCATCACCTGCACAGAGTCGTGACGGCTCTGTCACTCGACTCAAAAACACGCCACCTGATACTCACACTCGCCGCCACAGCATGTATTAACTCTCCCGTCCACCTCGACGCAGCTCCACCAGTGCGCGGACGCACAGTGGACCCGAATGACTGAGCGCGCATCGCAACAAAAATGAAACTAATTTAAAATAAAGTTTGGCTCTGTATACATGGGACTAGAATTTTGAACGGCAAAAATTGTTTTGAATAATGTGAACCATCCAAAACTCAAGATAAATGTAGTCATTTTTTATCTCCCATGAGAAAAAACTGTAAACATTCCTATTATTTAAAATGTCGTAACTTTCGATGCCACTAACGATTTTTTCATGCTGTAGAAACTGTTTTCGTTTGGAATTGAGATCCATTAAATTTAGCTACAACTTCCACGGGAAGAGATAACGAAAGATCTGAAAAGTGAGGGTTTGAAAATGCACACAAAGACATTTTCTCTTTGGTTTATAATTCATATATCAGGTCCATTTATACATTGATAGAAAAACTGAATAGAATTGGTATTGTATCCTCAATTAGAATGTGGTGGTGTGACAAATGCGTTTGAGTCCCAGTTCCTCGACACCATGGTTAGGCAACGAAAGGTATATTATCAAAATCCAATGCGCGGTTTTAAAGTAATCCTGGCCCACTGTGGGGCGCCGACACTTCTCCAACGAGTCATGCGCTTCACACCTAAGCCTGAGGGATACCTTATAAAGCGATTCACGCGACACTCGCTCTTCTTTCAGTTGTTTCCGTGTGAGGCAAGAGGATCCAAAATGTCCACTGCGTGAGCGTAATGACGCTATTTCGTTATCATTTTTTAAAGGCATTATGTGTTTTTTCTGTGCGTGTTTTGTGACGTTATTTTCAGTAATTAACTTTTTCCTTCTTTTTATCTCCTTTTTTATGATTGTAATCACTCTATCCTCTTTTGTTGGACTCGCCGCCGTATCTCATTCCTCACTTTCATGTTAATGTGATAAAAGTCGTATACTGTTAGGAGGAGGTCTTAGTGCTGATGAAACGTAGGAGGGGGTGGGGAAAATGGGGAAGGGGAAGAGTGAGGAGCCTTATGTGACTTCCCAATTTTAATTTATTATATGAATCTCTACTTTGATACAAGGCAGAAAAAAATTAATAAGATTTTTTGAAATTATTTTCATCCCCTGTCACATCCGACTTAAAATAAGAAAATTGTGGAATAATGTATTTGTAAACTTTGAAAGTTAGTGATTTTATTCACTTTCATTTTATTTTATTTTATTTTAACACATTTTGAGGTATAATGTGTTTCGTTGCATTTTGTATTCACTTTCGGGAACCTATTGGTGCAGTTTTGCAAAAAATAGAATTTCTTGTTTAACAACTAAAGGACATAAAAACGTCGAAAGAATTTATTTGTTGCACAATTTTTCTAGAGTAAGTGAATTCGATGAATTGCACATTTCTTCAGAATTTCTTTCGCAAAACTTTTCCATCAAATATCATTCTAAGTCATCGTTTAAACATTGAAAATTTAATGTAGGAGACTCACAAAATAACAAAACTCAAATATGGATACTGCATTGCTCATAGAAAGTTAAGAAAATTCAAAGACTGACAGGTACTTAAAAAAGTATATGAGACCTATTGGGCTATATATTGGGTTATCTATTGGAAGTCTCAATGGTTGAATGTGAAACTATCTAGTATATTTTACATGATTAGAATTTATAGATGAATTTTTGAGAATACAAATAAATCAAATTTATAAAACACGATTTATTTGCATTCTCAAAGATTCAAATAATTTCTCATATTGTAAAATGCACTAGATATTTGCTCATACGAGCTTGAAAGCGTCTTAATATCATTTTGGAATTTCTTAGGATTCTTCCCTTCCTTGTCTTGCCCATGATATTTTATGTCCCCACTACAAGATTATTGTTGGTCTAATGTGTTGTTGGAGGGTCCTACACTTATATCACTGAATCGCGATCAGCTTCATGCGATTCTTTGCCATCCGATAGAAAACGTGCTGTTGAATTGAAACTTGTGCCTTCGTTCGAAGTTGAGACCGTACTATAGGACCACTTTTGAAGAAGGATACAGCGTTGTAGTGAAAACGTCAATTTTGAAATCTACGAGGTGGTCCCAAACGGACAGTCAAGAATCGCGGGAGTACACTGTACTTGCAAGCTGTGAATTACAAACATCAATCCATTAGTGTAATTCTAAGGGGACAGAATCGAGTGCGTACACGGTGTTAGTTGCATTAGTATTAAAAACAATTTCTTCTCCACTTTCCCAAATGATGGTGCAGTAGTAAATGCACTCGTGGGTCGCATATGACGCATCGCGTTCGTTTTGTGACGTGCGTGAAGAAGAATGAACGGAGAGCACGTAACTTGAAGGATTCACCCCCTCGAGAAGTCATTCAAAATAGTGCTTCATTCGCTTTTTGAGGTGGGTAATATTTGTTAAGTGATTAATGTAGATGAATGGGTGATAAATGTCGAGGTCGAATGGGGTCGTTGCTTGTGCGTAATCTTGAGGACTGAATGTCTTGAAATGTCCATCCGCTCGAAGTGCGTGACACGAGCATCGTGATGAATTCAAAGTAGTCGCATTGTGTATTCAAGAGTGGATGTAGCCGGAAATGCGTCCCTTAAGGTGGAGTTGTAAAGGTGTCACGCGACGTAAGTCCAAGTTATTTACATACTAGAGGAACATTGTACCGTTCGCAGTTGCACGAGAATGGGGCAGGTAGTTATTCGGATTTAGGTGGAAAACACTTTGAGGATTTTTTAACTTGTGTTTAAAGCTTAATTCACTAACCTTGAATCAATATAAAATAAATGATATTCATAAAATACCTTGATATATAAATACAAAATTATACTTACACGCTTAACTTACATTTATTTAAAAATTTATTTAAAGTTATACATTGTCCCACGTATTAGGTTCTACGAACACATCTCCCAAAGTTGGCGGAGAAACACGTCCACGGTATTTGAAATAAATGGTAAAAACCATTCTGATAATCAGAAAGAGAGCGTTCTCACACAATTTTTTTCGAAATCCTCCTTCCCATAGCTGAAAATGAACATACAGGTTCAGATAAACCTCTTTACGAATTAGAGATGCCATAATCTGGTACATTCTAGTCCCATTAATAGTAACAATGTATTATCTTTACGGTTTATCTTTTATTTTTGCAACACCGATGATTAGTACGTTAATTTAGAACGGACACCAAATTTCTCTATGTATCGAGGAATGTTCTTGGTTGAGGTCAGTGAATACAATAATCCATGAGTATTTCTCGGCGTTTCGAATTGCATGATGTAATAAAGCATGATATGATTGGACGATATCGTCGTATTGAATAATATCATGCTCAAATATGGTGGATGAATGTATATCAAGATACTTCATTTCATACAAATATTGGTGCCAAGTTTCATATTTGCAATTTTATTACAATTGGATACTTTTATGATACCACAATATTAATAGTAGAATGATAATATGAGGCTTTAACTTATTAGGTGAATAGTGCCACCATATTCGAACGAATCTGGAAACACCAATGTCCCTCTACCCCAGTTCGAAATGTCGTTATACATACTTTGAATTTTGTATATACTGATCTCAACTTCAGAAACATTCTAGCAGTTATTCCATGAGTTCAAGAACTGTTTTTAACTTCATAATGAAAACTATCCTTTACATCATAATGAATACCATCATATTTAATGAAATATTACTTTCTTTTGATATGTGTATAAATGTAAACCTCTGATGAGAAATGATGTCACCACCTACTCTCATTTAACTTTTTCTGTGTTTGTCTAGGGTAAAANTGTCATCACCTACTCTCATTTAACTTTTTCTGTGTTTGTCTAGGGTAAAAATCGGAAAAACAACCACGACGGATAGAGGAATCGTCCAGAGTATCTGAATTTGTGAAAAGATAGTGAAACGGAGGTTTAGCTGGGGAGAGAGGATAAGATGGAGGGTTAACGGTTCGCACGGGTATGATCATATACTGCTCTTGAAATACTTATCTTTGTTTTTGAGGATGGGAAAAGAAACGGAAAGGACTATCATAAAGTAATTGCAGAATACAATAAAGACTCTACCCATATGAATGCGCAATCTGTGGCCGGGTGGATGTCCGTTTCCCTAGAGTGCGATTCCTAGCCCCATACACAACAAATAAAACGGATAGAGGAAATTTTATCCATAGTAGTTAGTATGGTTAGTTATACATGTAAATTGAAGACAGAACTTTATTAATGGCAAATTATATGAAGATTTAAAAAAAAACTACTCATTGAATGGATGCAATTCACTCTATTGAAAAATATCTCTAATTCATTCTGAAGGAAAAATTAATCACATGAACAATAAGATGACGTGGAAGTACAAAAAAATATTCCGGAGGCTTTTTCCAGGTACGTAAAAGTATGAAAATGGCTGATATTTTATTTGATGGATGTGAAACTGACTGTCCCCTCCGTCGTGTCAGCGTGTTTGCTCGTCACCAAGTCATTCCGGGTTCGATACCCGGGCGGGGAAAGATAAAAGTCTTTTTTCGTGGTCTTTGGCTGGCCTTATATATATATATATANTTCTAATTTGCTTTGCATTAATTTATACGAACCAAATATACACATTTATTCTTAAGAAGCAGAACTCAAGCGAAGATTTTTTAACACATTTTTTCCTCAAAAGGTCTTTGAATGTTTTTTATTGTTGATTTATTAATATCATATTAAATGTAGAAGATGAAATAATGAACATTTATTTTTCAATTTAACTGAGAGAGACGTGTTATGAAATATTGTGCAAAACTGAAATTCTGCAAAACCTCCCAGTATGAAATGTGTCTCTGTGCAGTCTTATATGATCTTGTCTTCTCTATTAACTGAGGAAAAATATAGATGGTCTTGGATACCTCGTTCTATTATGTAGTTTTGGTCCCCTAATGACGGAAATTTCTTTTCCAACCGTCTAATTAGGCCTATGTTCTTTTTACAACCCTTCAATTAAGATTCAATCATGATCTCCAAATGAATTTTAGAGATCTTGATAGATTCTATGTTATTTTTACTTATCTTCAGTTTTAACAAAATGAATAAAAATCTGATTATATTATCCAAATTGCTTCCCGTAGTTATGAAGATTTCATTGGGGATGCGTTCATACAACTGAATTCTCCTTCTCTTGATATTGTTGGTAGCACTCTTCAATGTGAGTTAATAATACTCGTCGTGATTCCTAGGGTGTCTATAAAATACGAATAATTTTCTTCATTGGGTATTTGGACTATTTTAATAACACACACCATTCCTTTATTCCTTTTCATTTACATTTTTGTTAAGATTGGATTCTCAATATACATTTAGACTTGCTTGTGCGCTCTTCTATGCATACATTTACAATAAATCTATGATTATAATTTGTTAATTTTTTAAGAGGCATGTCACATTATGCAAGGTCAGCTATACAACGCATAATAACTAGAAGAGAATATTTGTTTTATTATTAGGTATAAATAATTTGACATTTTGACAAGAGTATCAGGAAATTATGACACATTCTTACCTTACCATAAACAAGCTCTCACCCTAATAAATTAGATTCAATCATTATGAAGGGCCCACAAATAGTGGAGGCTTGATCCTAATTTCTAGAAAATTATTTCGCCCTCCTCATGGGGAGGGTAATACTTCCGGCCCTGCACATGGCTCGGGGCAGCAGGCAACTGGTCTCCGAGGGAAGTGTACAGTGGTACGAATCAGATAGTGGTGGTTCGAACACAATTTCTAGTGATTCTATTTCCATAGTACTTTTCATGCTTTTGTGTTTTTTGTAGTTCCTTGTACACTGGGTTTTCATGCAAGTCTTTGGCGTAGGGTTACAAACTTGATATTCACACTCCGAGTGGATGTTGGAAATAGTGAATTTGACCTGTCAACCTGCACATAATTATTACGAATTTACTTCGTTTTAAATAAGCATATTTCAAACCATGGAATAGTGGGAAGTATACAAAATAGAATCACTTTTTATACGTATATAGAAAACATTTCAGCACTAAAGAAATTCTATATAGTTACACGTATTAATGAAAAATTACATCTCTTGTAACTATGTATTTGGAGAGTTTAAACAGTTGGCATTTTTAGTTCGTTTTGGAAGGGAATAATACAGATAGATTCCTGAATGACGTGGTTGTTTCAGAAAGAAATGGTTGAAACGTTAGGACGGTTAAATTTTTTCCTGGTGAACATGATGGCTTCTTCCAAAATAAGGGTGACAGAAATTGTTTTAAAAGTACTACCGATTTATTACCTGAATATTGATCACTCAATTTACATGAATTTCGATAAATGCAATGCAATGAACACTATACACGCCAACAATCCGAGAAATGTGATGTTTTTGGGTGTTAAAAAGCGAACTGTAATCAATTTATCGATATTTTGATTCAAAGAACTGAATTGAATAAATAAGTGTGGTTATATTTTATTAGTAATAAGTAGGTATTATATTTTTCAGAAAATATGAAACAGTCACACTCTATTTTCCGTCAAGTATATTAATTCGGCTCAGGTACCAAAATTTGCTTATTAATATCCGAAGAGTCGAATCACATTGACAAATCGATTTCAATTGATTGTATCAATTGATTTAATTGTATCAAATCGATTTCAATATTACTACAGAATCATATTGAGTGCTTAAAGCACATGCAATGTTGCAATTTTTACTTTTTAGGAAATAGACTAAATGCGATGACTGCAATATTATACAAAACTACATATGTAGAATTAGAGAGTATGTTATTTCAATTGCAAGTAATAGCACACGAATCTGTTGTTCCTTAAATTCAATTTGTGTAGTTCCCTTTTATGTAAATACATTCAAATTAACAAACAATAGTGGTCAACTAGTTATGGTTTTAAGCTACGTGTTAATTTTTGTTGTTATAATTTTTTACACCTGACGATGACTCCAATCTCGAGTCAATGTTGACGAGCCCTAAAGCCCCACAAAAAAGAAAATCTCGAGTCTTAACGTAGTGTATCAATAAAAATCAATAAAAATATATTGTAGTCGTTCAGATAAAGATCGTAAGTGTTATCTTGATCTTATTCATAAGTTATATATTGATTATATTTGTTTATCTTGATTTTTTAAAACTTGATTATATAATGGACGTAAATAGTAGAATACTTTCAAAATTCCTCCAAGAATCTTTTCCGAGTCGGTAATTTTCCCCCGCGTCTTCATGCTGCCACTTTTTGACTTCTGAAAGCAAACACCCCAGTGCTACCGGGAGAGCCCTCGGTCGCGTGAAGGGGTAGTTCCGGATGGCGTATAATTGACTGTAAATCATTGGACAAACATGTGCGCGCGCCTCTCCTCCCCCACCCGAACGGGTTTCCTTTCCCTGTTTGTGGTCCGTGTCTAGGGGAGGAAGTGTATATCAGTTGATGGTGTAGTCGGTAGGAGAAGGTGTTAGGAAGATGGTTCAACGATGAGTTTAAAATTCAGAAGGAGATACGAACTCTGACTGAAGCTGGCATAAATATGTCATTTGCATTAGCAATATGTAACTGTGGCTCATCCAGTGTTGTAGAGATAAATTTACTTCAAAAGTAATATCATTAGAAGTATGATAGATGTGATAAAAAGTTAATAAATTTCCATTCTCTAGTTTCTATGCTGTTTTTATATTGGGACAATAAAAATATACTTTACGTATCTTATACATGTCAACTTTGTCAATATGCAGAACTATGTTCAGTTTGATGGTATTAGTCGATATAAATTTTCTACATAATTATCCCATCCTCAACGAATCACTTTTAGCAACTGAACAAAAAGTTGTAATTCTTAAGTGAGGCTGTTCCAGGGTTCCTGTTTCGTGAACGGAAAACAATATTTCTGGTTTTTTAACAAATTTTATAATAATATCTTTATTTACGAACTTAAACTTGTATAAAAAGTTTTAAAACATTTTAAATTATGATTTAAACTTATATAATACGTTGATATGATCAATAAAACTAGTACTCCTACAATTATTTGCAATGCTTTGATTACACTGTTTCCTTTCAACCACTAATCCAATAAATGTTTCCGTATAATCCGGTTGAATATTTACAATTAATGGGTGATCATAACAAGATTTTATTATCATCGTAAATAAAACAGAAAGTGATACTTAAAAGACGTCGTACGGTTAGATAACAACTACTGGAGCTTTCTTATATAACGTGACACTAAAATCAACTACTACCTATTACATCAAAAACTACTATCATTGAATATTATGTGAATTAAAAAAAGAAGATGGTGTCCTTTTTCTTTGCTGCTCGTAAGATATGCTTCTCGCGAGGAGATTTTATTCCGACATTTAAAATATTTCGGTTAGTTCCGTGTGTGCGAAAAAGAAATCATGAGAATACTAGTTGTGATATTTTACTAAACTTACCAGAGCGACAATAAGAGCGATTCCAGTAATTCTAAATCTCTATCTTTCTTACCAACGTTTAGTGTGTATGTTCTGTAGATCAAGATCAGTCGTATAATAGGTGCATTGCTTTGTCATATAACTTCGTATGTAACTGGTCCGGACGTTTTGGATTGAGCAGTAAGAGTCATTTTTTATAGAAATAAAGTGTTGTAACAGTTTATTATCCTTCAAAGACAATTTTGTGAAGAGATAGATTCAACCGCTATTAATGTCATTTACTGACGGCCATTCACGTCCAGATCTTCTAAATCTCAGAGAAAAGATGTTACCGCAAATTTTTAAATATATTCTTACCCTCCCTCTCATTTGTTTTTCAAATTGAGGTGAAATGTCTTTCAAAAATATACGGATGACCAAGGAGATGGGCAACATTCAAATTTTATACGGAAATCCTGTTTTTTTAGATTTCTGTTTTGTTTAAAAAAATGCTTGCGGTTGAAATATTTAGTTTTATCAAATATGGCGGTACAAGCAAATAAAATTAATCCAACAGCTCGTAATATTGAATTAGAATTCATAACTCAATCAAGTTCTTGGAGAATATTTATAGAAAATAACTTATTATAGGATTGAATACTCTTAAACATTTTGAAACAAAATAATTATTTGTTAAAAAGTTCATTTTGTTTATAAATATTTCAAATTATTCATTTAGATATAAATATATTAAATATGCACCTACAATATATTTAATAGATGTAGTAATTTCAATGTATCTAACTGCAGGATTTAATAGGACATATCTAAATGTAATTTCTTATAAATCGAAATTTATTATAACCAGTCACCGTATGGTTAAAACCATCAAAATTATTATTTCTATTTATAATAAATTACTGAAATACTTATACTAAAGTTGTACTAAACTTATAGTACTTACAACTTTTGTACTTTAGTAATTTACTAATAAATTTATTATCAAAGAACAATACAGACTGCGTATGACCACGTGAAGGACAATAAACTAATTTACTCTTCGGAAGCAAGCAAGGGACCATCCCATCAATTCCGATCAAGGGCCCTAAGGCAGAGGCGGATTCAAAAATTTCAGCAACAGTTCCTAGATAAGATAAAAAGTTAGCTGCGAGTTATAATACATAAATAATGTCAATATGTTTGTAATTAACGCAAATATGTTTGTAAATTTACATGTACAAGTTATTATCGAACTATAGATTATTCTGAGTATAGTGTTTAAAAATCATAAGAGTTTAAAAAACACTAAATTCACGATTTATTGTTACAATAAACACGCCCCTAGACAAAGCCTAGAGAACCTGTATAAGAAATCCGCCTCTACCAGAAGGAAAAACGGAGAAAAACCCGGACCTTTACTATAAATCGAAATAATAAATTTGATGGTTTTAACCCTATGGTGACTGGTAATTTCGATTTATTATAAAGTACAGTAAACTTATAATACTACAGTAATTTCAATATATAATAAATTACATTCATATCAGTGCATAATTCATATTAGGATATATTTAATTTTATCGCTGTATTCCCATTTCCCTTTCTATTCATTCATTCCACCACGTTAAAATTTCACACGTTATTCCTATCATAGAATTCGTGCGGTAGAATAGATTGGAGTAAAAGAGATTCTAGTAGAAGTAGAATCGAGAAGTAGGATAGATTGGAGTTTTTATCTCTTGAGGCAAATTTCTTGACTCAGTATTTTTTGAGCAAATGTTTAATTCTCTAAATTCTCTAAATACACACTTCAAGATAAATCATTCAAAATTTAATCAAACCTTTTCTTTTCCTACTTAATGCTGATTTTTTTTTCACAGTAACGTTTTATATGCCCTGAGTATTTTTTCCTCAAAATTCACGAAAAATTAAGAATTTCACCAAAATATTTTATCACTAATTTTTTAATTCTCTTTTCATATCTTGGTCGACACTGATTGAAGGTAAGTGTAATAAGTAGTACCCGAATAATATTAATAGTTGTCATCTCACACTTTATACATTAAACATTGTCGCTTTTTTTCTGCCTCTCGCATTTATGCACTTTCTTTTTAATCGGCGAAGACGTACAACCCAATGATAATAATGCAAAAATTTGGCGATCACAACTAATTGCCTCAGACAGACATAAGTGAAATTTTTTATCTTTCCTCTCTACACAATGTTAGTAGCCTAATATTAATAATACTAGAAGGCGTATCTAGAGACGTACAATATATTTTTATGTCATTAATCTTGTTTTCATGTCAAATGTATGGAAGTAACGTCCCTTCCCCAACACCATACTATTGTAATTGTAACCAAAATTATTCTTTAGTATTGAATGAGGATACTAATGTTCAATTATTATATTTTTTTACATTCAGCGAGTTTTATACACAAGAGATGATCAAATATGGCCCTAATAAATATTTTTTTATGTTACTAAATGATGTAATTGACAGCAAAACGTTTTGATATCGTTTATCTTCCAATTATATGACTATTACCTTCTTTCATGCCAGTATCCAAACCTCGTATTATTTCTTTAATTGATGCTAAAAAAATTATCTTAATATAAATTAAATTTCTTTCTTACTTGCCGAGTTCAATTATGAACTAGCTGGCAAAAAACATTCACTTTCTGGTTAATAGTATTCAATCTTTTTTACCAATTTAAGTCGTGTGCTACAGAAAAAAATTGCAAGATACTTTATCTTTTATTTAAGATCATTGAGATAAGCACTTAATTTCGTAGTAAGATGTGAACGTATTTGATGAATAACATATGGAGTCACAATACATTCTACGGTCGTTCTCTTTCCGTTGTAACGAATAAATTCAATTAATGAGAGATTCCGTTTCTTTTCGCGGAGATCTCTCGAATTTCGATCTCCAGGAACCCTTAATTAACTTTCGTTTTATTTATTTCGTCCGTTGCGCAGAATGTCGTAACGAAGAGCTAGGGAGGATCTGCGCGTTGATATCTCCTCTCCACCGCAGGGGATACCTGGTTTCACAAACGCTTCTCTTCCCTGCCTCATAAATCGTCCAAAGACAAAGAACGCAGTGACTTCTTAAGTGGCCACCTGCCTGGAATAAATGACATTTTAAAGAGTTAGAGAGAGGAAATAAGAAAAAACGCAGCTAAATAACTTTACCGCGAAATAATACATCCAAAAGGAGTGAATGTTCTTCCTTTAGAAATTTTCGAAGGTAGCTTTATCTTCTTTGCCTTCTCGGGTAACGAGAATGAAGAAAAAATGGTTCAGAGAAGGAATAGGATGAATTAAATCTCCTTGTCGAAGCGCCTTGCCTTATTTTGGGACACAGATGAAATTAAAATCCAGGATATGCTAGAAAGCATATGGAATTGAAATGAACAAACAATGAAAAAATTGAACAGTAATGTCCCCGATATTTAACCGTTGAATTCAATATCTTCGAGACGTAGGCATTATTCAAAGAAATTCTGAATTGAATAATGAGGGAGTTCAACTCATTCGTTCGTCATCGATAAAAGGAAAACAATGGGAAACAGTACTGCAACTTTTGTGTTTGTCTAAATAAATTGAAAAAGATCGAGAAAGTCATTATTGTCTCTACTTTTATGTTCTCTATTTGTTAATAAGAAAAAGTGAAAATAAAAAATCGAACATGACACGACAATTTTCATTAAGCAAAGCAATACTACAAACAGTGAAAAAGGAAGATCATGATTCATTACGAATGTAATTTATAAAAATTATTTACAAACAAATTAATTATTTTGTAAAAATACAGACATTTCTTGATAAAAAACATTTTTTTAAATACTTTTGTTTCTTCTCTTGTTTTTTTTGTTTGTTTTTTCCCTGACAAAGAATTTCAGGATTTTCACATTTATTCGTACACTTGAAATTGAGACGTAGGGAAACGA
>NNCF01128031.1:170750-196126 GCA_002313205.1 Laupala kohalensis
TATATATATATATCAACTTTCTCCATTGTATCTAAACATTCTAATATATTCGTAATTATAATCGATGTATTTGCCACATCATTACAGACGGATATGTTGTTTTCAATTTTTTTTTCCGTTTGTGGCACGCTCTTTAAAATGGCCGTCTTATCCTATTGTTTCTAATATCAGAGCAGGAATTGTGAGCACTTGAGTATGCGCCTGAATAGAAAATGACCCAGAATTCGCAAGGGAGATAGATGTACTAAGTATTAACTAATTTGTTCTTCATTGACTAATAAGCATTAGTTTTTAGTTTTTATCATGGCTGTATGCTTCAAATGAAGGTAGCACAAAAAGGGTTTTCCTCGTCTGAAATACATATTTTTGTATAGTTTAAAATAAAAACAATCGAAATGATTCTCAAACATTTTTTACATAATATTGAGAAAAATGCGGTACATTTTTTATATTTATTTATTCAAATTTGATATCTTTTATGATTATTCCAAAATGATTTGGATCTCCAGAGACATCCAAAAACTCAACATTTATGCGCCTACGAATAAATTTTTTTTAAAAAATCTTTTGTAAATTTTTTTGAGACTATTCTTTCTTCTCAATATTCTTCTAATTAAAATCTGATAAATTATAGAGATGCAATTAACGGAATAATTTTTATTTCAACCATTATACTGGGGTATTTTCTTCTAAATTGTTTTTTAAGGACTCGTAATTCAAAGCACATTAGGAAAAAAGTGCAGGGAGGAGTAACGATTAAGGTGATGATTTCCGTTTTTTATATTCCATCAGTATATCTAGTGTAAGATAATTGTTGCCAACGGTTCTCGTCTTCGTCATGCTTACTCCACTTCTGTTCCATCTACGGAGATAATTAATGTTAAAACCATTAGGACGGAAGAGTAAACAACATTACGGTGATGTATAATTAAAATACTTCACACTTCATTCATGTTTTATTTTATTTTCCTTAAAGATTCATGGTCGAGCTCTATCAAAATGAGTGACGTGTATGAGAAGATGCTACGCGTGTTCATAGTCTTTTGTTTGAAATACGGCCGTTGCCAACGGCATATTTCTGTTCTGACTGTGAGTTAAGACGTACCCTCCGTTCTTGACTGTGAGTATTCGTCTTCACTGCTTGCTGTTCGTATCCTTGACTATAATTTGAAAATGAAAAAAATTAAATCAGTGTAATAAATTCCTTTATTACAGAAAATATCACAGAATTGTATCCATTTTAAAGGGTACTTAAATTTTTTTAGATTAAAGATACGTTTTTGAGAGTTCACTCTAATTCAGTCATATTTGTGAGAATACGAACAGTAGTCTATTTTTAAGAAAACAGTAATGATTTATTTATATGATGATTAAGTGGTATAGATTCATAATGTTGGTAATTTCAATATTATTTCAATATTAAGTTTTTGGTACTGAAGTAATTATCCTTCTCCATCTAAATACGCTGTAGTTGTCATCGCGTGGTTCTACAGTTAAAGCTGGTTCAAGCTCGTTGTTTATAGAATTATAGAATTTGAAAGAAGCTTACATACGCAATTACATACTAAACATTTCTTATATCTTCATTTTTATTCCCATCTGTTGTTTTCTTCTTCTTGCCTTCCGAATGGAAAAAGAGCTCCCGAATGGAAAAGAAAAAGTTATAATGCTAGAATGCGTTTTACAAAATAGGTGAATTTTGCCATCAAAAAGTTGGTTTAATTCAAAATTACTCGTAGGCAATAGAAAACAGTCTTCACCATCTTTCTCCGTATTTTGAATATTTTTATGGACACTCTCAATACATCACAGGATTTTGTCTGAAAAACAATATTCTTAAAGAAAATATTTTACTGTTATAAATTACCAGACATTGCATACAACTACATGAACACAAAATGAATTTTATTGTGGGAATATGGACAAATTATGAAAAAAAATGCGTACCAATTTATTTTCCCAATTCTCTGCGAATAAAAAATGCATCTGGGTCACTTTCGGCGTATTCCATTTTTTACCCGGATTTTGTTTGCCAGGTTCAAAATGCAAGCTATATTAATAAAAATACGAAACGGTAGAAGAAAGAAATATAATATAAATTTAGAGCTGTTGATAGAGAGTTAGTATATGTGATTTTTTTGTGCGGCTAGGGGATATTGATTCTGAGTCAGGGGAGGCCTAAGTGGAATTGAGAGTTAGGTGTAAACCAGGAGGCTTTTGTGATAAGAGGAATCTATTTTGATATACTTGGGGTCTGTCTATGTTAGTCGTTGTCGCTGACTACCCTATACAGGCGTATGTGAGTACGAGTCGGATCATGGATTAATACAGAAGGAGTGCAGTGTCAAGTTGACCAGGAGAGTTTTAATGAGAATCAGGAGAGTTTTGCTAGAGAATTATCAGGAAAGTTTTGCTAGAGTTGATGAATTTAGACAGAGTTTTGGGTAGAGTTAGTGCTCGCGTTGAGTAGGAAGCGCAAGACGATGATTTATTTAGGGTCACGCGAGTGTCGAACATAACTCCTAGATATTTCACAGCATCCTATAATAAGAGCCAAGGGATTGACTGGTTTGTATCATGAAATCATTAAAACCAAACGACTCTAATATTATTCATCAAAACATTTGTTTCCATTATAATATCTCGTTCATAAAAATGGATCAAATCAGGTCTAGTTTGGACACGTATCTTTTCATTTTAGGTATTTCATTTCAAAATGGTAATAAATTATTTAACTTATAAAGAAAAATAAAAAAGAAATTCACTACAAGAAGATAATTGTTTTTTGTATGATTTATTCCCACAGCGCTACATCAAGAAGACCATACATTTGTGTGTGTTGACGAGTGCTTTCTTATTTCTGAAGTGGTGACGACGCTCCAAACTAAGTGCAAAGAAAGTTAATTTTTAGTCTTATTAGAGCTAAAACAAAGAATAGTAATGAAATATATGTCTACAATCGCTAGCTCATTATTAATGTTTAAAATGTATTGTCCCTTCTTTCTCTATTCATGACGGTACGAACAGACAATGGTATCACACTGAGACCAATCTGATCTCTTAGTTTGATTGATCTTTTCTCTCAGTGCCATATAGGGGTAAGATAATATAATTTATTTAACTTAAGAGAAGCATTTTTTAAATCACAAAAATGATAATTTTTATTTTAAACTTCATTTGACAGAAATACATTTCTTTAATTTATTTTTCAGAGTAGTTTAACCTAATTAAGACCTAGTCTGATTTCGGTGAGTACACAGTTCGTAATCATGAATTCTCTCCACCATCCGGAGGTGAAGATCCGCCAGAGCTTTCCCCATCATCTCCTCTTCACCCCTTCCCTCTCTGACGCGTCCTCACCTTCGCAGTTTGCTGTCAGCTGGCGCGTGCCTCAGCCGCCGCCGTTGCCAGTTGCTTATCGTTAAAGGGCATCGCACGGCGAGAGTCATTTGTTTTAAATGAAGAGAGAGAGAGAGAGAGAGAGACGAGATCCGCGGAAAGGTGAGAAGGGGAGGGGAAAGGGTAATAGGGAGGCTCAGCGGGAAACGAGTGAGTTCAGAAGGCGAGCGAAATGGGGGAAAATAACAATGTCTTTTAACAAGTTTATTTTTGCAACAAAAACACCTCCGAAATGATAGCATCATTTTAGTAGAGCTGCTGTGTCTGGTGTCCTATTTCAGCTGTTTTTGTTCTTGTCTCGCGAGTGATGCCTGGAAATCTGATGGGAGTCACGGAGGAGTCGGTCGTAATAGGTAATCATGTGTACGGTTCGTATCTTCTTAGTCTGTAATTTATTTTTATTGGCCGAAATTCCATTATGCGAAAATATGCAAGTAGATTGTTTCCGCATGTTTCCAGAAACATTAAAAACGCATCGGTTTGGTTCGTTTCCTGGTAAAGATTTCTTTAACATGTCAGCTGCCTTATCGTTCCTCCAATTCTTGCGGTTTTCAACGTTTTAGAATTGCAATTTCATGAGAGGATGCTGATGTTTATCGTGAAGTTGTGAGAAATTCTGTCGCATATATATTTAGTGAATTATGTCATTAGTGATAAGACATAGTTCATCAACTTGAAATAACAATTATACAGACATCATGAAGTTACCATAACACATATCTTAAAAGTTAATTATTTTCAAACAGTATTTAATGAAAAAATTAAAATTATCTGTAAATAATTTCATATGAACATGGATACGTTTTATTAATAAATTATATATAAATCAGGCAATGCATGAAACCATCAGTCAAAATAGGAAATAATCGTTTATTTCCAAGGCATATTCAACAATACCTAACATATAACAGGCAAAGTAAGTATATTACGTTTTCATGAATATATCGTCTCTTATTTTGGAATTGCCCTACTGCTGCAGCATCCCTTACAATAAGCTGTAATTATTAGAAAACCTTCTATTGGTCAAATGTGCGCAAACTGGACTGTACTACCATTTGCCATTAGGAAATTCCTGTGCCAACCTCATACCTCCACCATCAGATACTCGTTTTCGATCGAGTTGAAATTTTACCGATATCGGTTTTTTGTCAGAAAGATGAACATTATCTTTAAATCGTAAAATTTGGAAGAATAATTTAGATTTTACGGACGCGTTAATCTCAGCCGCCGCCACCTCGGGAGAATAGTTGATAAGAAACAAAAGGCATCTGATAATATAACCTTATAAGTTACGAAATCACTAACTGATACGTAGCCTACAGTTTCGTGCGATGTTACACATTTTACTTCATTGTATATTTTCAGTAATTCAACTTCGACTTATTAACCCATTTTCATTTTATTTCCATTTTCATTGTTAAAACTGTCTCGTCATTATCTTCCATTAGACAGTACAGTAATAAATATAAAAAACTATAAGTGTTCATATTTTGTGATATTCTATATTGTTTTCACTGATTGACATTTCGAAATCCAATGTGTTATTCATGAAATTATAGAGAAAAATACATAGAAATTAAAGAAACAATCATGCTTGTTCTATTTTAAATTTGCATATTTTGTATTACTAACTTTTCCTGTCTATCGCTGGGAAATGTCCAAGGTAATGTGCGCAATGCCTCGGTAAAGAGGGAAATGCGATTAATATTTCCTACTTTGCCTAATGGTTTCAGGCATTGTTTTCATGACTGATAACAAATAAACTCCTAAGAATAATCGTTACAAATTTAAGGTATCAAAATACGAGCCCATCATATATTTGGATATGCATGCGATTAACTTATACTTGTAAAAGATTTTGAGTGAAATGCATACATCTCTCCCTCATAGTGCCAAAGACTAGTAATTGCGGAGCTCTATCCTCCAAAAAGCCCGTGGTCACCTTTGGAGCCCACGAGGGGACACTTTTACTCTCTTATTTGGTATATGATTTTTTAAAACAACTCAAAACTTTAGTTATGTCTTTTNGCAAATGCATATCAAAAATAAAATTTCCACAAAATAATTAAGGTTCCTATGATTATTATCATCAGTTGAACTTTTTAATAGGTTTAACTGATTCGTTTATCAGTAGTTACACATGGAATTCCACTTTCCTTAGGCTTAGGCTGGGTCCTTATTTTAGAAATTCTCAGGTGCACATTACACGAATCAAATTAAATGTCCTCAGAAAAGCTTTTCTTTGAACTTCTGATAGGTAGGTCTCTTTAAAGTTCTGTAAGTTGTCTTCTATATGTTTACTGTTTCTTTGGCTCCGACAATTAGGGCAAACTTTTGCCTTCATTCGCCATATTCTTTGGAATTCAATAGCCAAGTCTTTATGATTGAGGGATTTTTCTACCTCTTAGCTCACAGTACTCATGTCCTTGGGAAAAGAAACATCGATTAGAAGACATTCCTAGCTCTCCTTATTTCTGTTATTATTATTTTTGTTATTATCATTATTATTATTACCATAATTTAAATTTGTGAGGCGTGATAATGAAAGTAATTATGGATATAGTAGTTAAATGGATATATGCGAATGTAATATATTTCTTCATTTTGTTCACTTCATCATTCTAGCATTCTCCCATAATTGATCATCTCCTTGATACGCATCAGGTTGGTAAACTGCCGTAAAAGCATACCATAGCTTATACATCATATCGAACCTCATAACTAAACCCATGTTAAAATTCGGGGAAGCAAGTAAAGAGAGGCGTTGAGCAACGATAGACTAGAGATAAGTGTATAAATTTCCTAATTAAAATCAAATGACAAAAAAGTACTCATTTTGTAAAACAATGCAAACATTTGTAAAAGTTAGCAGACGAGCTGAAATATATGAGCCTTCAGATGTGTTATTATGATAAGGAATTATTCAACTTGAAAAGGTCAATTGCTATGTAGAAGAGCGTAAAAAAGTATCTCACCCACTTCAGATGTCTTATTAAGGATAAGGACCCAACAGGAAGGTGTAATACATAACGACCAGTTTGCGAGTTTGCGGGATGCATCCTACGGCAGGTGAATTGGCGCGCGGCGTGTTAAGACACGTAGCTGTATAACAGCAACAGAGGCAGCAGGAAGCGTGTACGTAAGGGAAGAGCCCGAGGAATCGTCGTGACAGCCGATTAACGAAGAAATATACTAGACCCTCGCGTCACTCTGGACAAAGACATGAGTTATCACGCTGCTGTATTCCTTGACTGGACTGGGCAGTGACCCTGTTGAAGATCTAAGAAAACAGGCTGTGGTGAATCGACTCGACGAATCATTTTTGACAATCGAGAAAATAGCGCTTGTGGAAGGAATAATACTGCAGATCTTCGATTAGGAACACAGGATAAGTATTAATTCTTCCGCTTGTAATTTTGCTATCCAGGTGATGCTGGTGTCGAGGACCATCGTGCAGTACTCTGAAAAGGGAGTGCCTTCTTGAGGTTCGGTTTCTTTTTTCTCATAGGCAGTAAATAGTCTCTTCAACTGCTTAAAACGGTGTCCGTCGTATTTTCAATGTCAGAAATCATTCGGTTCTGCATATTTGTAATTCAATTAATCTAATTAGTTTACTTATGTACATTTCCGAATATCACATATTTTTATTTACTACTTCGTGCAATTTTCGCAATTTTTCCGTTTTTGATATGTAAAAAAATTGATATGTAAGATAATTTCCGTTCTGAATGATAATGTAGATAATTTCTCATTCCCACCCAAAATTTAGAACCCCTATAGAAAAAAAAAAAAAAGGAATGAAAAGAGTAGTAAAAGTATAAGACGGAAGTACGCTCAAATGTAGATGGAAACGCACAAGACGTCATGAATAACACAGCAAATATAAGAATAACACACGGTGAGAAGTAGTGTAGAAATTAATTGGCCCAATGTATATATAATAACATATGTATAAAGTAATTGAAAAGATATTTAATTTTTTCAACATATTCCCAAGAAACCAATTTAAATGTCTCCAAAAGAATAACAACTGTATGTTGAATGACGTATGAATTCATCATGGATTATCGTTATTCGAGCACATCCGAGTAGTTACAGTTAAACTCATCAAATTCTTCTCATACCATAAATCAGAACAAATGTTTCTCTCTCGCTTAATTGTGTGTGGCTGAGAGATATCCGGACACAGAACTGAAACTTGATCAGTTTGACCTCTATAGTGCGTTAAAAGGAGCTTGAGAGAGTGTGTCAGGGGAAAAAATTCATTTGAAGAAGTTTTAACGTGACTCAATTAGGAAATACTTACTTCTCAAGGTTCTTCAGATAGCGAATAAGCACGAAGTATTTTGCAGGTTTATTGCATGGGAGTTCGGTAAATGAGTTCAACCTTTCGCATACTGAGTAATTGAAGAACTTCGTAAGAATGTGGGTTTTTATTGTTAACTATCATTAACATAAAGTAATGATCAGTATGACTATTTCATATTGTGCAATTTTCATAAAATTTATTAATGTCCACCACTTTACACCAATTTTTATTGACATTAGTATAAGCGATAATATGCTATATGAGTGAAGGTATACTGAATTCAAAATAATTATATAAATGTATTGAAGAGGTGAATATTTATGCGAAAATTAGATTGCTCAGAAATACACTTTTATCTCATAGGCTTAATAATATTAATAATATGAATTTATTCCTTTTCAATATACAATAAATTTACAAAATACTAATTGGAATATATGTTAGCCGTAATTGCCCGTATACGCGGCTAACTGAAGCAAAACAACATACATAACGACTTAATAATGTATTTCCAAATTACATTATCCCTAACACTTACTTCACATATCTCTTATAGAGTTTGTTCAGTTACTTTGGTTAATGTCCAAATAATGTATTTCACTAATTCGTATCGTTTCCTCTTTGTATTATGTGCTTGTTTTTAAACACTTAATTCTAATTGGTATCGATTGCCTAATTAAACTCAATAATGATTCATCGTATTTGATGTGCGCATTACTTGTCAGAATTGACAAGGAAAGGCAATTCTATGACACTGCAGTCAAAGATAATACTACGAAAAATATTTGCTCCGCGAATGAATTAATGACACTGTTAAAATATACTTTTCTGCAATGACAGAATTTTTGGACCAGTTTTTTGAACTGCATGTATTGTGTTGTTAACCTGTGCTAATATTATTTATAAATTTGTCGTTTGGCCTTGTGAACTAAAACAGAGGTCTCCAATATCTTTGTTAACTAAACAGACTTTCGTATTAGTTATATCCGTAATGCATGAAGTAATTTTTATTATTAATCTATGAAGTAATAAAGTTTTCAATACCTAATTTTCCATAAATATACCTAGCAATAATTCACTGTCCTGTGAACTTTAGAAATATTTTTCAAAAACTTTTTACACAATCTAAAAGATTCTGTGAAATCTACTTTTTTCGTCAGATGATCAAATGGTTTAATTGAAGTGAAGTTTAAATCTTCGAGCAGAAATGGCAAAATTAAACAAGTCTGTGGGATCACTGATTTTTCGTTTCCATAGATCTTCACCCCGTCTCTTCATCGGCACCACAATACGAAGGTTTGCTCAATAATTAATGATTTTGTGTGCCATATGATACTCTCCCATCTTTCAAGTTTGTTCTATACATGTTATCACTCTTCTTATAAATAGTAATTTGTTCACATACTCTGCAAAACTTGTATATTTAATTTCTTTCTGAATAAGTGTTCTGCAATATTTGGGCGTTGATTTGTTATTTAACCACTTATTATAATTATTATGTCTTCTTTTTTATCTGCTCACTTGCAATGTTTAAATTTTTGCAATTATTATTATTACTATTGTTATTATTATTATTATTATTATTATTAAGTAAATATATTCAACTTGTCGATCTTCCAAAACTATTTCGTTTTATTTTCATTTAATTTACAGGGAATATATCTAAAAATGTGAGTCATCTAATAAAAATTACGCGTAAAATTTCGGCACGCCTTCACTCTCATAAAAAGAGTCTTTCTTGCTAAGAGGCTGTAGATCTTCACTGCTTCGGTGGCTGCGGCGACGACAACAACGGCGCGGCGCCTACGGCCCTGACGCGTGCCATGCACCTGCTCTACACCGTCGCCGCTGCCGCGCCCGCCCACCTGTCTACTGCCCACCGCCCGTGCCTTCTTCGGTCGACCGGCCGCACCGCGCCGCCTCAGACGATCGGTCGGTGGTACAGGCGCCCGCCGCGCCGCATCGTTCCTGCAACTAGCGAGTTTGGGCAGCTGAAGAACAGTGACCGCAACAAACCGTAGAGTACGAGCAAACGTAATTGAATTTTTATTTGTGGAATCGGTTTCTTGGATGACTCATTTGCACTTCGATATTTTCTACTTGTGAAAAATATTTTTCTGGTAGCTATGTCATCATACAACATACAGAATATTTGATCAACATATCACACGCTGACAACAAATAGTGTAATAAATATTACAGTGCCAAAAATTTGCACGTTTTATCACAAATCTTATTGAAAATAAAAAAGAAGAAGGGGTGAAAGTGTGGTTTCTCTCACAAAAACACTATAGACGGGAAATACTCTTTTTCGTATTTAAACGAGACCTTATCTGGAACGTGTTCATACTTTTGATACGAATAATTTTATCAATTGAACATGAGCTTTTATATTTTCGTAATCTATCTTCAAAACTTTCGGTGCTAACAGGGAATAGATTTCTTCAGTACTGTAGACAGCACGTTGAGGCAGTACTGCAGCCATGTTGAGTATTGCAAAGAAGGAAAGAGTACTTTCCAACACTAGTAAATCTGAGATCAGTAAATTTCCTTTATTATTTCAATTTTCCTCTTCGTTTCTCAAATTTTCCACCGCTTTGTGGAAATGGCAGAAAGGGTCCATTATACTCTAGCACAGCTTTTATTAAGTCTGTTTAAGCTATTGACTTACTATTTTATTTGCATTACGTAACCCTGGCAATGAGGCTTGGCAATGATTCAGTGACTCGGACGTGGATCTGACGATATACAACCATCGTGTAAGAAATTAGTCGTCACGATCCGACAATCGCACTGCAAGGCAATAAAACGGAAGTCAGTTTTATATATATACCGCTTATCTTCATAGTTGAGAATCCTAGGAATAAAGTGGCAAAGTGGCAAGACAGACGCACTAACGTAAGTGTTTTGGAGAAAGCTAATACTACCAGCATTGAGGCTCTCATAATAAAACACCAGCTACGATGTCATGTCATGTAGTTCGCATGCCTGAGTCACGTCTCCCAAAACAAATCATGTATGGTCAGTTGAAGGTCGGGCAGAGAAATCAAGGTGGGCAACAAAACCGCTATAAGGACATTCTGAAGGCAGATCTAAAGAAGTGTCAAATTGGCCCTGCAAATTGGGATGTTGTAGCATCCACCCATCCAGAATGGCGTTGTCTGTCCACCAAGGGTATCTATCCTTCGAACTACAGCGGAGAAAGCTTCAAGTCGACAAAGTTTCAAACGCTAGGAAAGAGCGTATGAAAACCAGAAGCATCAACCCTCAAGGACCAGTGGCTACCCAAGACACCATGTGCCAACATAGTGGAAGAGTCTGTGGTTCCAGAATTGGATTATACAGCCATCAAAGAACTCATGTGTTTTGAACTTTACCTTTGGCAGACAATCATACTTATATAGTGAGTGATAGCCAAATTAAAAAAAAATCTTTTATCTTCATAGTTGAGGCAAAATTGTTACAATAAATTTTATAATTAAATACTTTCACTTGACATACATCGTTCTATTTCTATTAAGAACAAGAAACATTAAAATAATTCTCATCCTTCGAGTTCCTTATTATCGATACCCTTATGGTATCAGTCACCTCCTTCAAAAGTCCTTGAAACTCGTGAAAAACTGTCTTGCGTTTCATACTGGAACAACTTCACTCTCTGAGTCGATGCTCACCTCACTGTGTCATCTTGTCTCCTTACAGTACGAAATAAAACTAATCACTTTTATTAATGGAACACCGTTTTTAAGAATTTCGTTTGTTTTTATACAAATGTGAGAACAAAGTGTTTATTTAGAAAAGGATTTAGGTTCCGAATTCATTTTTTGGAAAGGTATATTTTTTGTCTCAAAGTTCTCCAAAACATATTCTGATCTTTTCTTCCTTTTGTTTTCACTAATTCTGGTATGCAGTAAATAAAGCGAACATTTAACAATTTTTGTAACAAAATTTTTCATTTCATATGTTTTTCGAACTAAGAGTAATGCTACATGATTACATAGACATTCTTAAATAATTATTTCTTTTAATTCAAAATATTTCATCTGAAGTCATGAGTTATAACTGCAAATCACTGCTAATTAATTTAGTGCAAAGAGGTTAATATGTAAGTACACCAAGGTGCATTACCGTATTTTCATTACTTATTTATAGCTTCTTAAGGATTATCACATTCTATTTATTACATTTATTTTTCATTGCACTTCACAGAAATAAAGTTTTCGTCTCACAATATATAAATTATATAAAGTAAAAATGATGGCTGTGTGATAAAAGATTCGACTATAACTCACATATAATAATATTGAGGAGTAGATTGAATAACGATTTAGGGGTGAGCTCTGCGAGTTTTATATGCAATGCAGACAGTCGCATTTTCTTTTTAATANGGGGTGAGCTCTGCGAGTTTTATATGCAATGCAGACAGTCGCATTTTCTTTTTAATATTAAACTTAGATCCATAAAAGATACGAGGTCTTAATCTGGGCGTAATAACCCTTCTTAAAAGTGAATTACCTCAATATGAGTCAATCGATTTGGTCTGCTTAAAAATAATACGATTAGCTTCATTTCAATTGAATACACGTCTTGCATGTAATGAAGTAATCTAAGAGGTGTCTCCCACCATTTCTATCAACGAAATATTTCAGTCTATAGGTTCGGCAACGAACCGGTTATACCCGATTCAGAACACCTGGTATTACTTAACGTCTCAGCTAAAGAAGCAATGCTCGGGACACCTGGCGGTAATGTTTGGAAGTGCCAGTCGATGAAATAAAATTAGACAAATATGTGCGATAAATGTTAAGTTTTACAGAAGTGTTCTATCTACAGCATATTTTTTACTAATACAAAAATGTATGTTTTAGTGAAATACAAATAACTTACTATCTCACGATTTGTCAAGAAATATTTCGGATGTGTAATTTAAATTCAACAATTTATTTTACTGATACTGTGGTGACAACGTTTGGTTTTAATTATTAACAGAAATCTCAAAAGCACATATTTAGAATTGAGTTTTCATCTAATTATTTTAATTTATGATGTTACGAATAGAATATAAGTACTTTCATTTTTTCAACTATTCAGAATTTGACTTAATTTCTATTCATAATTTTCTCTTAATTAATTGAAACAAAAAAAGAGCTATTCAAAAATTCAAAAACTAACATTTGTTTTTTGAATTGTGAGGCAGGTCTCTGTTGTAGATAGCTATGGAGAACTCGTCGTATTATTAGTTCTACTGAAGCACTCTCGTACACATTCTCGAATTTGCATACAGAATTCACTCTGATTTACTTTGACGTAAACACTCATTATAGCAAGAAATTTATATGGGCAATGAATTGATGAATAAGTGGACCTTTTCTTCGGCGATGGGATGTAAAATAAGCCAACGGAGAGGACTAGGGTCTTCAAAAGAGCGGTCAGTTTGGAGCAGTGATCATAAATTGCGAACAGCAGGTGAACATTGTAAATTATGGCACCGCCTTGCTTCCATACATCGATATTACTCAAGCTTCCGATGCAACTTTAAGAGTATACTTCATTATTGTTAACAATCCAAGCTCTTTTCTTACCTGCAATTTCCGTAAGTGGTTGAGTACTAAAGCAATCCCGTACTATTCAAGGTCATAAATATATTTTTAATTAAAACTACCTAATTACCCGGCGTTGCCCAGGATTTTTGTAGACTAATCTTCTTCTACTCAGAAAAAAATCTTTATTGTTAGATCAAAACACTTTTACTTACTAGTTTTTTTAAAAGCATGTACAGACTCCCAATTTTTTAAATTTATAATAATACAAATTTAATACAAAACTCGACTGTATACACTACACCGGTCGAATGTATACATACCGGTTGACTATGTACATATACCGGTCGAATTTTCACTTCCGAGGCATGACGCGGCTGTATTCCATTAAAATTCTTGAAAAATTTAAATTATTCGTCGAAATTTTACGATTTTAAGACGATTTTTTATACTTGTTAAATGCGCAAAACAAATAATCCATTAAATTTGATGTTGATTGATTTTTTCCTTCTTAAATTGAAGTAGTTTAATAAAGTTTTACCGATGGCTTAATTAATTTTTGTACTATACATATGCTGTTGCTGACTTTTTTGAAGAACTCTTTGCGGCGAACAATATTGCCATTCATAGTTGTCACCAATCTCTAAACATTTAGACAGCGTTAGCAAATATAATTATCTTTTTTTCGATTTTATCGAAATTTATAGTCAAAAACCATTTCTATCTTTTTCATCACACATTTTTTTAAATCATAGTTAACCTATGTTCATCCTGGACATCTAAACTATCTCCTTGTCAAATTTCATCACGATTAGTTCAGGGGTTTAGGCAACAAACAGACAGACACACTTTTGCGTTACGCAGTTATATATTAGCATAGATTCATAGCCAAAAAAAATAAATAATAATAACAGGATATAATCTCACGGAGAACAATGTAGTAAAAATTCATAATTTTTACATTTTTCGGAACCAGTCGAGATCAAATGAAGAAACATATCACTCACTATTAAAGTACGGTTTGCTTTTTTTTCTCTAGTATGCATATAGATTTATTTAAAGTCCATTGGTTCAGAGATATCGTTCGGAAATGTAGAAACTGACAAAACCGTGAAAAAGAATACTTTTGTAATCATCATGTACATTAATATGCAAATATCCCAGAAACGTTTACTTCCTTCACTGCGAACCGGACAGAGCAAATCACGCAAAAATCTTACTTTAGAGCATTAAAAGTTGTGGCTGCGATTTCCTATTATTTCACCTTTTACCTTTTTCTTTACGAGATTTACAGCATGTAAAAATCACACCAAGAAAAGAAGCTATTTGACCCATTTATTTGAAAAGAATGCTTCTCGACTTCTTGAGTTCTGACAATTAATAAGCTCTTACGCATCTGACCATGCATGTCTGAACAATATTAGTAGGGAATTAAATAAATAATATAATAGTATAATTAATAGGGAATTGTACGTGAGTGACGTAATGTGCATTATTATGTACTGTACTGTTCCATTGTTACATTGTTTAATGCTAAATATGAAACCGACATCATACAGAATGTTAGTTTCATTCAGTTTTCCATGTGATTAAATCACGCGAGTTTTCCTAACTGACAATTTGTAATACAAATGACTCACTATGGTTTTATTGCATTCATTTCACAAAACGTACTTGTACGTAAATCAGTAGTATAGAGAAAGAATGATATCACACAATGGAAGCATTTATGGAAAAATCTACCGCTTTGTGATGACTTTATTAGCGACAAATTTTATGATTTTCGTAGAGGTTATTTAAGTTCTATATAACTATCCAAAAAACTTTCTGCGTTTTTTTGTTTAGTTCCGTATGTTAAAACGTAGCCATACAAATGCGAGTTGCTACAAGCGTGTAATGTACCACGATCGAATCCAAAAACGTCAAAGTACATACAAACATGTGTAAAAACGTATTTTATTCATTCAATTAAACTCGCTAACTTTCTATAATGTATAACTTCACTGTAGATATCGGCACGATTTTTACCAATAAATCACTGTGACATGTCCTGTTTTTTACACAAATAGTTGTTATAATCTGACACATTGGTAATTCGCAAAATAGTTTACCACAATAAAATATAAAACTAATATTTTGTGTTTAAATATATAAAGTGACTAGATTTAGAGACTAAAATTTAGTATTAAGAGAATTGCTTCCAAAATTATTGATGAAGATATTTCTTGTATAATTTTATTCTTACTAATATTTCTTAGTTTTTTATCAGGTATCGACCTATGAAAACCTATGAAAAACCGCGCCCTAGTTGTCATCACCTGACATGACACTCAATGAACACAGTAATCAAACGTAAAAAGGTGTAATGCATGAGAAAGAAGCACCCTAATTATAAATATAAAATAAATTTCATTCTTGTTTAATTATATTTCTCGAAAATCGAAATCTAATCTAATGTTATTTATTGCCAACACATTGTATTCTGCCACAAAGGTATGACCAAACCCTGTCTCTTATACANTAATCTAATGTTATTTATTGCCAACACATTGTATTCTGCCACAAAGGTATGACCAAACCTGCTGATTCATTGACTTCCTTTCTTGCTTCATTCCCGTCATTACCGGATTAGGAAACGCCTTTTTTGTGATTAAGAAGGCAACGAATATTGCGTCAAAATGAAAACCGACCAAACATAATACACCAATACAAAAAATACAAACATAATACATCAAGCCTTTGCTATTTTATTCTCAAAATCAAAGTGTCGAGAACTGGCGCATGGTGGATCACTGGTATATTCACTCGATAGATTCGTGATAAACAACGTGCTTCCTGATTACTCGCAGCGGGGTCCTCATCGACTCTTGTCCCTTAGTTACCCCTCACACCTTGCAAAAATGTGGGTGATTTTACAGAAAAAGGAAAAAATATTTTTTAAACCTACCCTGCGAGGCTTGAATTTTTCCAATTATTAAATTTTTTTGCCAGTCGAGGATATTGATAAAAATGAATTGGTTCATCTAACATCATGAGATCCCACGCAGAAATCGCCGACGTTGAGTCGAATTTACGATCGTCGCGACGTGTTTCGACGTCGAGATCGAGTCGAATATCGACGTCGAATAATCGACGCCTTCACAACGTCGTATCTCCCGGAACTTGATCCTGATGACTCAGTTATGCGACGTTGAGACGAAGTAAAATAAACTTCATTGCTTCAAAGTCGAAATTGAGTAGAAAATCGATATTGATGAAATGACGCGGTATCGTTTGAAACTTGTAGTCGAGACACACGGTTATATGACGTCTAGACGACGAAAAAAAAATTACGTTGTCTCGACGTCAAGATCGAGTCGCAGATCGACGTCGAATAAACGATGCCGCCCCGATGTCGCATCTCCCAAAACATGAATTCAAGACGTCGAAAATTTGGTATTACGTTGACTCAACGTCGAGCTGCTTTACCCTGATAGTTCGAATTTGATATTTAATAATTATAATAATACTCACCTGCTGCCGAAGAAAGGCAACCTTCATGAACCATCAAATTATAGGCGTATCACATGCTTACCAACTCTATAAAATCATGACAAGTGTAATCGCCAGTAGGATTGAAAAGCATCTCTGTGAGAATAACATCATGGAAGAAGAGCAGAAAGGATGTAGGCGAGGTGCTCATGGGTGTAAGGAACAGCTGTTGATCGACTCAGTTGCGGTTGGACAGGCGTGGAAGAGACAGCGAAACATGTGTATGTGCTATATAGACTACAAGAAAGCCTTCGATTCGGTAACTCACAGCTGGCTACTGCAGGTGTTGAAGATATACAGGATAGATGAGGTTACATTTAAGTTTTTGGAAGGAGTGATGATATCCTGGAAAACTAGACTTCAGATTGGAGGAAAACCAAAGAGGAAGAAGTTAAAATAGAAAGAGGAATCTTCCAAGGCGATAGTCTGAGTGATCTTTGATTCTGCATCACAATTACTCCGAGCATCTGGATATGGATTCAAGATCACTGCAAGGGTCTCTAATTTCGTACTGCGACACCTTCTCTACGTGGATGATGTTAAACTGTATAGTTCAACGGAAAATGGAATGAGATATATCCTGAAGGTTTTAGAAAACTTCTCAAGACATGTAAAAATTAAACTTGGATTGGAAAAATGCAGAGTGGTTACTTTAAGATAAGATAAAGTTACACGAGGTGTTTCCACCAAAGATGCTGGAAAAATTCAGTCAATTGAAATAGGTGAAGAGTATACATACCTCGGATTTGCCCAAGCTAGGGAACTTGAATACACAAAAATAAAGAACTGCCTCATGAACATCTTTAAGACACGTGAAAATAAATTGCTGAGGACAAGTTTAAAGGGTATGAACTTGTGCAGAGCTGTAAACAATTGTGCATATGCCGGGGATTACCTATTAATTTGGAGTAATCAAGTGGAGCGATGAAGATCTGCAAGATATAGCTCGATCAACCAGATTTGCAATAACAAAACAAAATTCATGGCATACAAAATCTGCTAAAGAGATATTTTACTTACCAAGAAAAAAGGGTGGAAGTGGAATTCTTGATGTACAACAACTGTGCAAGAACACTGTAGTAAAACTTCGTGATTATTTCTTTACCGAGGTAAATGAAAGTTATCTGCACAGAACAGTGGTGAAAGCAGATCGAAGTTATACACCACTTAACCTCGCATCGCGAGATGAGTTCCCGAACGCTGTAGAGCGAAATGAGACCCAATTATTAGAGAGTTGGAGTAGTAAAGTCATCCAAGGAAAACATTTCTACCAACTAAATAAGCTAGAAGTAGATAATGAAGCTTCAAATTCTTGGCTCACAAATGGCAGTGTCTTTGCTGAGACAGAGGGAATGATGCTGGCAATTCAGGATCAAGTGATTCCTTGCGAATTCAAGCGAATTGCCTTGGTGATATACCCGCGTTATGCTTTATTTAACCAGTGAAAACTGAAGTTCAATTAAATAATAATAATAATAATTTATTAGTCTGCTAGTGAGGAATGCTCGGTGGCAGTTAGAAAAGAATACATACGAGGTTAAGAAACAAATAATCAATATCTATAAATATATCTATAAAATACAAACGGAATAAAATGGTTAGAAAATTACTACACATGGTTATAATGAAAAAGAAATTAGATTTAAGAAATTAATTATCTACATGAGGTTCATATGTGTGTATATTCATATACATACAAATTTTCACTTTCAATAAAGAAACACACTCATACCTACAAACACGCTTAATATACACACATATGTCATTACTCCTCCTATACCCTTAACGTAAATGTAATGGCTATAACATAAATAAAAGAAATAAAAACAAAACATGGTTGCTGAGAACAATAATATAAACTTCACTACACTTCACTGCACTTAACATATGTTTCTATTTCGACGAAGCAAGAAGACGGTTGCGGAAACATTTTACTCTTTTTGGTAAGTTCGAAAGTGTTGCTGCAGGTAAGTTATTTATGCCTACAATGATTCTATTCACAAAAGAGTATTTACCAATATCCGTTTTCTCTTTCTTACATTTTATTTTACGTTTGTGGTCGCCGCGACTAATATGAATATTTTGAATATGAAAAATATATGAATAATATGACTATGAAGATCATATTACTCTCTCTCTCTCTCTCTCTCTATATATATATATATATATATANTGTTATTTTCAATTGTATTAATAAGAATTAATTGCAAGTAAATTCAAAATAAAAATCGTTTGGATCATAAAAACAATGTTTTCTTGATACTATAAAAACTATTTTTTAAGGTTTTAGAGAGGATTAATATTTTACTTTTTTTTCAATACGAAGACAACGGAACGTAAGATGATAAGAATTTAACATATATGTTCTTGCGTAATATATCAGAAACAAATTGACTTCAAATCTTTCCGAAATTAGCATTCCAATATATTCATTGGTTCTGGAGATAGACTGGAGTATCCACTGCTTCTCGGAAACGGCAGGAAGGATTTTTTTTCTTTTTTTTTTCTAGTGGAAAAAAATTATTATATGAGTTCGGGCTTGGCGCTATAAAGTGGATACTCCAGCTTAATAGACACGGAAGAAATTTCGATTTCCACTCAAGGAAATGTACATTTGCAAAAAAATTTCTTTCTCCAATCTTTAGTAAACTTTCATCTTGTCTGGAGCACTATCTTCGTCATGCCTTCCCATTTATCATACTTTCCATCGTCTTTAACATACATATACTTCGTATCCGAGTTCCACATTTTCCTAGTCAATGTGTTTAGGGAAAGTTCAACAGTGCACCAGCGCTCGAAACTTTATATTTTAGAACAATTAACAGGTTACATTTTCCGTCCGGTTCTAATTTTGGCAATATTCAATACCTTCTTAATCAGAAAAGATGTGTACTATGCAGATCATGACGGGAATGAAACAATACCAGAGGACGCCCAATCAGCAGGTTTGGTCATACGTCGGAGTGTCTGTTATTGTTGTTGCCGCTAAGGGAGGTTAGATTAAAAATATTATTATCCACTCAGAAATAACCTGCCTTGTGCAGACTTTACGGTCGTCGCGACGTGTTTCGACGTCGAGATCGAGTCGATGATAAGTATTAATCTAATAATAATTTCAAAGATATTCAAAATAAAGACCCGTTTGAGTTAAAAACATTATTTTCTTGGTACATGAAGAACTCTTTCTTTTTTTTTAGATTTTAGAGAGGGTTACTATTTTACGTGTTTACTATTCGTGATACCAATGCTAGGACTTTTTTTCATTTACTTTGGCCTTAGGTTTACATGACCGTCTTGCCTTTAACCAAGGTCATTGCAAGACTCTTTTATTTTACATTTACTTTTATCTGATACTTTTCTTCATGTAACCTTATATCTGTATATGGTGTTACGCAGCCACATTTCCCGTCCTTGCTGCGAAGAGACGGACGCTCATCTACTGCATATGTAATGCTTTCTTTATCATTCCTATCTGGGTTATAAATTCCACAAACACTTCATATCTTTGCTTTGTTTCTATTAATTTCTCTTTCTGAGCTATGTTGAATACTCCTTCTCCTTTTAAAAATTCTAAATATTTACACGTCTCTTTTCCATAATATATATATACTCCCATAGTACGTGTTCCGTTGTTTCCAGTCCCCTTCCACACATACACCATCCATCTGCGCCTTTCTGAATTCGATGTAAATACCTGCCGAAATCCCCAAGTCCAGTTAAGAAGTCAATAATAATTCCATGTAAGGAGAACCATTTTCTATTTCGCATGCCAAATGTAACATCCTTTATATATTCGTATGTTACACGTCCCTTACTCGTATTATCCCAACGTTTTTGCCAAACATAGATGAGTTCCGGTTTCAATTTCTTTTTCCAAAATTTTTATGGTAATTCAAAATTGTCAAATTTCATCGACACAATTTTTTTCTGTTTCCTTTTTTATTTGCCGGAAACCTTTACTATGTTCCTTTTCATCTTAAAACACACAGAGGAAAATGTTAATTGAAATCTTTGTGTCCTAATATTTTGAAGGTAAAAGAAATGCAAAACTGTAATAATTATGTGAGAAAAAAGTAACACGAATTTTAAAAAAATGAGATGTAGCCTGCTTTTCGACTTTTACATATTTTTAAGACAAAATAACGAATGAATAGAGTGAGCCCATCTATTGATACACAATTTAATATGCATAACAGAAAGAATACGAAAATGAATACGAGATTAAAGTCCACTCTCTCTTTGTTGCGGCAAATTAATAAGAAATGCGCAGTAATCCCAATAGTACTTTCACTCCAAATTTGATGCTGAAGAGAACTTCTTTTTCCTTCAACCCGACGGCAAAGATGTAATTTTGCATCTTTTCTTAAAAATACCTAAATACTGTGGTGCCAGTGCTTTTCTCTGAATTCAAAAAGACGGTTTATATTAGGATTGTTTTACGATCTTGCGTTAAATATTTCGTTCATCTCTTACAGGCTTGGTGTAATAAGGAATGGTTCCCAGCATGATGTTTAAGATAGTGGGATGATGCTACTTACCTGCCGCGGTTTTGAATTTACAAAAATAAAGTCACATCACTATTTTACTTTGTCCTTATAGTATTTGTAGACATACATTCATGTCCATCTGATTCAAGGAAAAGGGTTTCGTTGTAAGCATAGTATATAAACTCTTATATCCTGTTCCTTTTTCAAAATTCTACACATAGGTGCGCACCTCCTGCTTATCGGTCAACATGTCAATCAACCCTACCAACAGAACATACCTTCATTTCCGGCTCGCGCATCATCTGCTAGTTTGTCTTTCTGTAAGAAATTGAAAGCCTCTTTCTCTTGACGCTTACTACAAGAGCGTTCCTGAATACAAATAATTTTCTTTTAGTGAACGACACTATCTACTCTGATAACTTTGAAAACCTGCGATGTGTTAAAGGACAAGGAAAGAGTGAGATAATGAACTACAGCCGCCGTTCTAATTTTGTTCTCTCCGTAGTAATTCATGGAAGAAAGGTGTGATGTTGCGATACTAAGTATTCTACATATCTTCAATTACCTGTTGGTTTATTCTGTCATGAATTTGGTGAGTTAATTGTATCAGTTATCGCGTTAAAGTTCGAGCTACAAAGCATTTGCTGGTGATAACATGCTTGACTTCCTGTTAGTTCAAGTAACTGGGAGTAATGACGAAGCGAAAATATAATCCTCACATCTAGTTAACTCCAGCTTTTCAATGTCCTTTCACAAACTAAAAAAACAAACAAAAAAACAACACAGAAACTCGTTTTCAGCGTTTTCTCCAAAGGCTCAGAATTCAATTACGGCCTTCCTCTCGGAGAAAACGACTAGCTCAGAAGAGTATGCAGAGAATCCAATTGGGTTGTTTATTTTTCTCTCCCAATGTGTGACATTAGCAGTTCACAGCCGCCTTTGCGACCCTTTACCTCGAACTCGAGGGGTTCCCGCGGGGCTCCGAAATTACGAAAACGCCTCTGTGAGGATACCCATAATTTTTTCTTATTAGTCCGAGCACAAGAGGTGGGGTCCGCCGGAGTGCCGCCGGAGTAGGCCTGTGGCGCAGCGGCTGGTAGGTTTCCCTAATTGCAGCCATTGTGGTTCCCGTGTGAGGGTGGGGAATAAGGGGTTGTGCGGTGCCAATGGCGGTGAGCGCAACAGACGTGCACGCTCCCTCAACCAACGGCTCCCAAAGCGATGTTGCGGCAGGCCAGAGCACGAGCAGCCGTCCGCAGCACTAGCCATCCCGTTGTTCTTATGTAAATAGACAAGCGGCCCAGTACCGATATGCTAATTAATTTGACATCATTAGTCCTTATCATCTATCTCCGGCTATTCATTATAAGACAAAAATCTGACAGGTTGTATTAAGTGAATCAAGAGCATAACGGTAGAGAGCACAAGCAGTAATTTAAATTCAATTTATCATCTTTCTGTTTCGGAATATAATCAATTAAAAAACCCGAGGAGCTTCATTTGAAATGTTTTTAATACCCAGACGTTTTCTGTCGCATGAAATTAATCGCGAGAGTCATTTTGTATGCAAATGGCGCGTGTGTCCCGCATGGCAGAGAGAGAGGGACTCGTTTATGGTTTGTTTAACACGACGTTCATTTTGTTCGCGAGTTGGTTTGTGGTGGCTCGTCGCGCGTGTTTGGCCGAGAGGGGGCACGCGCGTGCGTGGTGCGTGTGTAAACGTGTGCACGTCGGAACGTGTGGCGGGCGTCGACGCGTGGCGATCGTTTCGTGGTTAACATGTGGGTGTCGTATGCTAAGAGGACGGCGGAGTCGTATACGAAAGAGGAGACGATTCCTGCCGGACAAGGAATAAAGACAAATGTAAACATTATGCACATTTGGAGAATAGACTACGGGAGGCGGAAGTCTCCCCCCTTCAAATGGAGGTGAGGTGGAGGGGTATGGGGATCTGCGTTCAAATACTTATATAGGTATATGTTTTCAATAAGTGTTATCCCGTGGTAAGAAGCAACCAGGTACCACACTTGAGCGCTCAAGTCATCTTCATTGTATTATTGAAAATCGTAAGTCGGGAAGCTTCTGAGAAATAAATGTCATTATTTAATTCATAAACTACGGTCAGCTCGAGATACCCTCCCCACTGTTTTATGCATCACTACTACAAGATATTCGTAATACAAATAAATCGAAACTATTAATCAACGCTTTAAAATATGTTACGTAATTCTTTTTTCATTACAAAACATTTACAATAATTTTGACAATAATTTTTAATCTTCCATATTAAGTACACAATATTGTGGAATTTCAACAATAACTTGATTTAAGAACATTTTTTGCATTGTATAAAAGGTACGGATATGACGGTGTATCAGGGGATATTGAAATGTGACTTTTAGCACGAGAGAACTTCGCACGATTTGAAAAGAGATCGTATCTTATAATATACTTTTATTTCAAATTAGCCACTTTTCGTAGCGATCATAATGTAAAATATTCTTTACTTTATGAAATTGAAATTGGTCATCTGAGAAGGAATAATGAGACTAATAAAATCACAGTATTATTTATAATTTCATTTCATTTTGTAATTTTCAATTCACATGACCATTTCTTTAACATTTGACCATCTACATGAGTAATAAAACTGTGTACACACGACTTTGTGTTATTTTAAGACATCAAGGCTCGTAATAGTTACACTTCTTTCTTCAAGAAATATCTAAATCATTCTTCGAACTAGACTGTTTTGCGATTATTAACTATTGCAATATTTACTATTTGTCATTCTTGGAAAATACCAAGTCGACACTGACTGATTTCGTACGGTAGATTTTCTTGTGATAAATTTTACATTTTCTTATCATTTTAGAGTGGAAAAAGAGCGTGTTTACACACGAAAACAGCGATATCTTAATTAGTTCGTGATATAGAGCGGAAATTTGTAATAGAAGGCGAAGAAGAAGTAAAATCACTTTAAATTTCAAATTTCCAAAAACAATCTTACAGTACAAAGCAACATTCCGTAAAATATTGTCGTTCTTATGTCACATTTTTCCCTCTGTTTAGATGAATGTGTCCACCATTCATGAGAACACGTCAAATAGTGTCCCGTGTTTTCATCAATTTAAATGAAAAATCAAAAAAATTCAGAAAGAGAGTTTTAGTTATTGGATTAACAATCTGAACATTTAAAAAATGATAGGGTCAAAAAAAATTATACTATCTTGAAATTCTTTTATCTTGGGTCATAACGTCGTGTCAGGAAAAACTAGTGCACGTACTTTCTCATATACGTTTCTCCGTCGGCTACATAGTGAGAGAAAAAATTCTATAATGAAAGGATCATTTCTGGCATGGTTCTCTATATGAACTTATTACTGTCTTTTATTTGAAATTTGAAAGTAAAATAAATTTTCAGAATATTATTTCAAAACATGTAGCGACATATCAGTCATACGAATATCGTAAATGTATTGTATAAATGTAATTACGTTGTAGACAGAAATTTGTGTATTTATGTATCGGCAGTGCGTCCTCCTATATATTTCTCCTGTGTATTTAACCATTATCATATATTTCATTTTAGTTGACGAAAAGTGTATTTTACGTCTGCTTGGTCCATTTACACTGCTACATATTATTCGAGCTTCTTGAAACAGTAAACTAATGTGTAAGTGTAGCAGACAGAAATTATTTTACTGAGTCTGTACCAAACTTTCAAGCGAAATACCGCTAATGGGGATGTAATGCATACTAATTGTACTTTACTTACAGAAAATTTAAGCAAAATCGTTGGTGCCGTTCTTGAGAAACATTCAAAAGAGTACGTTGACCTTCATGTGAAGTACTCTTTGTTTTATAGTAAAGAAAAAAATAGAGCACGATCATCGACAAGAAGTAAATTTTACCAGAAATACGATATGCGAATTAAATTGGTTCATCCATTTACTCAGAATCGCTGCTCACAGACGGATGGACGTTAGGCCAAAAACCACTTTTTCAGAATCAGGAATAGCCAAAATGGATATTTCCGTCGAAATCTCGCTTGTGAATTTTTTCGCGATTACAAAACTTTCTATGTACTACTTACATGAGAAAGCAAAA
>NNCF01128031.1:196156-252624 GCA_002313205.1 Laupala kohalensis
ATATATATATATATATATATATATATATATATATATATATATATATATATATATATATGATATGTGTGTGTGTGTTATGAGTTCAACTCTCTAGAACTGATTAAACATACCAATGCTCAGTTGTGCAGTATAGATCTAATTAAGATCTTCAAAATGAGTCTACAGACAGCTTGCTGGCTGCTCTGTCTTTAACAATTTTTTTAAATTTTCTTGAACTCGCTTTATGGCCGCATCACCTTCCGCCAAATGTGCCGCACATACGAGACGGCAATGCCCGTTTCAGGGAACAGAACTACATTACGGTTAGATGGGTAGTTCTACCATTCCAACCAGACTTTTAGTTGCTAAGTTATTCAATTTCTTTGTAAATCAATTAAAACGTTGGATCAAGATCACTCTGTACCTGGTACAAACTCACGCTAAAACCGTTTCCATGTTTTCGAAGTCATTATGTACCAACTTCTTCATTTTTTACTCATTATGTACCACAACTACTTATTCTTTGCTATTTTCTTTTACAATGATACTAACTGATAATGGGAGGGGGGTTCATTTAACAATAAAAAGAGTACTAAAATACAATTAAGTCCAGTAGTAGTTTCAAATGTCGTGGTATTTGTAGGGGCGTTGTATAAATTTGAGTAAACAAAGAATAAAATATTAATAAATTTCGCTTGGCACTGTATATTTTCATAATTCTATGGCTAACAAGTGTTGTGAGAATATATCCCGAAAGTAACCCGTTTTAATAATGCCAGTGGTTGTAGGTTAGTTTGGAAAAGATGAAACAATTCTAAATTTACGTAATATGTATGAATATTTTATTGCCAAATTTTCAGTAAGTCACGTATGATCCCGCTGATAAATCTTCTTTTGCCATATAAGGAATTTTAATGAATTTAATTAATTGTCTGGAAGAAATGTATAAATACTTGAATTGTTTCATTATAGTGGCATATTGTAATGTTACAAGGTTAAGAAGAGAAATGGAAAACCTGCGAGTAGAAAGAAATTTCATACCAAAATATTTGAAGTAATTTCAATTTAGGCTACATGAAACATTTTTCTAAAAGAGGTTCTGGAATAATTAATATTTACAGTATGCTTTAAAGATGGGGAATTCAGAATATTTTTATAACTGTCAAAAAAACTACTATTCTAAGAAATAAATAATGTCATGAAAATATGCACGATGTTGTCTAAATATTATGAAACCGAACAAATATTATAAAATCACTCGCTACATGCGTTGTTCGGGAGAACGACGAAGAGGTTCTTAAACGAGAGAGGGGGTAGAGAACTCAGATAGAAAAGTTTAGATAACAACTATTATTGACCTCCCAGGAGACTTACATCTAGTAAGTACGTGTTTGGCAAACACGGGGCCCCGAGCTGAGTCTGGCATTACTTCCACTTACTTGTTCAAGGCTCTTTCCTTTCTCTTTCCTGACCTTCCTTGGTCACCTCTTGTTCTTTTCGATCCCGACGCTATTAGGTTGCGAGGGCTAGGGTATCTTTCATCTTCCTCTTTCTTTCTTTCCTTTTTCGATGTATGTAATGTTTTGAAATATGTTTTGATATATTGTAATTCAGGAGGGTTTTTAGTGGGTATGGTTGAGTCATTCGGCGAGTCCCACACGCGGGGAGAATCATGTTGGCTCTCCCTAACTGGATCTTTCCTACCTGTACTGCGTAACTGCATCTTCCCTACCTGTACAAGTTTTTAGGACTCTAATGACCTCGATGTAGACGAGCCGTAAAGCCCCACACAAAAAAAACTATTATTGATACAATATTTGATGCATATAATACGTGAAAAGGAACATTTGCAAAATTTTCTCTCGTCTAAATCATAAAACAGGAAAAATTTCATAAAATATTTGTAATACATACTCCTTGGATTTATAAGTTGTTGAAGACAATACAAGTACTTTTGTATTTGTTTGGTGCAACTCATTTTTGTCATTTCATTGAACGTTTAATTCCGTGACGTCAAACCCTCAGGAGAAATCTTGTACCCTTCTACGGTCCGAGATGTTTCCAAACGTTTAAAAGATTTGATATTTACGATGATTTGATTAAGTATGCCATAAAAGTAAGCAATTTCTCTTTTCTGTTCAAAATAAGTTTGTATGTTTTTGTCTGGAAAACAGTTAATATTCATTAGATCCAAACTAAGTGCTTTTCGACGTTACAAATCTCGCAGTCAACGTGAATCAGATTATCTGAAGAAGGGTTTATCGAGAACTCGTTTAAACAAGGTTAGCCCCCTTTGAGTGCTCGCACGTCAAACAATTCAGTTTACTGAGCAGCTTTATCAAGAACTCGTTTAAACAAGGTTAAACCGAAGCCTGGTGTGCGTTCGTGATCACTTAGGCGCTAAACCGTCCTTAATGGTCCCACCCTCTCCAGCAATGTCTTGTGTCTCCCCCTTGCGACCCTCTCGTCACACTACCGTCCACTTCGACTTCGTCCCCTTATGGTCATAAGGGCTTTGTATACTCTGTGGCCGGTATTTACACATGTGGCGTGATCCGCAATGGAGGCTGCCTCGCATAACGAGGGCTGGAGATGGCGTGGGGTATTCGAAATGGGTTGGATACACACGACGGGGTGTGGGGATAGATGGACTCCATAAAGGGGCCTATGTTTCATTTTATTAAATTCAAATTATATTTCTTAACAACAATACAATCTGAAAATTACATAGTTAACGAGTCCTTATTTTTAATTTTTGTCATATTCAATAATTTGATCGAAGTTTACTCTTCCATATGAAGTCGAAGAGAGTAGTACAGAAACAATTGCGTGGACTGTATTGGTAACCAATTATGATAGGATATGCTCACCCATAAGCAAAGCCTCTGAAACAATAAAAATGTGCATTTTTTAAATTTTATATAGTTTGAAAAAGTTATATTACTTTTTAAATGTGCAAATGACCCTACTTGGATTGTGTGCACATCTGCAGACTCAGCCTACTCTAGACTTCCTTCTTCGTATTCTTTCCGACTTTCATGGATGGAGAGATGGTCCCTTCTTCAAGAAAATTTACTAGACCTTCCATTCCTTTTAATTTCATCAAATATTTCACTCCGTCGTTTTTACTCACCATACTCTATTACTTTGCAAAAATATAATTTTTGTAAAGAAAGTGAATTTTGTATAAAAGTATAAAAAAACTTCAGGTATGACCTAATTCCAGAAGATGTTCGCAATAAAGTATACATGCGAGAACTGATGAAATAGAGTACGTGGAGACAATTAAAATTTTAAAAATCACTTAAAATGTTAAATACAATTGTTGGGCAATTAAGTAAAAAAACTAAATAGAATTAACTTTTTGAAGTGAAAGTAAATAGAATTATCTGGTAAATAGACCACTAATCTACGCTTTCCACAACAAGAGAATAAAGATAGTTAGTACCAGGTTCTTCTTTTGTTACCTGCCACAGCTCATTATTTTTCGTGTCCCGTGATACACGAGCGTAGATGAGCCATGAGCGTTATCGCGAGACAAGGAGAGCGGTTGAGGGACGGACGTCCTAAAAGAGATTTGTGACGCAACATACCGGTTGGTTCACTCACCCTCATCGCGGGAGCAGCGTGTCTTGTCATGTATTTTTAATTATTGTAATGGGTCAAAGTACGTTTCCCGATCCATCGGGGTGGTTGATCTCGAATCGCCTTATGCATAGTCCTTTGGGAGACCCGTTCTTTGTTTTGTATTTGGTAGATGATAGATGTACATTGAGGTCACACAATGGAACGGCAGGGGCGAATCCAGTAGTACAAGATGATTCGGGACTATGAATAACTTTCAAACCAATCATCTAAACAACATCACATCATTTTGAGCATATTTATATGTAATATTGAAAATTGATATAACAACAATAATCATTTCGAAATTCATTTGAAGACACGGTCGAATAGAAAGAGGTAACGTAGCAGTTTAATCGTTACAGCTAACGTTGGTCGTACAATAGTTTATATTTCGGTATCTGGGGTAAGTATCCATTTTCTCAATTTAAGTTTTGTCTTGATATTGAACATTGAAATAAGAGGGGACGAAGTTCCCATATATTTAGTGGAGCCACCCGCCAATAAATTATGAATGCGTTTTTTCCAACAAATCATTTAATCGTTGTTGCTGCCACATGCACCTATGCTTATCACGTATCTTACGACGTAAAAGCATTTTACACGGAGAGTTTTCTATTCCTTTCTATGTATTCAACGTTCAACTTCGGTCAAACATGAATAGAACAGATTAACGTAAAGTACAAAATAAAGAGTCCTTCAGTTTTTCAAACATATCTCCGTCTAAATTATAACTCACCCGCCCAAATGTTTAGACGAGGTCAATAATACTGCAAGCATTGTGAGGTGGGTTGACAGCACGCCAAATGCTGGAATCGTCGAGAACACCGAAGGGGCATTATAGCGCAATCCAGTCTGCCGTCAGAACATTTCATTCTTTAATTCGCCTAACGCTTTTGTGCAGCCTTTTCCCCTCCAGGATGCAGGCGTCAGCGCTCGGAAATCACTTAGCAGGTCCCTTTTGCTGAAACAAACAATGCGCTCGGGCACACAGTGCGCGTCACTCGCTTGCGCAGGGACACCCCAACACGAGACATTTCAGATTTTTCGTTAATTTCGTGATTTATGATTTTTGTAGAGATATTTATTGGATCCAGAATGTTTGTTGTTTCAGAAATAAGAATAAATTGCATACAGTAGAATTAGGTAGTCCTCAAATTATTTTATGAGATATTTATGAAATATTAAAAATTAAGATATTACCCTCCACCTTCCCTCTCCCCACAAAAGAGTTATTGCATTATAGTCAAACTATTAATTCCAGAGCAAACCATTAATAAATTCTTAACATTTGAAACTCACACCATCAAACATTTCACTTCAATAAAGACAAAATTGTATTTTTCACAGTGGCGAAAATTATTTCACTTTCCAAAGTCTTAATCGCAAAGTATAATTACATATTTTGTATTCAGTTTTCTATGTCATTTATTTTATCTAAGTTAGTTTTAAAACATAAAGAAAATAATTGGGGCGTGGATTTCAACTGAAAGTAGATTTGTGTACAGAATCGAATTACCTATGATGTGTGTTGAAACACAACGAAAAGAACAAAACACGCTTCCCTTCAATCTGACCTCCAAAAATTGAAATTCCAGTAATATTAACCAAAATATCAATATACTATTGTAATATAAATATATTACTATTTCATCAATGCTTGCTTATTACGAAGTTTATTTAAATATTTGTACCGTTTTATAAAGGTTATGCAAAAGAGTTAGCGTAATGTTTTATTCGGAAATATTCTTTGATAAATAAATAATAAGTATCAAGAATGAATTTCTTTTAGTGCTAGAACTTATAGTAAATGATCTAGATGATTTTTATTAACCGGAACTTTTATCGGATTAATCCAGAGGGCTAAGGACATTCCAAGTGAATGGGAAACTCATTGATTTGTAGACTACTTCAATTCAATAGCCATGTGTAATGGAGTGTGTTGAGTGGTGTATGAGTGTACCATTGTTTAAAACTTGCACTTCACTTAGAAGGGGCATAATCCTAAGAAGACACTTTTAGACTCTACCATAAGTCTGCTTTTACTGCTACCATTTACGGTTAGTGCACTACAAGCATTCACATGCATAACCCACTAAGAGGTATTCTGAGTATCTTCCGTGAAAGTACTGCTGCTTGTATTTGCAATGCATCTAGACGATATTGCGTCATTCTAATTAGCACTTGGATTCAATATTTTCAAAACTTAGTTGTCATTATCAAAAGCATAAAATGTTCAAAACTGAAGAACATTGAAAGGTAATAAAATATATACACAAACCTTGCCAGAGAACATATGTATGAATTCAAAAAATATTCATGAAAATCGGACTAGTGAGTTTCGATTCTAAATAAAATTCATACTTCGGCAAATACTTACTTACCAGTCAATCACTGTAGTATGAAATTAATTGATATCTGCTTTTATGAACACGTCGCGCGACAACTTTTTTAAAGACGATTCAACATTAAATATTAAACCATTTTCAAAGATAAAGATATAAAGTTTGTTTATTTTTATTACGTGAAACATAAACTTATTTTATTCGTTTTAGTACATGACGTAAATAAAAGCTTGTTTTTAAAAAGGTTTTTTATTTATTATTTTTATCTGTACTCAACCTTGGCACGCTTATGCACATTAATTCTATTGCCCCATATTGTCCCGGGTTTTTCTCCCGTTTTCCTTCGGGTAGAGGTAGATTTTGTGAACAGACTTTCTAGGCTCTTGCATAGGAGTGGCTGGCTCATTAATACTATTGTAATATTTAATCTCGAACTTATTTTATTTAAATTATTTTGATAGTTACGATTTATAAACAGTTTTTCCCGAATAAGATTTTAACATAATAGGTATTTATGAAATAACTTTGTATTCAATAGAATACAAAAAAAATTGTATTGTGTTGATATTATAACATGTAGCTAACTATTTTTATTCTTATTAGGAGTGTGCTGAAATGTTTAATCCGTCTCTGCCTTAGGGTCCGTGGTCGGAATTGATGGGATGGTCCCTTGGATGCTCCCTGAGTGTAAAATAGTTTTTTGTCTTCCATGCTCATATAGAGTTCGTAAGTGCTTTTTTGACAATAAATTTATTATTAGTTCTGTTTCCATAATTACTCCATAATTTTCTTTTTAATTCACAGTGTTCTATTTGAAATACGTTGAACCATCTTAGTAAATTTGCATGTCGTCCAGTCATTGTGGTTCGATGAGAAAACCACACGCGTCCTCTCCCATCAGCGCTCAGGTGTTTGCCAAGCAATTTCCCATCGTGCCCCCACCTCATAGTGGGAGGCTATTGCTCTACCTAAAACGTTTTATTGAAATCCTCTTATGTTTACGCGTCCCATTCAGCGCCATTTCGTAGCAAAGAGCCGTTTGTTGGATATGTCCGGACGACATGTCAAGAACCTTGATGAGGGTTGGGATTTCTTAAACGCATCCTAATTCAGGAGGAGGTTGTGCCATTGAGAATTGTGTCGTCGGGTGGTCGGGCGAGCTGTCGAGGGGGTGGGTGGGTTTGTAGGGGGTTTTGTAAGGGTCGACACGCGCGCCCGCCATCTTGGAACGTCTCGAGTTGCAGCTCAATTAAGCGACAGCACGGCCGCGGGCAGTGTGGCTCGCTGAGAGGGGGAGGAAGAGGGCAACAGGGGAGGCTAGAGATCGCTGGTGCACATACACTAGCCGTGCTAAGCATTTCCATTGCCTGGTGCTCGATTCAGATGAAAGAATCTTCTATAAATTAAGTGTTTGACGATTAGCGAAACAGGTAGGCGCTTTGTGACGGCAATCCCACCCAACTTCGCGTTCCATCTTTGCTACCTAAGAAGTGAGTTAATAGCAACTGAAACAAGCCCTAATTTCTTCTAATGGAAAAAAAGTAACATATCGGAAATAGCACAAAATATCATGCGTTGTGTCCCACCCGATTCGCACTCGGCCACAGCATGAAGTGGAGATTTGCGCAACAGCGCGTGGTTGTGAGGAAGGGTAGCACGTGCGTGTCTACAAAGAGTTTTATTTTTCTTGTCTCCTCTATGCCCCTACAACTTTGGGGGACTATAAATCTGTCCCCCGTTTTTAATTTAGAATCACTGTTTTGCAAACACCATTAAAGGAGAACAAGAAAAACAAAACCTTGTAAAACCCTTGATATATTCAAGTCAAGGTCGCTCTACCACTGCTAGTAGAATGGTCATCAAATAATATGGGAAAAGATTCCGGCATTCCCTGTAAAAAAGTGATGAAATATGGAAAATCAAGAACATTCATCCGCTTGGTTAAATCTTTCAACCAACTTTTCGTTTATATACATCACCTATCGATATGATTGATTAAAGATACCTATATTAAAGCATGTCAACACAAGAGGAAAAAACGCATCGCAAATCCAATTGATATTGCCGTCAAAAGACTCAGCAATAATAATTAAAATATGTAATTAATTAAACAGTGGCATATTGTGCTCTTAATTTATTAGCATTTAAAAAAAAAGAAAATGGTTCATGTGGAAAAGAGTTCTACAAAATCTTCCGTGATACGTGGTAAAATGCCTCCAGTTTTAGGTGTAGAACATGGAGGTCGTGATACGATCTAGGCACTGACGCGTTCAGGAAATGGTATTTCTTCCAAAATATATATTAATATTAAGAGAGTAGATTCTAGAATGACATAAAATTACGCAATGTACAAAATGTAAATAATAAAGGAATGAATTTTAAAAGATAAATATTTCGTACTTCCGGCGATGTATCTAACTTATAATTCAATAAAGCATTCATACATGTAAAATAACAGTATTTTGTATATGTAATATGTTGTTAACTACGAAACGTATGTTTGGAATTATTCGTCATAGATGGGACAAAAAGTTTACAATTCATGGAAAAAATAAATGAACTTTTGAACAGTAAAGACAGATAAGAAAAGATCGTAAATCTTTAGTAAATCTGAAAAGTTAACGTAAATAATAATGAGATTTAAATCGTATTTGTGGACTAATTTAATTTATGTTGCGTGTTATTACTAGTACTTATTTGAGTCATGCAATACTCAAAAGATAAATTAAAAAATTTGTGTGACGTCGATGAGGAAAACATCAGCTGAAAAGCTCTGTTGGGAAACATTTTGAAGAAGGTGGACCACGACGCAGCAGGAATTACGGACGAGTTACCACTTCTTTATGTGTCTGCGCAGGGAGGACATTCTCTCATTTTTTGTTTAAGAAGTATTAATAAGAGGTTATTAATTATATTTTGTGGTCATTATTATTGTGATGGAAGGGGTTTAGTGGATTGGTCGTCGAAGGGTGAGATGCGACGAAATTCGTAATGTGAAACTTCAGATAACAAAATCCACATGCATGCCTGGTTTGAAAACGGATTGTTCGTGCAATCCAAATGTCTGAACTCTACTTTTCCGGTAGCGCCCGGTCGCATCCCACTTCGCATCATCTCGCAATCTAAAATAGTTCCATTTAGTTTTCGTTACGATAATCGTATTAGTATGAGAGAGAGTTTTTTAATATATAGACAAAACCCTCCAAAACGATACGAAACATTACTTTATTAGCAACATCATTGCCAAAATATAAGAGTTTATATAAATTTACAATTCTGTTCTGAAAGAATATAAAACTCGAATCGTTGGGAATATTATTCTTTGGGAATATATAATATTCTGGACTGAACTATGTAAAAGGTTGACCAAAATCGGACCATTAGTTTTATTTTATAAATGTTTTAATTTGACAGTTAACTGAAAAGTGCAAAAAAAAAAAAATTAAAAAAACTCACATTTGTGGAAAAACTAAATGGAAAACTCAATTAGTGGCCTACAAAATAGTTGAATACTACGGTAAATTATAATAAAACGAGTTATAATTTGGTGAAAGTTTCGCTAATATTGGTACACCAGTTATGTTCTTATTACGCTTTAAACTCGAGTAGACATACTTTTCTGGCCAACAGTAAATATTGTGGTTCGATGGAAGAGCAGGTCTCATTGAATGAACCACTACAGCATCAATAAATCATTTGGATGCAAAATTTGTTCTCATGAATTATTCCTGTCGGTACCTATTCAAAATGAAGTGTTTGGTCCCTTAATCACATCTTAACATACCATTCCTTCTTGTAGTTTTTCTTCTGGCTATTAAATGGGAGGAAAATACTGTTTTAGATTATTGAATGTAAAAATAAAAAGTCATAAAATAAGTCTAAAAGAAAATTTAACGAACAATAAAAATACTTCTTTTTCTTCCATATTTTTTTAAAAGTTTTCGATGTACATACTTTTGAAGTTCTCTTTATTATGTATATAATTCTTTTGTTTATTTTAATATTATATTTTATCATATATGTAATTCCAAAAATTGAGAGAGTAACTCATAAAGTATACATTACAAGTACAAATGTCCCGGTGTTAATCACACGAATAGTCTGTAGTGAGTTTCGCTGAGCTAATATCTCATGTAGTCATAACCCAAACTCACAACTTCCTCTTCCGAACACTTATCTTCATCATAAGAATCCCCACCTAAGAAAGCCAGCCAGTCCAGTCAGCCGGTTCGAGGCCAGTCGTGGTTCTACACAGTCGCTCGCAGATGTACGGCTAAGTTAGAGGCGAAACGGCGCTAGCAGGATCGGACACCGCGGCGCCGGCTGCGAAGACAGTTGGGTTGGTCGACCAACGACCCGGCGCGGCGCGGCGCAGCGCAGCGCGTCCGAGATAGCACCGGCATCCAAGCTGCATACGGTAAGCTTCGCTGCCGTCCGGGCCAGAATGAGAACCGATAGAATTACAGAACAGAGAACTATTGATAGGATACGATAGGACATATTGCACAGAATATCATTAGACCAATCCACGTTACAACGAATTCCAATACGATTGATCGGGATCAGTTATGTAGCTGGATGTAATTTAAGGAACAAGTATAATAAAATAACATTCTATTTTTTAAAAAAATTATTCTCTGCAATGTTTATAATATTCATTAGCCTATTTCTTTTATATACTTAATTCATTACTATTTATCAATATAAACTCCTCTATTCATAACAATATTTCTTACTAATGCTTGAATGAACAAATATTATTTTTGGGATGGTTTTCAACCCGATAAAACCCATACATCTACTCCGATCTTTAATTGTATTCATCACATTATAAAAAGAAGTGTCATCCAAAAATTCAACACTGAAATGAACATGATCAATGGAAATCGAATCATATTTCAAAGCACATCAAATACAGTTTAAATGATGTCTGCATTCAGAAAACCAGCGGCATGGTTTGGAGACGTACTGCAATAATATTATCTTTCTAAAAGTATTTACCGACGGGTTTCTGAAGCGTGTTTTTTTGGAACGGGTTTTCTGAAGCGTATTTCGCCTCATTTTCCCCTTCGATTAACCTGGGTTTGCAATAATGTAAGTTAGTTGTGAAAAACCGACAAAAAAGATTTTCTTGTTTAGAGAATACGCTGTAGGCAGAAGAATGAGCGGTAGAAATCTGTCGATCATATCTCCGTGTTTATTCATAACCAACTAACTAACTAGCTTAGAAGGAGAAAAACATTTCTGTGAGCTTTACGTCGCACTTAACGTCCATTAACGTATTTCTGTAACAAAGTTTCTTTGAAAGCAATTTAAAATATAATGTAGATCAAATTGATTCACCATTTTCGAACCAGCCGTTATTACATCTTTTACAACATTTTAAATTATTTTTGATACTTTTGTGTATTCGGAGAAATGGATTCGCTGATGCGCTCTTGAGTAGATGGGAATAATTTTCTGTTTTGGACATATGTCATTTGTTTGGATGCAGATGTGAGTGGAAAATGACAATTCAAGAGTCATACACAAAAATTAATTCGAGAATTGATATGAAGAGAATTGATGCAAGAGCTACATGAACAAACGAGAAAAAATATGTCAGAAACTTATGTCTAGTAACAATATTAATGTGTATTGTTGCAAATTCTATACATTACTAGCTGAGTACCCGCGGCTTAGCTCGCTTGAATTTTGTAATATGTTTGTAACTTTATTCTTTCTCATATTATATCCAGGGAAAATGTTATCCATTAATGGAAGTGGTTTGATAGTATTGGTGTGTATCAATCCCTCATTTTCACTGACGCGAAAAAGTTTTTAGAAAAATCAATATCCCATCTCCTTAGGGGCGAATTTTCGTAAAATCCTCTGTTACCTGACATTTTCGATAAATTTTTTTTGTCACTCCCTTCCCAACCCTCACTTTTAGAGGAGGTTTGCATAATGTACATAATGTAGGAACATAATGTCATTGGAAATACGATTATTCATCTCAGAATAAAAAGAAAACTAGGACTCAACCCTAATGTCGGTCTTTTAACGTTAATCGACCCTAGTATCAGTCTTTTTTACTGTTCCCACCCAACCTCTAAGAATACCGTGCCCCTATGTGATCTGAACGTAAACGTAAAGGCATTTGTAGTTTAAAAATATCATCAACCCAAATACAATGGATCTGATACAATTTTCATATTTTTATATTTCAAAATTAGTTTTCAAATATTTTTATTCCTAAACGCATTTCCACGCCCACTCCCACCCAAAAGGTGTTAGTGATGTGTTTGTTTCATGAGGGCTGAGTTCAGACTTATACGATATAGGAATTTCACTATCAACTCAGCGACTCTGAAAATCATGGACTCGTCATTGGTATGTCATGTTCGATATTTTTCCCATAGCATCTCATTCCCTAGGGGTGTTGGAGATTATACGGATTGATTGTGAATTTTGACGTCTTGGAAAATGTCACTACTAATTTCAGCGGTCCCGAGAACTACGATCTCAACACCAATATCAGTCACTTTCGATTGTTTTTACATTTCACTCCTCACCCCCAACGCAAAGGATGTTTATTCCTTATGGAGGGTTATCGTGTACTTGTCTGACAATGGGGGTGTCTGTTCACTTCAGCGGTCCCAAAAATGATTTATTCATCGTATATCGGTCGGTTTTTTATATGTTTACCTGTCCTTCATTCCCACCCCACCCCAGGGATGCTAGGAATATATTATCTACAATGTGGACTGACTGTGAATTTACAAAGCATCGGGGACGCTGTTATCCATACCAACGCCATTGAAAACTATGGTTTCGAATCTAATATAGGATTCTTCCATAAACGCTCACCTTCTAACCACCTTCGTGGAAGTTAACTTGCCACAGTTTTTTGGGTGGAATAAAGGTTTATTGTATAATCCACAATCTGTTTCATGATCAAACAAAGAAAAATGTTTTGTACATTTTGATGAAAATGTTTAAAGATCAATTTTAACCAAAGACCTCCGGAAAAAGTATATTTTCATAATTCCGCTCTTTAACTTCTCCCCCCCCCCTTCATCCCCTTCAGGTTACTGGATATTCGTATATTTCTCTGAGAAACAAATTCTATCCGATATATCTTCATTGATGTCTTAAGCTTCATTATCATTATTAACATTTAAAGAAAATTAGAACTGTACCATCTAAAAATACTACATCTAGCACAGTTATATTTCCAACTCTTAGAGCAATTAGAAAAAAATGGGGAAAAACGGTATTGAGCATTATTTCTGGAGCTGGCGGAAATAAATATTGATTTTGCTCAAAACTATTTTTGTTCGATTCCCAACACCAGTTCTCAGGATCTAGTTCATTATCTAGTTGGGTGGTTAAAAAAACAATTTGTTTTTCAAAACGCTATAGTGCTAAAATGTTGTCTCAAGTATACAGAATAAAAATAGCACGTAAACAAAAATAATTGGATGACGTCTTCTGGAAGCACTTCGCATTAAAAGTTTGAAACTTTTTCAGATTTTAGTACTTCTTTATACTTTATTTGAGTGATAATCACATCAGAAAACATACTATAGTTACTTTTCTTTAGATTAATGTACTAAAGACATAAATACAACAAAAGTTTACATATATTTAAAAATTAACTGGTCGCACATCTGGGTTAAAACTTACACTGTTATCAGCGTGTTGTTGTTGTCTGGCATCAGGCAGGTTTTTGTTCATGCAGACTGGAAAAATCGGTTCATTGGATTTAAAAGAAACAAAGACAAAGATTAAAAGAATCAAGCGGGGTATCGAGAATCAAGCTAATCAAGAATCACGGATATCCTCAGATCTAACTGAAGAACAGGGAATGGATGACTGTGTTTAGTAGTTTACACTAAGCAAAACTTGATATAGCATTTAAATCATATATAATTTATAACTAAAACAAAATGAGGAAAAATGTTAAATCTTCCAATTCTTTTTACATTCTGAGGGCGATGAGCGACCGGAAGACATCATCCAATTATTTTTGTTTATGTGCCATTTTTGTTCTCTATACTAGAAGTAACTTTTTAGCGCTAAGGCCTTTCGAAATTTTTTTTATAAATAAATAAAAAATAAATAGAATTATTTTTTATTACCTAGCCACATTTGATCATAAAGTATACTCAATACATGAATATGTTGAAAAGACTCACCATCCTGCTTCCACAGTCTTCTCTTTATTAAGTGTAGAGAATAATTACGACATGGAATTGAGTATTAATTTTAATGATTCTCAGAATTCATTTAGCATATTGAGTATGGCGATTTCATTTTAGAAAGTTCGGGAAATCACAGAAATTTCATTCCAAAATCCGGTGTTAAATGTGTTCCCAGAATTTAGATGGAAAATGGTTACGAAACTGAGAATCAAAAAGTGTGATTTCAATTCGATATTTGTTATCACATTCAGAACAACCAAATAACATTTTGTTCAAAATCTATCATTAATTGTTATTAAAATTGTAAATTTATTCACTTGTCCTCGATCATTTAATTTCCTGTCATAGTCACGTTCGAACTTAACAGCTTTTTTTTATTATCATAAGAGTTTTCTGAAATTATTCCATTCTATTTTTTCAATTAATGGGACGAGACATGTGTGAGAATAAGCAGGAAATATACATAGCTAATTATATACAAATATGATTTTGTTTTATTTTTGTACCCTCTAACAAATTTTGTACCCTCTAAATAAATGATGTATCGATACCCCAGAAAAAAATACCGATTAATATTTTGCAAGAATATTTACAAAGTGGATTTTTCCCAATTTATTTAAATGTTTTCTTAATGATTTAATGTTCTCACAAATATTCATTTTATAATATATTTTTTTATATAATTTATTACAATTTACTGTAACTATCTAGTAATTATATGAAATAAATATTTAAAATTTACAACATATTGCTATGTATATAAAACTATATTATTAGTTACAGATATTATAAAATAACCTTACGTTTGTATATGAGTAATATGACTTGTATGTTACACTTATTGGAATGTACTGCTTAGAACTCTGGATAGTCTGTTAAATTAAATTGTTTATATGTCTTCTCTTTTCACGTTTTAAGAGTTTTCATAGCTATCATCATCATTGAAGCTCTCAACATTAGAATCCTTGAAAGCTCATTAACGCTTGAATACAGATCGTATTTTCTTATTTTCACCACAAGTTTGAGGTCATGCGAGTAAATTACTTCGTGCATTCATCAATGCATAAAACTGCTTTCACGGAGCGTTAAAAGGCACTCTACCATCGCATGGATTTTTCACATTCATTTGCAGTATTTTTTTTTCTTTTGTCTCCAATCGGAACCGGACGAAAGGGTCCGGCCGCGAAGATTTCAATTATGAAGAGTCGAGTTATGTGTCAAACCGGAAACTTCTTGTTACATTCACGATCCTTCCGTTTAGAAAGATATCCTAAAAGAGCCTCCATTGTTTCCGAGATTTAATGAACTTGGAACCTGGAGTTCAATGCAATTAGCGTGGCTTGGTTTCTCGATTGCGCAGCGAGATCTTTTATATGAAGAACTATTTTTTAATTGTTTGATTTCTCTTAGTCGCTTCGGTATATGACACGCTCGAATGTCCTTCGTGCCAGCTTTGAGGTGCGACTGTGGGAGGCACTTTCTGGTCCTTCGGTACATAATTTAAATTCCATGAATTGCTTCTTTTCAATATTTGTGTGTTTGTGTATATACAGCAATGATTCTATAGAAAACGACAGAGGACTGTCGAAAATGGAACAGGGAAGGGGGATATTGGGTGAGGGAGAAAAACGTCGCAACGAGGGGAGGTCACAGGGAATAATAAAAGAAAAAGCATCAAATGGACAATTGGAAAAGCATTCAATTCGAACGCGGGAGAAGTTTTGGTCTGTGCGGGAGGGTTGGGAGGAGGGAGTCAGAAGAGGCAGGGGATGCGACACGAAGAAAGAGAGCAAAGGGAAGGAAAAAAGAGGGAGGGGCATAATTTTAAATTGCTGTTAGCTCCAGTGGCATTCACAATAGAATTTAAAACCAATTCGACTCCTTTTTATTGAGCCGAGATAGAAAAAAAGCTGCTGCCATACAGAGAAACGCCTTTCAAAAGCGCCTTCCATATTATATTTCATCTGCCTGCTTCCTACCAGCCACTTCATTAAAAGGAAAAGAAAACGGGCGATCACACGGTTTGGGAGGGAGACCCCTACGCGTCGGTTAGGTAAGGGGGGAGGGTAGGAGGGATGAGAAGCGGAACCGGGGGTTTCCCGAGGCATGGAGTCCGCCCCCGTGCGACACGTGTGGCAGAGTGTGAGGTCACGTGTCACTTGGAGCATGTATTGTGTGTGGCATGGTTCGCCACATTGTCGCCGCGTCTCCCGCCGGCGGTGGGTCATTTGTAGCTCTGTTTGCTGTTGATAGATTAATGCATACCTTCATTCATGAAGGGGGAAGCATAAATGGAGGAAAAACGATGAGATAATCGACGGAATGAGATGAGAGAGGGGTGATAATGCACACGCGCACGACAGTAGTTGGCGGGGAAAGCCCGCAATGTTATGATTAAAAGTTTTTGAATACATCTGAGAATAAGGTTAACATTTCATCGATATGATAATAGAAGTGTCACCATACATTTTCCGTCCTCAATTTTATTTTCGTTTTGTGGATAAAATGTGGCATTAACATGCGTTAAATATTTGAGGTGCATTATATACTGTTAAAGGTTTTGTGATACAATGTCTCCTACAGGATGCGTCATTTACGCTGCCGTTTTTTTTTGTTCTTTTTTTTTGGAGAGCAATGTTCGAAGTAGAAATTTGACATCACCTCTCACAAATTATTTTGGAAATAAAACTTGAAGGACACCGTAATTAATGTACCGGTATTATACGCCGTAAACATACTTCTGGGGTATCACGTTCTTCATACAGTTTGAAAAAATAATCGAAATATGCTGAATATTTATGTGGTTTACACTGAAGCCTCACCCCAATGTTTTGAATGAAATATATCATGTAACACATTTTCTTCAACATAATTTACATCAACGAATTAAATAATATCGATGACAGTTGCTCGATTTGTTATATAAAAAGGTACACTAAATGTATTGTCATAGTTTAAAAAATACCTACCAGCATCGCTATATATCCGATGAATATAATGAGTGTACATCACGTTTATAAATACGGAAACAAGTATTTTGCAAATGTTCATCTGATTGTTTGAAACATTTTCCCCTTCCACCTTACCCCTAAGATTTATTTTGGCGACGGGCCCATCTTTAATCACAAGTGCAATAATATTTCTCAATGAAAAATATTCCAGTTGTGACCTTATCATCCATCCTGCAGCACATTAGTCCCTGATATTTTAAATATACTTTTAAAGAAATATTGTACATGTACAAGGAAAGTATAGTGATCGTATTTCGTCTAACAGAGAAGTCAGAAGATATTGAAGGATATATTTTTAAATTTTCGTGCATTTATGGAAACGTGACATCGCATACGAGAGAACACCATGTCATATTTACGGAAAGAGAATGACAAAATCAGCTTTTAAAAACATTTCCAATGAATCATGTTGCCTGAGGACAAACAAATTGCTTAAATTGGAATGTTTTCACATGCAACAGAATAGAATTCGAATAATTTACTGAGCGATGTAAATGCAATGTGCATGCCTGAAATTAATCTGCATAGTTAAATTAATCGAAATTTGTCATGCTCTAGAATTCGCTTGGTAATTTGAAGCGATACCAAAATGCACTTTCAGTAAATTGCATTTCAGTAAAATGAACTTTTAGTAAACAGTACTGTATTTATTATTGGTTCCCTACACATTTGTGTAACGTCACAAAATCATTGGTTGTTGTCAACTCTGGTATATCGTATTCAAATGAGTTTGGAAATATTACAGTTTTTTACAGTGCTTCAGAATGCGAATTTTCTCATTTCGATATTGTCCAAAAGAAACTTTTTCGAAGACGGGATTTTAGTCTCTAAAAACTATACACGAATAAAAGATAAGGCTTGCGTGGATTATATCTACCAAATTTTTGGGGAGTACTTCACGGGTTTATTTGTTGAACTTGTATGAACAATTCATCTTGTTTTCTATTTTTGCTTAATCTATAAAACTACTATATAATTTTTCGTACATTATGTAGATATTAAAATTTGGACAAAAATCTTCAACCTTCCAAGATGTTTTGCATATTTACGCTCTTTATTGTCATTTTTTAGTGAGAGAGAATGTGAAATATTATTTTCAAACTTATTTCACAGATTTTAAAAATGAACATGTGCAATGTAATTATTCGAGAAGGAAATTATTGCTTCTATGTCAGACATGGTTGAAGTTTCAATATTTTTATTAAAGAGAAATAATTTTTTAATGTAAAATAATTTTGTGAAAACATTTTAAAAATCATAATTTTGTAAGAAAAAGCTATACTTTTTGTCATGTTTTTAAAATCCTAAGATATGAGCTCGAAGGAGAAACATGGGATAGTGATCAATGATAAGCGACTCTCAAACAAGGGCATAACGATGCTGGTAGGAGAGTGAATTATTCTACGTAGACTGTAATGTTGATGGCCAATGAAAATGACAATGGAGGCGATTACGGGCCAATACAAATCATTATTTAATAGAATATTATTAACTGCATGTATATTGTTTTAAAATAAATTTAATTGCGCGTAGCCTGTTAGTCCGTTCTGTATTCAAACAAATTTTGAGGTTTTCTAGTTTTTTTTTAACAGGTCTTCAATCACCTTAGTATTTATTTCATTACATCAAGTTTATAACATTATAATTCTTTGTTTTGTAATTTTCTACTTATTTCAGATATTTAGGTTACTTTTATTGCTAATAACTGTAATTTGGTGTTGGTTGCTTATCAATAACACAGTGTATTCCATTATGTATCAGTGATCCTAATTATATACCGTAAATATCTCATGTAAATAGGTTTAAGACTAGCTTTACTTGATGAAGTTGATTGTGGTTCTCTTGCCTTTTTCGAAAATAGTGACCGAAGTTGACATACCAATTAATAAAAGTGTAAGTTATGATTTGTTCAGGAATAGAATACTTCAGACCAACCCACGTCCTCAAATTATGTTCACTTTTGTCATTCATTATTAATCCAAAACAAACCAAAAGTTTTTTACCTATCTTTCGCGAAAAGAAATTCACGTATTTTTCCCTTTGCGGGACAATGGTAGTTCATCGGGAATATGCATTGCCCAAACGAATGGTGATGTAGACGAGGTAATGTTTCTTTCGAGATGTATTTAAATACGTTAAATCCGCCTGGCGTAGGGCTCTTGATCGGAATTGATGGGATGGTCCCTAGCTTGCTTCTGGAGAATAAAATGGTTTATTGTCCTCCACGTGGTCATACAGTTTGTACTGCTTTTTTGACAATAAATTTATTATTATTATTTCTTAAAGTTAGTGCAATTATGTGAAACCACAGGGAAGATATCAATTCAAACTTCCGGAAGACGATGGGTAAATTAGGCTGGTTTTAGGGGGGAAACATGTAAGTTCCAACTGAATCAAAAATGTATATTTTTGTTAAAGATTTTGGGAGAATTCATATAATTTAGTACTTTGTACTACATCATACATATCAAACAAATACAAGTAATGCCTCACTTTTATTTCAATGGAATAAGCGTTCAGCTCTGCACACCAGTTTCTATACAAAAACATGGAGTATCCAAAAAACATAATAATAATAATAGACGTAATCAGTTCTACAACCCAAATTTAACGCTTGCGTCAGGATCTTGAATATTTGATGATACACTTGATCTTGTTGAGTCCTACTTTTGGAAATGCTGTTAGAGATCGGAAGGTGGTCGAGATGAAGAACACAGTAACATGACGACGAACGTCCTCGTGCGATTCGCAATACGACCCGACCTCGCCCTCTATTCTCCTCATGATTTTTCAAAATATTTTGCAAAGGCTCCACTCCGCCCCCCGCGTCCCTCGGGGCAAAGGCGGGCGTCGTATTGCAAGAGGCCTTTCACTCATCTTCCGGCCTTACAAGCCGACATGCGAAAAGAGATGACGGTGATACGTTTCTCTCATCTTTCTAGAGCACGGTTGCTTTTGATTGGAACTTACTACAGACGATCATAAAGTGCAGTTTATCATTTTGAGTATAACATTTTTATGTTAATGGGAAATATAATTTTACAGTGCAAAATTGTTGCCATCAATAACTTTGACTGATGGAGATTCATTATTTGAGAAAAGAACGCACATTCTCAATGTATACGCGATTCTGCTAAATGTTTAACTCAATAATATTTTCACTGGTAGCTTAGTAACAAATTTATTATTATTATTATCATTATTCCCATAACTCTTTCATGAGTTTTAATATCATCATCAGTAATGATCAATAAAATATACAAATCATACATTATTTGCACAAAATGTTCACAAAATTAAAAACTAGATTCACTTAACTCACAACTTATGAGTACCTTTGCATCGTCTCCCAGATACACTTACGATGATAGCACAGGTATTTAAAACATTCTTTATGAGATATTTTTTATTAACTAGGATCAGCAGTCATCTGCTTTACTAGGCTTTTTTTTAAAATACGTAATGTATACGTTTGCACAACAAAAATACATTTAAAAACATTTAAATTAAAATTTAAAATTACAATTTACAAGTATACACGAGATAGTAAGAACATTAGTGTGAGGAAATCTAAAGACACACCTCTAGTTAATCTTTATAATTAATTTAAACTATAATCTTTAATTTTGCATAGGCTTAACTATTGAGTGTAATGTAATTTTTGTAAGTTAGGGTGGTTTGAAAGTGTCTTTTGGATATCGGGATTCGATCCTACTATTTATTCGTAAGGACTTTCCTAAATTAAATGTATGGGACGGAGGGGAGTTTGGAAGAATGGAGTAGAATATAAATGCCAATTTACTTTCAACAGTTTAATGTTTAGTTCTCTATGGATTTGTTCATTGGGAACGAACCAAGGGGCCTTCAGTGCACACCTTCAGGTTTTGTTTTGGATGACTTGTAGTTTCTTGAAAGAATTTACTGCTGCCCCTCCCCATATTGGACAGGCGTAAGTCATGGAAGGTCGTATGATTGCTTTGAATATGGATAACGCCGTGTCTGTTCTCAGATATGAGTTTCTATTTAGTAATGGGCATAATTTAGATAGTTTTTTCATAACTCTTAACGCAATAGCATTTATATGTGCCTTTCAGGTTAATTTTGTGTCTAAATGTATACCTACGTATTTTATGTGAGTGTTTGAATCGATCCAGGTTATTTCCTCGTTATCAAGTTTTAAGGGCCTTAACTTAGGAATTTTTCGCAGTGAAATTATTTTTGCGTGCGATTTCGTGGGGTTTAGAGTTAATCTCCATTTATCTGTCCATTCTACGAAGGTAAGTAGGTCATCCTCAATGTTGGTCTTACCAGTGAATGTATTGTTAGTTGATAAAAATAATGCTGTATCATCGGCAAAAAGGGTTATTTCCGAGTTTACTAATTTGGGAAAATCAGACGTATATATGGAAAAAAGGAGAGGGGAGAGGGTGGAACCTTGAGGCACTCTGGCAAGGATATTTTGTGGCTTAGAATGACAGCCGTTTACTCATACTGTTAATGTTCTATTTGTTAAAAAACTTGTAACTATAATCTGTATGAACATGGGTACTCCTAACAGTCTCATTTTATAGAGTAAGCCCTCATGCCAGATCCTATCGAAGGCTTGTGATATGTCTAAGAAAACTGTTAGGGTGTATTGCTTAGATTCGAAAGATTTGGCAATGAATTCAGTTGGTCTGAGAACTTGGTGAGTGGTCGAATACCTTTCTCGGAATCCAAATTGCTCGGACGGGATAGCGTGTGTTTTGGTTAAGAATGTGTTGAGTCTTTTTTTTTACAGAAATTTTTCAAATATTTTACTGATCGAGGGAAGAACTGATATTGGTCTGTAACTTTTTGGAGAACTTAAATGTTTTCCGGGTTTGTGAATTGGTACTATCTCTGCATGTTTCCAGGTTGTGGGAAAGTAACCTATTCTTAGTGCTGCATTGAATACTGCGCAAATATATGTGCTTGCTTTCTTTGGCATTTCTATTAAGATCTTGTTTGTAATTTGATCATGGCCAGTAGATTTGTTCTGACCGAGGGCTTTTATTTGTTGCTCTATTTCTTTGGGAGAAATGAATTTTATTGGAAGATCGGCAGTGAATTCGGTTTTTCGTATTTCTTCAACGATGTTGTCGTTAAATTTTATGAATTTAATGGGATTATTAACAAAAGAAGATGCAAAGTGAGTTGATAATAATTAATATCAGACTCTGCCATACTTATTTGATCTGTTAATGGCGGTGTGTTTTTCACGTGATAAACGTTTCACTGCTATCCATTGCGCTCGAGAGGCAGGATGAATTTGGGCCAGAGAGGTTTGAAAATTTTTAAACCGAAATGTTTCTATATGTTCGTGAATTAGTCTCCCTAGTCGGTTGATATTTCTTTTAGTTTCTTCTGAGCGGTATTTTTGCCATGACCATCTAAGGAGCCTTTTCCATTTTATAAGGTTTTGTATAAAACCTGGTATTTGTTTATTTCATCGCGATTTGTTGTTAAGTACGAGTCACTCACAGAATCTTCAATTATTGATGTCAGGTTGGTTATTAATATGTCAATTATTTCATTAGAATCTAGGTGGGTGAGTTTGTTCAATTTGTTTGACATATGTGTATAGAATTTTACCCAATTCACTGTTCCCTTAATCATTTGAGACCTATTTGGCTTGGGTAGAATAAATGTGATTATAACTGGCGTATGATCAGAATGTAATTCTGGTAGGGTTTTGTTGAAATAGTTGTCCATTGAAGTTTTTTGATAGTACAAAGTTCAATATATCAGAATTGAATTTTTTGTTATATGGTTAATGAGTTGGTGAGTTTGGAGAATGTATTAAGATATTATGTGACGTTGTTAGTACTATCAGTTTTTCCCTGCTTTATTGGTTGATTTATAATACCAGCTGGTGTGTTTTGCAATGAGATCTCCACATACTAGCACAGGGTTTTGCCCCGATAGATGCGGTAGTATATTATTTTCGTTAAATTGTTTGCTAGGGGGTCTGTAAATACATTTGATAGTTATATTCAGTGCATTTTCCTGAATTACAGTTATTCCTACAGCTTGTACTTGAGTATTTGAAAAAAAATTGAAATTGATAATGTTTTAAGGTAGAGCGAATTATAATAGCTACACCTCCAGAATGTTTAGTACTTAGTCTGTCTTTTCGATAAATATTATAGCCTGCCATTTTGAACTTGTTCGAGGCATTTAGGTGTGTTTCTAACACACACGCTATATCAATTTTATAATATTTTATGAAGTGTGTGAATTCTTCTTTCTGTATTATTAGTCCATTTGCATTCCAGTTTAATAAAATAAAATTTGTTTTATTTGAAAACATTTCCTGCTATATGGGGTAGTATTGCTTCAATAGTGGATAGTATTAAGGTTCAATTCTCGGTCCTATACTCTTTTTATTGTATGTGAACGACGTCATCATCCACATCAGATTGCAAAATGGTTCTTTTTGCTGATGACACTAATTTACTATGAAAACACGCCAACTCTCAAAACGTTTTGTCTAACCTTTCGACTTGGTTCCATGCAAATCGTCTCATTGTAAACACTGACAAAACAGAGTCTATGTCATTTCACAATAGTAAAACAAAATCTTTACCCCAGGTTTCTCTTTCTTTAAACGGAACACAATTAAAAACTGTTACGAATACAAAATTCTTAGGTCTCCATATTCAAAACAACCTCAAATGGAATTGTCACGTTGACAATCTTAATTCCCAATTAAGCTAATTGTGTTACGCATTCCGAATCTTAGTTAACGCAGTTAGTCCACGTATTTCCCGTTGCGTATATTTTGCAAACATTTACTCCCATTTACGTTACAACATTACCTTCTGCGGCAATTCCAGTCAGAGTATTCAAACTTTCAGAATTCAGAAGAGGATAATTTGAATAATTTGTAAATCTCACCCCCGAAACTCTTGTAAACCTTTATTTATGGAATTATATATCTCAACACTTCCCTGCATTTATATATATGAAACGGTCGTATTTGTTAAGACCGAATTACTGAAGCACCACCCTTGCTTCATACGAAACAGTCTCGTTCACGAACACAATACTCGCAATAGTAATAATATTCATCGTCCTAGTGTCGACCATTCTTTGCCAAAAAGGACCATATCATTCGGGAATCGTTCTGTGTAATTCCCTCTCCAAAAATATAAAAGATATTATGAAATTGAATATCTTCAACTCCCCGGTTTAAACTACCTCCTGCACCAGTGCTTCTACATTGTAAAAGAATTTATTGATTTTAATAAAAGTTAAATCCGTCTTGTACTTTATCACACCATTGCTGTAGTACTTTTTAAATAACTTATAAAAATTTCAAAAACTATTTTCTTGCATGATTGTGCTGTCTTATGGCTCATATTAATTTAGTTTTGTGTGTACTCAACTTTGGCACGGTTGTGTACATAAATTCTGTAGCTCCATCCTAGCCTGCGTTTTGCTCCGGTTTTCCTTCGGGTAGAGGAGGATTTCTTATACAGGTTCTCTAGACTCTGTCTAGGGGCGTATTTATTGTAACAATAAATCGTGAATTTTGTGTTTTTTTTAAATCTTATGATTTTTAAACACTATACTCAGAATAATCTATTGTTCGATAATAATTTGTACATGCAAATTTTTTGCGTTAAATTACATTCTATTAGTATTATAATTCGCAGCTAACTTTTTTTCTTATCTAGGAATTTTTGTTGAAACTTTTAAATCCGCCTCTACCTTAGGGCTCTTGATCGGAATTGATGGGATGGTCCCTTGCTTGCTTCCGGAGAGTAAATTAGTTTACTGTCCTCCACGTTGTCATACGCAGTTTGTACTTTTTTTGGCAATAAATTTATTATTATTGTTTGGATCTGAGGCATAATTGCTTTTATGACTTCGGTAATGATTTCTCTAACTAAATCTTCTTTGTTTGGTGACATTGCGCTTGAGAAATTTGACGTTTTGCCTTGGCTAGCTACCTGAGCGTACGAGGTATCGCTGCGTTGAGGTGGCCTCGCTTGACTATGGTCTGGTAATGGAGGGAATTGAGTTGTGAAGTTGGGAGGTTTAGATCTAATGTTGTTAGGGTTTTGTGTAATTAGAGAGGGAGGTATTCGGTTTAGTCTTAAAGCTGGACATTTCTTAAAATTTGCTGAGTGCATTCCTAGGCAATTTACACATCTTGGAGGTGTATCACTAGATTTGGAACATTTTGGGAAATGGTGAAATTCTAAACACTTAATACATTTGGGCACTCTATTACAAGTGTTGTGGGAGTAACCATAACGCTGGCAGTGTTTGTATTGAATGGAATTTTTAGACTTTGACCACGGCGTAAAACAAGTTTTCAAGTTTGAGTAACTCTGAGATGTCTGCGTAATTTTCAACCTGAGTAGCACATAATGGAATGGTAATCTTATTTTTATAATGTCTAGAAATTTTAATTACAGGATAATTGAAGATTTTTTATTCGGACGTAACCTCGTCTTCCTCGAAGTCCCTTGGGATACCCCTTATTATGACTTCTCTGGTTTTTTGTGTTGGGTCTTAAATGGAATGGAATTCTATTTGTTCTTTCCTACAAAGAGTTATAATTTTTCTGAAATCTTCAGTATTTGATGGTCTGTTTTTAACTGATTTATTAAATAATTTAATACCAAAAGTCTTATTAGTAATTTCTTTTAAATCATTTAACAGTATCTTTAGGGCTCGTCCACATCAAGGTCATTAGAGCCCTTGCCATACCTGTTAAAAGTTTGTGGTTGCGATAAGGTTTCTTCTGTATTGTCTCCTTGGTTGTACAGGACGTCCACGGCCATGCGTATTACTTCGTATGGGATTTGGGTCTAATTTGTTTGTTGAAGATGATTACCCTCTCCTATACGATTACTATCACTCCTAATCATGGAGGCTACCACAACCGCCCCCGATACGGGGCAGATGTCTGTTTCACACCAGCTGTCACTAGGATTTTGCTATACAATACTTCGATTCCCACACAATCGCGTTAAAAGAAAACACTTTAAGATTCTTCAAATAAATGCTCTCACTGTCGAAAACTTAATAATAGTATATCACAAGTTGATTGAATGACTTGACCACTCAAATAAGGCGTAGCAAGTTTCACGACTTTACAGGGCACAGGAAAATTGTATTATCGCTTCCGCTGCTCCGAAGGATCTGTTTATGAGCCACAATTAAATCAAGCAGTTCCTCATAATGTAAATATCACTAAATTTAAGGTTAGTTTATAACTGTCCCTAATTTATCACAAATAGAAAGTTTTACAGGTTATACTCTTGAAGTAGTTTATTGTCATACATTCATTGTCTTCTCATACCTAAACGTATTAATTCATCTTCTTATATTTATTTTATGCACTTTGAAATACTACCAAAAAGACTATTAATTGTGACATTATTCGCAATAATTTTTTCTTTTTATCCATTTACAATAAAGTATTCACAAAATTATGAAAAGTATTAAAATAGTTATAACTTCATGGGATTTCACCACTCTGCACTCTAAGTCATTCTATTTCATTTGTGATTTAAAAGTAATAGTTTTAAGGAATATCCTCTAATTTTTTTCTAAACTTAATATTGATCGATACGGAGAGTTAAGGCCTAAAGTATCTGAAAATTTAGACCCCAGAAAGATAATTATGAAGTATTAGCTGATTACCCGGCGTTGCCCGGAATTCTTTTTACTCGTTTGACCAACGAACCAACTCGCAGGGAACCACGCAATTGAATTTTTGCTTCCGAAGCAAGACACGCTTCCAAGGGCGGCAGCGCGGCTGCACCATTTCATTAAAACGCTTTTAAAATCAAAACCATTCGTCTAAATTTTACGATTTAAAGATATATTTAATCTTCGTTCAATGCTCAAAACAAAACAAAAAATTAATTTTATGATGATTGATTTTCTTCTTCTTGAATTACAATCTTAAATTGAAGAATTAAACACTTCTATTTTTATTAACTTTTGTCGATAATGCTGTCGCGAACTTTTTTGTAAAACTCTTCGAGGAGAACAATATTGCGATTGATAGTTGTCACCTATCTCTAACCGTTTAGACAGCGTAAGCAAATATACCTCTTTTTCCCGATTTCATCGATATTAATGTTTAAAATAATTGTCTATCTTTCTTTTCACACATTTTAAAACTAAAAGTTAACTTATGTTCATCCTGTACATCTTAACTATATCCTTGGCAAATTTCATCGCGATTGGTTCTCTCGTTTAGTCTTGATTAAGTAAGAAACAGACAGACACACTTTCGCGTTACGCATTTATATATTAGTATGGATTTTCTTGGCCTATCTAACAATGGACCCTACTTATTCACGAAAATTTAGTTGAGATTAGAAATTAGTCTCAGATATTTCGATGCTCTGTAAGGTTGAGAAATAATTTTATTTGCAGCCCAGTCGTAAATTGATCGAATCTACTTGGAGAAATTCCTGATCATCCTAAGTTTTGATGATTCTAAGTACTTTAATGAAGGATCCCATGCGTGACTAGTAAAACATTTGAAAAGCATATTATGCAGTGAAACAATTTACATAATTAAACTTCAAATTCACTCTTTTAAAGAAACAAAGTCTGAATATAATATTATACTTTTTATATTATCTTCTTATTTGCTTTTCAGAAGTTGAGATCAATTCCAGAAAAATGCAAAAAATAGATCATTGTTACGTCTGAAGGCTAATCTAACTTTACGAAATCCAAAGAATCCAGGATTGTATTTCGTCTCACATTTTCGTAGAAAGTCGAACAGCAATTTTTCTTTTCAATAACAAGGAATGAAACTCAAACTGGCCTCGTCATAGAATATTCATCTCCCTTAGCATCTATAATTTCCTCCGCAATACTTATTGTTAGAAAAGAGTTCTGAAGAAGTCAGCGCAACCCTCGGGGGCATCCACTGCTCCACGCGATGTGTCTCTTCGTCTTTCATATGAGCATTTCTGGTCGGTTGTCCTCCTAAGTTGTGTTTCTGTCATTCGTTTAGGACAGACATCGTTACTGCGGGCCCTCAGGGCGCGACTGCAGCGCAATAGCCTTCGCTTTGTCCAACCAATAAGACGCCGATGCGCTCTCTATTCCAGGAACTCGAGATGGCGCTGTCTCGAGAAACCCGACGAATATTCGAAGGGGTGCATAATAAACATGAAGAGGATATTTTTAAGAAGGAAAGCATATCTTAAATATTTGTTTGAGGAATAATTGTCTGAATAATATCTGGAGGCGGAAAGATGATGGGACACAGAGCGAGGAGTTCCACAGAGATATGTATTGAACTCAGAAAATTTAGACATTGCGGGGTCTTTAAATTTTTAAAAATACTCTTGAGAATTTAAATAATTGGCTTGTATTTTCAGAAAGATTACAGATCTTTATTATTTTCATTCTTATTTAATAATATATTTCTTTTCCTTTTCAACATTAAATTATGTTAACTTTCAAAAAATGATTCTCGAACGAATGTAATCCATTTATTGATTTTACAGCAAATAATATTCAAGTTTTTTCCCGACAAACTGAGCTGAGATGTTTAAAATCTGTACGAACGAGCTTCGAGCTTTTTTGTGTTGAAAATTACATACGGAACTATTTCAGTAAAATGACAGTGCATTACTATTACCGTCCACTCATTTTTCTGACAATACTTCCGTAATCGATCTCGAAGTCAGAATTCAGATTTTGTCGTTTTGGAAAGTACCTAAACGATCCTAATAGGAAATGAGATCGTTTCTTCCTCCCCAAACACCTATGTTCTGAAAATGTCATCAAAAATCGTAAGGACAGTTCCTTCTCAAGAGAAAAAAAAATACTTACGCACAATAATCATTGAACCGCATTGTTCCAATCCCAAAATTGTGTAGACGTTCATTGTTTACAAATTTTGATAGGAATGTTCAAATAACCTCAAATCCGTAACTCTCTATTTAAAGTATGAGTTATCAATAACACTATATTACATGTAAGTCTTACAAAAGATTAAAGAAATATCTGTATTCCTGATGAATTAAACTTTTTCAAGTTACTTTCGAAAATAACATTTTGTCATTTCTTCGCATTTTTGCATGATTTATTTTACTTAAAGCAGTTGTATCTTACTATAGAGAACACGCTTGTTTGAAATGATATTTTAATTTAAAGAAAGTATGATTTGTAGTGTTTGGGAGTTATTTTTCTATAAGATGCGATACGATATTTAATTTTTAAATAAATAAGAGTGATATGTCTCTTTTATTCAGGAACACATACCTCCCTAAAGAATTAATTGTATGTTCAATAAGAAAGAGTCAAAACTCAATGCCCTCATTATTACAGTCAATGAGAAGTGAAGACCAGTAACGATCGTTGTTGCACGCAATACTCCTAATAGCTGAATCGTGTTGCCCACGCAGGAAGCCATAATTGCCAGTGTGAGTTGCAACCGCTTCGACTGCCTGACTCCAAAGCAGTGACATTTCCTAGTATTGCGAATTGGACGGCGTGGCTGAAGCCATGATGTACTAATCCCATACCCAGTATAGCGTTGGAGAAACCTAAGCTTACAAGAGAACTCTACGGCATTCATGCTTTGCATTATTTCGACCGGGTCAACAAAAATTAAAATTTTCTTGAGTAATTTCAGAAGTTTTGAAACATGTTTAATAACTGGTATTATTCTCATAGTGCTTTCACGAAAAACTCTGTATTGCCGTTCGCAAGAGACGGTTAATAATTTAGAGTTGCTTACTCAATTTTCTATAATACTTCAGCAATTTCTCTATTTAATAAATATCCAACATTTCAATATACAGGCAAACTTTCAAGCGTACGTCATCCAAACAGTCACCTTTTTATACTCTAGAAATTTTTATGTTATTTTAAAAACATATTTTGTGGATCAGAAGTGGAATGTATGGCTTTATTTACTAAAGCTGCTACAAACACAATTCTCAATTTTATGAGAAAATATCCATAATGGATGGTTTCAACAAGCTCCACATTTTTGCGAAACTTCAAAAATAACTTATCCACAATGTTTAAAAGTTGTTTTTATTATTTAAGCTCTTTTTAAAGGAAGTCTCTCATGTCGCTGTTCCCTAAAGAAGAACATTAGAAAAAATGTCAATGTTTGAAAGGTTGTGTTTTCTATGTTTTAGTTGGTTATTGAATAAATATTAATGATGAATAGTTGTGTAAATTGATTAATCATTGATTTGGAGGAGAGTACGCGGCGTAGTGTACTTTTTCTCTGAGGAATTTATTTGGCCAGAGCAGATATGCGGAAACCATGAAAGTGGCAGTGAATCGCACCAAGGCTCCCTTGTAGGAAGCTTCAACGCCCCAATTCTGTAGGGATCTTTGTCGTCATATACGGCAGTTATATTATACGGAGGCGAAGGAGAATGGGCAATCCTCTGTGTTACGAATGTTGGTACGTACGGACACATTCTTCCAGGTCACCGATTTTACGTTACATATGTTTCAAGCGAGTTACTTAACATGCAAGTTTGAAATTATTTCAAATATTTGGGATAAGTTTTCTGTTGTAGAAGGTGAAATAACACCAATTTTTAACGTGCAAATATTTCGGTCCTTCTATTTTGACCAACTTCTGTACTTATAAAAATACATAGCATTATAAAAAACTGTTATTCCTTTAGCAAGTTGAAATTTGATATTATTTAACATAGTCTGTAACTGAAGACCTTATACGAAGTATTTGGTAAGAGATCGACAGCATACTAAAAAAGTAAAACTTGCAACGATTTTGTTAGGGTTGAGGCATTACTTTGTAATTAAAAAATATATTAAATTATAACATCAGAATAATGATTATGGCACACTATTAGTGTCCTAGTTTAGAAAACAGGAGATAAGATTTCATATTTCCATTATTTCACCCGACCGATGTTATAAACTATCAAATTCCTCCCATCCTAAATCTTTATTACTACCAAAGTTACATCACTCCAGCATGTGTCACGTGTTGTGAATACTACTACTGTGCGCATTGCCATTCCCCTTCATGTATCTCCCTAACCGCAACAGCGACCGAGTGAGGCTCGCGACGACCACGGTAACCATTCCCAAATGTCGGTCTCCGAATCGGCGATGCGTGCTATCTCGCTCTATTATTTACGAAGACTGCGCCCTACGGAGGTGACGCGCGGCAGCACGCGTCCTACGCTCTCGCGGCCGCTAACGCGAGCACTCGGGTGTGAAATAGCCCTCGGGAATGGCAGCACCCCCTCTGTGGGGGTGGAGGGTCCGAGGCAGTCATCGCAGACTTGAACACGCGAATATCCAGAGCAGACCCGAATAGGGAAATGTATGTTGAATGGAGCCCAGACTCGTTGCAAAGAAACGTGTTCGAATTTATTTATTCTTAAAGTATTTTAAAGTTGTTCAATTATTTCAACCGTGTGATAAATGGTTTTTATTTCATTTTTTCTTCTTCCAAATCCCCGGTTCCTCAACTTTTGGCCATTATCCGGATTATGGTTCGTGTTTCTACTTCAACTTTCATTTAAATCTTATCCTAGGTTTAAATAATATTAATATTTACATCTTATTGTTTATTGCGTTTTCTTTTGGCTTCTCACATTCCCTTCCCTGCCACGAGGGGTACCTTATCCTACAATCAAGTTAATCCTACAATCAAGTATACTATCCTTCCTCTCTTATCAATCATGCGGTAAATTAATTAACAAATGATACATTATGATGTTTTATCTCGCGCATTTACATTGATAAGGTAATTTTAAAAAATCAAAACGAACAATCATTTTATAATTATAGTTATTTAGAAATTCAATTTGTTTGTCTTAACAACAATTATTTTGAGATTAAACTAAAGTAATTCATAAGTTATATGTCATATATGTGTGATATGTTTTGAATTTAATATAACTTCACGATTTCTTCTTATGATCCAACTATAATAAATTTAATAATAAATTTATTGTCAAAAAAGAGTACAAACTGCGTATGACCACGTGGAGGGAAAAAAAACTAATTTACTCTCCGGAAGCAAGCAAGGGACCATCCCATCAATTCCGATCAAGGGCCCTAAGGCAGAGGCGGATTCAAAAAATTCAGCAAAAATTCCTAGATAAGATAAAAAGTTAGCTGCGAGTTATAATACTAATAGAATGTCAATATGTTTGTAATTTTAAGCAAAAAATTACATGTAAGTTATTATCGAACTATAGATTATTCTGAGTATAGTGCTTAAAAATTGAAATAACACTAAATTCACGATTTATTGTTACAATAGACCCGCCCCTAGACAAAGCCTAGAGAACCTGTATGATAAATCCGCCTCTACCCGAAGGAAAACCGGAGAAAAACCCGGGCCAGGATGGGGCTACAGAATTTATGTACACAAACGTGCCAATGTTGAGTACACATAAAACTAAATTAATATGAGCCATAAGACAACACAATCATGCAAGAAAATAGTTTTTGAAATTGTTATAAGTTGTTTAAAAAGTACTACAGCAATGGCGTGATAAAGCACAAGACGAATTTAACTTTTGTTAAAATCAATAAATTCTTTTACAGTGTAGAAGCACTGGTGCAGGAGGTAGTTTTTAACCGCGGATTTGAAGATATTCAATTTCATAATATCTTTTATATTCTTGGGCAGGGAATTATATAGAACGATTCCCGAATGGTATGGTCCCTTTTGGCAAAGAGTGGTTGACACTCTAGGGCGATGAATATTACTACTATTGCGTGTATAGTGTTCGTGAACGAGACTGTTTCGTATAAAGCAAGGGTGGTGCTTCAGTAATTCGGTCTTAACAAACACGACCGTTTCATAAATATAAATGCAGGGAAGTGTTAAGATATTTAATTCCTTGAATAAAGGTTTACAAGAGTTTCGGGGGTGAGATTTACAAATTATCCGAACTATCCTCTTCTGAATTCTGAAAGTTTGAATACTCTGACCGGAATTACCCCAGAAGGTAATGCCGTAACGTAAATGGGAGTAAACGTTTGCAAAATATACGCAACGGGAAATACGTGGACTAACTGCGTTAACTAAGATTCGGAATGCGTAACACAATTTGCTTAATTGGGAATTAAGATTGTCAATGTGACAATTCCATTTGAGGTTGTCTTGAATATGGAGACCTAAGAATTTTGTATTTGTAACAGTTTTTAATTGTGTTCCGTTTAAAGAAAGAGAAACCTGGGGTAAAGATTTTGTGATACTATTGTGAAATGACATAGACACTGTTTTGTCAGTGTTTACAATGAGACGATTTGCATGGAACCAAGTCGAAAGGTTAGACAAAACTTTTTGAGCATTGGCGTGTTTACATAGTAAATTAGTGTCATCAGCAAAAAGAACCATTTTGCAATCTGATGTGGATGATGACATGTCGTTCACATACAATAAAAAGAGTATAGGGCCGAGAATTGATCCTTGGGGTACTCCGCAAGTAAGTGGCTTTGTTTCTGAAAGACAACGCTCAAGTATTTTATTTTTAGTATAGGATATTTCTACTTGTTGATATCTATCTTTTAAATAAGAAGTTAGCCATTGATGTGGAAGTCCACGAATGCCTAAAGAATGCAATTTGGTAAGGAGAATTCCGTGATCGATGACATCGAATGCTTTGGATAAGTCAAGAAAAACACCCTGAGGATTTTCTCCACTGTCTAGAGATGTGGTAACATCGTTTAAGAAGGAAAATATGGCGCTTGTAGTGGAAAAGGATTTCCTAAAACCGTGTTGATCGTCAGAGAGAATGTTATATTTTGATAAAAAATCTAGAAGACGCTTATAGAACAATTTTTCTAGGATTTTTGAGAAAGTGGGTAGTAGAGATATTGGTCGGTAATTTCCAATATTAAGTTTGTTTCCTTTCTTGTGTAAAGGTTTCACTTTAGCTCTCTTAAATATATTGGGAAACACCCCTTCCGATAAAGAACTATTAAAAATATTTACGAGTGGATTTAATATAGCGTGGGACGAAGATTTAACAATAAACTCAGGTATATCATCTATGCCTCGTGAAAATTTGTTTTTTAAGGAGCTGATGATTCCCATGACTTCACTGGCGTTAGTTTCGGAAGTGAACATAGAATTGGGTATGTGGGTGGTAATAATTGGAGGACATTGATTTGGATATATTGAGTTCGTTATTTTACCAACTTCTGAGAAGTGAGAATTAAACAAACTTGCGATGTCCTGAGGATTTGACACGATCTTGCCATCGTTTAGTAAAGAAACATTTTCTTCGCGATTTTCAGAAGTTGACGTGTAATTGTTAACAATATTCCACATGGCTTTCATCCGGTTGTTCGATTTTAGTATATGCCTGTCGTTTTCCATAACTTTAGCTGCATAGACTACTTTTCGGAGAATAGTCTTATATTTACGAAAATAATTATGGAATTCGGGTGGCTGGTTATAGCGTTTTGAAAGATAATATAAACGGCGTTTGTTTTTTGAAGAAATTCTTATCCCTAGGGTGATCCATCTATTGTATTTTTTTGTGTTAATTAACTTGCGTTTTATGGGAAAACTAGAGTTGTAATGTTTTAGGAATGTTGAGATAAATACATTGAATTTGTCGTCGGTGTTTTGGCAATTGTAAACATCTTTCCATGTTTCTTCACGCAAATAATTTACGAATATGGATTTATTTATGTCATTAAACTCTCTTGTAAATTTGTAAAGGATTTTAAGCGGTTTTAGTGTATTATTAATAGTCAATACTTGAGCAAGGTGATCACTGTATCCGGCGATAAACACTTCAGAGAGATACGAGATTCCATTGTTGACTATAATTTGATCTAGCAATGTTTGAGATGAGCCGGAGAGGCGAGTGGGGTCATTTATCGTAGTAATAAGGTTGAAGGAGTCGATAAGATTCTTGAATCGATTAACTGGTGAATGTGCAGAGTCGGATGTACTCAAGAAATCGATATTGAAATCACCACATATAACGATAGATTTAGTAGATTTATGTGCGATATGTTCTAAAACATTTTCGAAGTTCCGAAAAAATATGTCAAGATCTGATTGAGGAGGTCTATAAATACACAAAACAACAATACCGGTGTCGGTCAGTTCAACTGCAGAAATTTCGAACACACTATCTACGCAGAAGTTCTCGTAGCCTGTCAGTGGAGAAGATAAAATATCATTACGAACGTAGATACACGTACCTCCGTGGGGATTTTTGCCTTTAAAATTTTGCCGACAGTAAGAACTTGCTAAATAATAATTAGAAATAGCAGTATCGTTGATGTTGTTAGTTGAAAGCCAATGCTCTGTGAGGCATAGCAAATCGAATCGATTTTCGTGAACCAGAATTTCAATGTCTGTCAATTTGTTTGAAAGGGATTGTACATTATGATGAAATATAATTATTTTATTTTCGCAAAGAGTTTGTGACTCACGAGAAATGGAATCGACGTTAGATTGTGGAGAGGAATTACTACATATCACAGAGAGATATTATTCTGATCTCAGATTAAGGTGATCAAGTCCAACACAGGACATGTTACACTAGATGTGTTGTTCAAGTTGGGGGTTTAGAGTATGAGGATTCTCTGTAATACTTTAAACAAATATTAGTCCTAAACCTAGCTTTCTCCAGCAACGCAACACCTCACATCATCAATATTCAGAGAAAGTAGGTCGAAACCATAGTTCAAATAGTCTGAATCTCGCACAGGCAACAAATAAATAATCAATTGATATTAATTTGAGGTACAAACGTTTTTTATTTATTTATATCGGCAAATAATAATAATAAATTTATTGTCAAAAAACAGTACAAACTGCGTATGACCACGTGGAGGAAAAAAAACTAATTTACTCTCCGGAAGCAAGCAAGGGACCATCCTATCAATTCCGATCAAGGGCCCTAAGGCAGAGGCGGATTCAAAAATTTCAGCAAAAGTTCCTAGATAAGATAAAAAGTTAGCTGCGAGTAATAATACTTATATTATGTCAATATGTTTGTAATTTAACGTAAATATGTTTGTAATTTAACGCAAATATGTTTGTAAATTTACATGTAAAAGTTATTATCGAACTATAGATTATTCTGAGTATAGTGTTTAAAAATCATAAGAATTGAAATAACACTAAATTCACGATTTATTGTTACAATAAACACGCCCCTAGACAGCCTAGAGAACCTGTATGATAAATCCGCCTCTACCAGAAGGAAAAACGGAGAAAAACCCGGGCCAGGATGGGGTATAGATATGACTAAAATCCGCTCCGCCGATAATGGAAACGAGGAAAATCGTGAGTCTACTTCATTTCCCTCTATTAACACAAAGTTTCTGCCATTGATCCCAATCTGTCGTTCAACATCAGCGCCCGCATCGACAATGAGAGTCGCGTTGCTTCCGCCCGTGCGATTATGTGAGAGCATTCACGAGTTTAACCAACCGTGTAATGGGGTTTTATTCGGTGAGTCTGAGCGACGCAGTCGAGCAATGAGAGTCGACATATATCAAGGGAGAAAGGGAGAGTAAAGGAGACGAGGTATTTTGGCTGAAGAGAGAGAAGATATCTTCCTGTTTCTCACACGGATGCGCACACACGCTTCTCTGTTAGTCGAAGATATATTCAAGGAGGCGCTACGAACTTGACTCAATTGAACGGGCTATAGTTACCTCCATTTCCATTCACTGTGGTAAAATATCAGTGGGGGCGACCAGGATCAATGAATTTGATACGGCTTTTATTTTTTTAATGGAGCTTTAAGGTTCGCCGACATCAAGGTCATTAGAGCCCTTAATTTATTTTCTACCGTAGATTTTTAAATAAATAATTTAATAGAGCCAAAATAGTAATTTCAAACTAAATATGATCATGTTGAATACAATACCCGCAGAAAGCAAGCAAGGGCCCATTCCTTCAATTCCAATGAAAGTGCCTGAAGGAAAGTCCGAGAAAATCCCGAGTCATTAAGGGAGATAAAAAAGTGATAAACATATAGAATCGTACTAGGTTTGAGTATAGATAAAAATATTAGTTCCGTGAATAATTACATACAAAAAGATGATTTAATCTAATTTAGTATATTAATAAATTTTTATTAAATGTACTACTACAATGACTCGTAGTACTGCAAATTTAACAGTTGATTAATGCACATTTTTATTCTTATGGTCTAGAATACAAAAAATATTTAATGGGATAAATAAATCTTATATTAACTTGTTGAAGTCAATACACATTCTTTAACATTATAGAAGCACAGGTGCAGTGGGGAGCTTTCAAACAGGTTTATTCTTATAATATATTTATATCGTTTGAAAAGGAATTATGAATATATCAGATGCATTTTATGAACAGTTCGTTGCTATTCAGTAGACACTGTTTCTCAGGTTGAAATTCAATCACGTTTCCAGCATGATACTAAACGGAATCAGAGTAGTTTTATAGAAATTATCGTACACGGTCGATAGACAGGCCAATTTTTAGTGGTTTTCCATCTAATTAATAATTCTCATTTTATTTTTGCCATAATAAACTCTTATACAAAATAGAGAAATATTTATGATAGAAAGATAAAATAGTCAAAAAATAAAGCTTATTTTATATTTGTATGTTCAGGATGAGATGGAATTGTCATGAGGCTAGAAGGATAATATTCTCTTTGAATAATTATTTCAAATGCTTTTAAACGCAACAAAAGCTTTTAAACGCAAATAGATAAGTTTATAGCCAACCATATTAGTAAACTATTCATCTAATAAACTTACAAATTAATGTTTATTATCCGAATATCTTGAAATCATTAAAATACGATGATATTATTTGTTATAATAGCACCCAAAACAAATTCATACAGGAATGAAAACACTACATTCTGCTTAATTTTCTACAATGTAGTAGTTTCTTGTCTGCATTTATTACTTGTTTGCTATCTGAAAGAATGAACCCTACTTACTTTAGTATTTTTATCTTGCACGAAAGACTGCTTTCCCTTTTGAAATCAGGAAAAGCAGAAGGGTGCGCAGCATTGTGACATCCCCAAAATTATTCGCTTTATGTTAGCTCTAGATCGTATGAAAAAGCTTGCTCATACTTGCTTCTGGTCTTTCGGATAATGTCTCGTTTTAGTACCTCGGAACTTAGCATTACTATTTATATTATACAATGGAAAGTATATAGATTGTTCAGCAAACATATGATATGATCAAATTGAAGAAGACAGACAAAAGACAAACGGGTCGGGGAGAGGAAGAAGCAAAGTAGGGAAGGGTTATCGATAGATGCGGGTTTCAAAAACAATCCGAAGAAATGTTATATTCCAGACAGTATTATTTTATGTGTTTTTATATGTTGTGTAGGTAATATCATAGATATATTACAACCATGCTTTTATAGGACTAAAATATGTCTTTGACAACGTACTATTTTTATACTGGCTAATGATGAGATAAATGGAGCATTGTCTATAAAAGACAAATTAAAAGGTGTATATTTGTCATTCGATTCAGTAATATTATAAACTTTCTCATCAGGCATCATTAGTACAGTAATGAAGTGAAAAACAACAAAAAATAAATACAATGAATACATGTGAATAGACAAGAACCGAATTTGGAATAAACTGATGACAGTAAGAAACATTTAATGTTAATTTCACAGAAAATGTAAATTCAGTCAGATCAACACCAAACATAAATGCGAGAAAAATGACTATCTGAGAATCGTGAAACATTTCGACTGATATACTATCAGAATGAACATAATGCTATATGTGATTTCATGAAAAACTAACTCGACTACTTTATACTATATTTCGATGAATCGAATGACAACGCCAAAAAGTGATAAATGTAAGAAAATATTTCTCCTAGTTTTGTCCCTCATATCGTGTATTACAGAACTGTAATATCTGTTTTATTTCTTTGATTATATACGTAATAATTTAATTACAAATTTGAGAAATATTACTCGTACTTTCCTAATTACAGTGTATGAATTTAAAAAAAAGTATACCGAATTCTTTCTTATTTTACTGATGACAAAAATATTCGTGTTGCAAGTCTTGCATTCCTCTCTACGTAGGGCGAAATACATTAACGTTTGAACTGGAAATCAGAGAGAAATAAATATAACTAAGTACTCCCTGCCATTTGCGTCCTTTCGACAGGACCTGGTAAATCATGACACAGAGAGCGCCCTCTGTAATCGGAATCCACGAAGCACTTCGCCGCCTATTAACGAAAACACTCGATATTGAGGATGGTGGTGGCTACAGCCGCAGGAGGAAGATGCGACAGCGACGGGGCTGTGAGGCGGCGAAGCATTATAATCCGATGATGCTGGGGCAATGGAGGTGGAGGTCCCTTGGGAAGCAAGCAAGGGCAGGGTCTCCGTCAAGAGGATTGGGGCGTCGAACTAAGGAGGGTGGGAAGAGAACTCCGAGATTTTAATTCGTTGGTGCTGTCTGTCCCTCTGGATACTACTTGCTCTTCCGACATCTCTATGTCATCGAGGTTAGTCTAAATGGCCTTCTCCTCTTCTCGGGGCCAATTTCGTTACGACCAACATCTTTCTTGTACTTCATTAGAGATACGTCATCACGACTACACAAAACCACTAGAGCGGACTCTTCTACATCATCCTATACCCATTCTACGCAACGTTTATTTTTTATTCTGCCTCAATTAACCACCATTTCAATTTATTCATTATTACTTTTTTGTCACACATCATCATTTCAAGGTTTTAACATTTGTCTAAACTTATAACTTATTTGTACTTATCTTTGACTATATCTCACCTTCGGTCTTTTTTTGTACCTGACCTTAATAGTGCTCTAACTGACGTTCATCCGTTGTATTCACCTTGCTCTAAAATATCAAGTATTTCTGTCACCTGAATTACATATTAGTCAAATAACCTCACTTCTGCGTAACACTTGAACTTATATTCAGATCCACCAAACCCTCAGAAAAGGTTGTTTACCCTCCCCAAAGATAAAGCCAATCACCCCAACATCTTGTCCTCAAATCACTTTCACACGTCATTAATCATTTCTAGTATAGTTTTCTCGTTAACTTCGTACACACCACCAATGCCGTCACTGCACCCTCGACGTCGAAGAAAAGCTGACTTCCTCTTTGCAATCATCCTCTCAACATTGCCTTCTCCATACCGATACTCATTCCCATCACCGTCTCACCCTCGCTTTGCCTCGTTTCCTCGGCTCTTCACTCGATGCAGAGTGGATAATGTCTACTTTTAAATAAATGTTTCGATTTCTCATAATCACAAGGAAACAAGCTCAAAGAATCTGAGGGAAAATATTCGGTCATAACGTTTTAATATTATGTTGTAAAGAGGGGATTTTAATTTTAATATTTTTTGTGGGGGGAGGGCTACGTTTGTGTCGAGCAACTACTTGAATCTTTACCCAAAAATTTGTTGAATTAATATGTGTATTACAAACCGATGTATAGTTAGAAGAAAATAAAAGTTCAAATTGCTTGCGAGGTTGGGAAATCCTTGTCCCTATTTACTCCTCTTTGACCCACCTCTGGAGTCAAATACTGCATTGAGCTTCGTGGTCGAATGGGATGACTGCCTCCTCCGCCTACATCGTCGTCGTTGTCGATGGACTGAGTGGTTTGCGAAGTGCGCGATGGAGCATACGACGAGGATTTAGTCTCCCAACGAGAGCAAAGGCCGCGCCATTAGCGACTGCGACTGAGGGGTCAATATATCACGGCGAGGGGTTCGAGTGGAACCCCCTGCGGTGGGCCTTGGTCTCTGGGGGAAGGGCAGGTGGTGGTGTAGTGGCGCACGCTTGGGGATTGCGGGGAAAGGAAGAGACTGCGTAATGCAATGTTTCACTCAGGGACGATTTGCTTTGGAATAAATCGAGAATTTATATCCCATACTAATAATTCAAAGTGAATAAACAAATTATTGAGGCGTAGGTCAAGTATTATATATACATGTGTTATATTAGCATGATAGCGTTTCTAAGGTAATGCCTCTCTCTCTCCAGGGAGAATAAAATGATTTACTAAAAAAGAAGATAACGATAATTATAATAGTTTATGGTATGTTTTTATACTAATCCAATTCATTCTATAATTATTCGACTCCTTTACCAAGAAAAAACAACTTTTTGTGTCTAATAGTATATTACGTTCGTCAATAATATTCTTAACCACAAAAATACCTTTCAAAATAACAGTCTGAATAATAGTAAGTGGAAGGAACAAGAGTACAAAAGAAATAAATAGCAAAATTCATTTACACTTTGGGTAATATATATTAATCTTTCCATCAATTTATTACACGATTACAGCGATAATTACAGATTGTTGATGATGGTAACATACACGTAGGATATGTGAATGAAGAGACTTGTGGCGGTCGCCACGCATACGTACACACATGCTTACTTACATACTTACACACACATTCTCTCTATCTCTTTCTCTCGCACGCTTTACATTGTGCGCCAAAGCGCTCTGCGTTTTCACGGGCCAGCTTTCTGCCTTTCCTTCCTTTCCTCGTCTGTCCGTACGCTTTACTTCCCCTGCCAGTTCGGTCGCCGCTCGCCCTTTCCTTGTCCACTATATACATACATACACATCCACACACTCGCACGCACGCACCCACCATTCTTCCCTCCGCAAGTGAGAGACGCAGACCAAGTGGCGGAGAACGAGAGCGGTTTTGAGTCGCGCATGCGCCGCCGCGTTCGTTCCGCTCGCCGCCGCAGTCGCGGTCGCAATCCCGTAAAAGCTGACGAACGGCGAGCGACGCATCGCGAGTCTCAGCTTTACGATGTGCCGCCCTTCTTCCCCGCTCCTCTTGAGGTAGACAGACCACGCCCTTCGGCCACTCGTCTTACTCGTGCCACGCAGCAGTGTTGTTCACCCGCACTATACACAAGCGGCGAACCGTGGTTCTCCTCGAGTGAGGTAATACTGCTGGCGGTCGTAGTTCGTGGTGTAAGGGTTGTACTTGAAGCGTGCTTCTCGCATGGGGAGGAAAAATACTGCGCTGGTTCCATAGAAACGATGAGGTTGGCGCCTGGGTCGACGGTCTTTGTCGTTGTGTTGCTATGGCGTGAGGAGGGGTTTCTTTCACCGTCACCTAATGGTTGGTGACGTAAACAACTTCAAAACCGGTGAATATATTTCTTTTTCTTTAATTCGACTAGTTTCGTTCCGCTCTTCTTGACAGTCCTGAGTTTGATGCACAACTAAAACAACGTCACTGTTCAATTACACGATGCTATGTCGGCACTGACGACCGAAATAATTTCAAGTATTTCTTGATTCACTTCTTTATCTTACACGTCACTGATATAAAGTGCAACTTCTAATAATTTGGTGAAAGTACTATATTAATGTCACAATTTACACATTGCCATTCTTGAATTTCAATGACGTAGTCCCAATATGTTTGAGGTAAGGAAAAGTACTCAAAAGTACCTGTCCATATTCTGTGTTGCAGAATTCTCATAAATAGTAATATTGATCATATTCACATTTTATTTGTGAGGTCCAATGAGAGCAGTACACAAATACTTTAAAATCATCTACACAATTTTTTAATGTTCTAAACACTTCAACAGTATCTCCTTTAAGCAAAATTTTTGTACATCGTCTATTAAAAATCTGAAGAATTTTCCCTGCGATTATTCAGAGAAGGCGTTAAAGAAAATTGCTTACAGCATATAATCAGATGCATTATATCATAATACCCTCAAAATAATCAGAGAGTCAAGAATTGAAATCTGTCCACGAAATGGTGCTAAGATACGACAAAGATAGACAAATACCTAAAGAATAACCAGGATAAAAAATCTAAAACGTTTTGAATGCTTCGAGAAATCAACTCCATTCCATATGATTAACCACCCTTGCCCCCCGTCCCCAACATTTGGACACAAAAATCTAACCCCCAAATTAATCGGAGCTTTAAGCGGTCTCTGTTGCTATTAAACAGTTTCATCTAACGGCTGCATCGCCGAAGGGGGAGAGTGTGAAGCCCGGAAGCGCTTTCAGTGGCAGAGGGAGGGGATCTTACCGGAAACAAGGGGTGGGGACACTGTCCGAAAATGGAGGAAACTACTTAAGAAGTGTTATTTCCAACGAAGATAGATTAACATTACCCCTGAATGATTGTCATGAAGGAAAGCCACGTTATACTAATGAATAAGAGTCCGAAAATTTGAAACGAATGAAACTTTATCATAAAATGGTATTAAACCATTAAGACGACATAAACAAGAATTGATGTACAAACAATGAAAATGAAATCAAAATGGAATGCATTGAGTATTTCTAAATATTCAAAGTCATTGAATATAAATATTTAGCTAATTACGTAGTTAACATCTAAATTCCATCAAAAACGCGTTTAACCAAGCACTGATTAATTATTTTTAATGATACATTTTTTCACTTATTATTTTTAACTAAATACCCACTTATGAGCTTTAAAATAATGCACTATTTATATTCGTCTCTTACAAGAAAAGTTGCTATAAAAATCGTTGTAATGGTTTATGTAATTGCCTGTGTGTCGATTGTATACGTAAACCTGATTTATCATTTAATTAAAAATGTAAACGGTAATTAAAATTTTTACACTGTCCTTTAAGATCGAAAATCCTCATGACATTTAAATTCCACTCATTGAAAATCACGCTTCTTAGAGTATTTTGTCCAATTTTCGCCTAGAACGTCCACACTGTGTTGTGGCGGGGTGGCAGCTGTAGCACGTGAGTCTCCTGTGGCGAAGCCGCTGTCACCCCCGCCGAGACCACCTCCTCCATCGCCACACTTATCTCTACGAGGTCGTCCTCTTCTTTTGTTTATGGCCTCTACGAGCGCTGCCTCGAGGCTACGGCGGCAATTAATTGTAAAGTGGATGGCGGATGGAGACCGATGGACAGCCAGTGGATTGGGGTTGGACGAAACACATGAGTATCATTTATACGGTGTTGGCGGAGAGAAAATAAATTGAATGGATGCACCTTATAAAACCGATTGTCTTATGATTTATTGATGATATTTTAAGAAATTATAAATAGAAGATTTAAAGGTGTATTTTTTTCTGGATTCCTAGGAGTTACTAAATTTTGATTAATTGAGATAATCTTTGAATTTGCGTATAAGACTGGAACAGTAAGAGAAAAGGAAATTAATTTAAAAAAACAACCCATAATTAAATATTTATACGATAAGAAGACAAAAACTATCCCCCTAATTTAACAAATATGAAGCAAGAAACTCATTAATTATTTATAAACTCAAAATAATTAGGTATTGTAATAAGTTAATGTTTCTCTTCGATACTAGATGACAAAATAACATTTTTCAAAGGGTTATAGAATAAAGGGTTTGACAGGTGCAAGACTGCGAGAAAACATCGCTAGGAATGTCTTTGTCCTACACATTTGAAAAGCGAGTTTGCGTGGAACCTTTGTGAACAACACCATCGTTGGTTAGTGGGCATGGGCCCATTAGCGAAGGCACTCGCAGTACGACGAGCCCTTCAAAGACTGTCGTAATTTCTCAGTTAATGATATTGCTCTTAAAAGCAATGAGAGGGCGTTAAAAGTAGAACTCGGTCGTGAATGGTATACCTGCTCGTCTTAAATTGCCCCCTTAAAATTTGTAATTACGAGTTAATGAGAGAGAGTTTGAGTTTTATCTGCTTAAGGTACTTTTTAATTGCTTTGATATCGCTTTTATAACACGAAATGGCGATAATAATGTTTTGTGTTGAGATCTTTGATGAACTTTATTTGCTGCGCTAAAATTGTTAGAAACTCCCATAAAATAAACTCCTGTGAATCCAAATCACAATACGTATCAATTAAATGGATTGGAAATAGGTAGAAATTGTCGTTTAGTTAAGTTTGGTTGTTTATTTAAAAAAAGAAAAAATTAGTGACTACTTTTCATTAACACCAAAGACTAAACTATTTGTGCGTTTAATGCACTAACGTTAATCAAATTTTATTCTAAAAACTATATATTGCAGGTTTCGTAAAACACAAAGAACGGAACAATGCCTAGTCTTCATTTAAGTGATTGAATTTCGTATGCAATAAAATCCTAATCACAAGACAAAGTTCACCTGAGAGGAGTAGAGAATAAGCTATTGATTTTGCCTTCAAGTGGAAAGATGATCGTCATCAATTGCTACGGCATCCTCTGCTCTAGCCTTGTGATTATTGTTTTTTCGATTTTCGAAGTCCTTTTATCTCCATTCCGACGTTTTACAATCTACAATTAGTAATCTCCAATGACGTAGCTGATAAAACATTAGATATCGCAGAAAATTGGACACCGATTTCAAACTAATGAGTTATAAAAGCGGAGAAAATGATCAACATAGAAGTATAAATATATTTAGAGAAAATAGAAGGGATGGGAAAAGGGGAAAGGGGCAAGTAGTTATTAAGGTAACGTTTGGATATATATATATATATATATATATATATATATATATATATATATATATATATATATATATATATATATANTATATATATATATATAACATCACAATATTTTTCTCATGCATGAGTAACTTTATACTATATTCTTCTCATTTTTATTTTTACTTTGCCGCATCATGGCTCTATTCTGTAAACATTACTAATGTATGGAAGCTTTAGTGTTCATTTATGAAATTTTCGATCGTCAGTCAACTCCATTTCCTGCTTGTTACCGACAGTTCTCTCTAATAATTAATAACTCTTTACGTAATCAAATCCGGAGCTATATTCAACTTGTTTTCGCTGTATGTCTCGATTAATCTCGTTCACGCCCGCTTCCTATGAATCGCTATAAATTGTAGTTGGCGGCGCAACTATCGTCTCATTGTTCGCTATCGACGCCGAGGTCTCTTTGTGCTCAGTGATCGGACATTCAATCTCTCACCGCCGCCACAAACGCAACTGCTGCCACTGTTCCGATCGGAACCGCTCTGATCGTGTAATTAACATGGGGCTCAGTTATCGCATAAATGAAGTTCAATAAATAGGGCAATTTTCTGTAATACACTCACCGAGTTACGGTCAATTGATGTGGGAATTGATTTCATGCCCAATGGTAGCCACGATTTGCAGTAAACAGTGGTCGGTCGGGGTGAGGAGAGAAGCGGGAAGGTTGTGGGAATGGACCTCTGCTCATTTGCCGCCCATCGGACACTATTCCCATCGCATACGCGTCGGTGCTTTTCGGAGGCAAGCTCTCCCGAAAAGCTAGCCGCGCACATACGCTCTCGTCCCGCGGGTACGCTCGAGCGCGTGTGTTTGACGGTTTGCTCCCGCGCGCACGTATGTGTATGTGACGGTCGCTCTGGCATTCACGTGCATAGGGTGCAGCAACAGCAGCAATTCCGGCTGATGGCCCGTCCACTGGCAGGCGACTGGGCGCATTGGCCGCTGCTACGATTAAATGCAATCGCGGCGGATGGAGGGGATTGTGGAGGGGGAAATTGCAGTGGGGCGGGGCGGAAGTCACTTGTTTCTGAACAAGTGCACATCGCGGCGTTTGAGATTTGTTGGACGAGTTCGATTGGTAGAGAATGAGAGATATTTATAGGGATGAAATAATCATGTTAATTGTTTGCTAAACAAACGCAGGGGCTAAAATAAAATATTTGGACTGAATTTAATATGTTCTGATTATGCTAAAAAAAATTGTATAAAGTATCACATAGTTTCATTTAATTTTAGTTACAGTATTAAAAAATAAGTAATCTCATTGCCAGTATTACTATGTTTGTCGGCATCACCGTCCCATCGAAATACTTTATGGCTGCAGATTTCTCCTGTTAATCAAGACTAAAGTGAGCTTTATAACAAAGATAAAGCGTCTAACGCCGACGCGATGTTGCATGCCGCACCCATTTTCTCTCCTTTAGGTTGGTAACCAGCAATTTTTCCTCTCCAACGTCGACAGCAGCTACGAGTTGGACTTAAACGGGAACCGCGGAATTAGTTTCCGCGTGTTTTGTAACTACTGGGAGACGTTAATTTCCCCGTGACTGACACAAAAAAAATGTCAAGGAACAGAATCATCATCATCATAATCTGCCGATTAAATCATGAAATCTTCGATTGATATCGTCGTTCCCAGTGACAAATCCGAGTATCAAAAAAAAAAAAAAAATCGGGGGAAAAAAANCTATCACTACAACCAATTTATGTTCTTGTATACCAAAAGATAAAAAAGGGAAATGAGTTCATTATAGGGAGACAGTAATTAAACAATGAGATTGTGATATACGAATTTTAACGTTTTGATTTAGATGAGTTTCAATAAAAAGTATATAACCTATCAACAAGAGAGACAACTCTTACACATTATTTGAGCCGACTATAAAAATTAATTTTGAGAGAATGAAATAGGGAAATAGGAGCTTGGAAAAATAACATGAAGAAATGTGATTTTGTTTCCATTATCATTCACGATGTAATTCTTTGCAACCCTAAGACTTGATATCACGCTACCTCGAAGAGTGTATCAGAACGATGCTCTCTAGAGACTTTAATCTTGGCGTGCTATCTAGTGGCGTGTTTTGTGCACCTTCCAACAAATAGCAATTTTCATGTGGGTTTTGCAACGGCCGGTGCTAAGCCTGCCGGCTAAGCGCGTAATCCATTAGCGCGAATCAGGTGACTGTGTCGACAAAGCTGCGGCAATCAAGAGACTTTGTTGGTTCGTGACGTGCCCATCCCCGTCCTCATCCTATTCTCTCGCCCTCGTCTCAACATACCCCGTCCTCAATTCCACCCTCGCAACCCACTATATCCCCCTTTACCCAAACGCCTGTGCGCATATTAATAAAATAATTCACGTGGTTGTAGCTAACCGTGGCGTGCCGCTAAGTAGTCTTCCATGTTCCTAGTTTAGTACAAATGAGTGCAACATTCTGTTTAATACGGTTCATTATAGCGGTTATTACGAGCTCTCCATTCCAGTATGCGGAGTTTTTAAGGAATAAAAAAGAGAAGGCAACGTTGCCCGCCGCTAAACGTGGATTTTTAACGATAATGTTTAATAATAATATAATGGAATTGTTACATATCTCCACACACACCGTGGAAATGATGACCATCTTTTAGCAATTTTGGTCCAAACGCTGTTGAGGAACTAACGCCGTTGAATCCTAGAGTTGATTCTACGAGGATCCCATACAACGCTTCCGCTGTCAGTCTAGAGGGCATAAAAACTAACAAACCATTTTGACATCAATCTTTGAGTCGAAACAGGTTTCTCCTGGGCGCCGTCCTCAAGTTCCCCAAACCACCTGTTCAAATTTTGTGATTATAACTTGTAATTCATATCTTCCTTCCAGTCACTGATATCAATCAGATCCGTCAAGAAGAATATATTTGTTGCGACTTGCCATCGTGATATTTGTGTAGAGCTCTCTCGTTAGACCACACAAACTAACAGCTTCACCTCGGCCGTTGATCAGATAAACGTTTAAATGAATATCTGATGGTTATCGCGACGCTTCGCCGGAAGGCCAATGAGATGACGGTCAACGCGTGGCAGTGCCCTCGTCACCACTGGGTGACAGGCACCGTGCATGCGCAGATCTGCTTCAGACGAGAAAGATGTGCTCTCATGCAGTAAACAGTTTAGATGAACAATGGAAAATTCGCTTTACAAATACACCACTCATGATATCTACTAAGCAAATTAAGTGAATTCTAATTTGAGGTGCAATAATTTTTAATCGAAATTCAATTATTCGAAACAATAATAAAATTGACAAAAATTTATTTATAAAATTTTTCGGAAATTTGATTTTTTAAATCTTTTTAATATTAATCAATGTATAATCTAAATAAAAGAACATAGAGATTGACAAGTAAAATCAAGATTCCATCAAGAATGGCATAGATAAAATAGTGAAAATATTATTACTTTTATGTTGAATGTATGTTATATTTTGAAACGTTTTTCCCATCATCAACTTTTAATCATTTAATATTTTGTAGATATGTCCATGCATTAGCCTTCATTGCATTAGCCTTCATCGAATCAGTGCGTACGATGACCTCAAACAATTATCAGTATTGTACATCATAAAAACAATACATAGAACAACTATTAAGAGGTATCAAATTTATTGTTGCACGTAGCGCTTAATGTGTAAAGAAAATAATTCATGTCTACTCACTGTAATGTATATTTCTTATTCAGAAAATATGAAAAAAATTCTCGAACGTTAAACAAACTTTTAATGACTAGACACTACAATTTTACTGGAATAAATAATATTTTATTAATCATATTTTCCGTGCTCTTTTTATATATTCCTCACTTCTCAAAATATTTATTCTATTTTCTTAACCCTTGAACACAACTTTTTTCTCACTGGTCACATCAGGTTATATTGTGAACATACATTTTCATGTTTAATATACTCAAATCTTTGATTTGTCAGTCGTGGTAATTTATCACTATTCTTATTTTTCAAGTGCTTATAAAGTTAATGAATTGAGAGTTATTTTTGAGAAATTATACTTTTTATGACAGAATAAGTGGAAGCGAAATTCCAATAAAATGTATTTCAGAGTTAAAATAATACTGAACCTGAACTATTTCATTCAAATAAATATGAAATAAATTACTAATATTTCTAGCGATAACCCATGAAATATTTTTGTATCAAAATATTACATGAAAATGATTTTGTTGTTGTTGAAATTATACTTCCACTTCTTCAATCTGAAGATAATTTTTTTCTGTAGCGGGAAACTTATTAATGAAACAAATATAATTTTTGACTTGTATGCAATAAAAAATACTCATGCGTACTTTCTCTTTACCTCTCACTGGTGAAGCGGACGAACACAATTTTAGATATGATGTTTTAGATCACTCGTCATCTTAATTATGTAATTTCCAGCATAATTACTTATTTAGAACTCATTCTAGATAATAGAATTGTTCATAATTCGTATAATAACATGCATGTTCACAAATTTTAATTGGAACGTTTGTGTTAATTTGGGTGTTCAATGTATGGGACAAAAAATTGCAATCAAATTATGTCTGATAGGAAAATGGCAATTACTTTTTTCTTCACAAAATAACGTCCCACTTCAGTGAATTTAACGATAGTTAATTTTCACCACTGCAAGATAACCGAGATAAAACGTGGGCACGCGAGAGAATTTTTTTTCCGTGGCGTAATTGCGCGCTTTCGCACCACTCGCGGTACGCACGCAATTTGGCCGTTAGTTCGCGCGAACATATGCTTACGTAGAGGCAGCGGATACGCCGCGCCCACCACGGGCGGACAGCGAGAGAAGACACAGCTGATATTCGTTGGAGCATGAGATTCTTAGCGTGTTTTCGTGCATTCCTCTTCAAGGTATGGTACTTCAGCTACTCACACGTTGGGTTACTTTTGCATGCTAGAGTAATGGGTGAATGACATCTCTTAAGCGAATGATTTTGATTCAGTTTTTTGTTTGTTTGAGGAAGGCCTTCCTCAAATGTGTCCGTTCAAAACCACTGATTACATGTTGAGATGGATGATATTGCAGTTATTATGTCCCAGATCACGAGAAAAGCGGCTCTTGGAGCCTGGAGTGCCGATTCCCACCGCGCCGTTGGCGTAGAGACATCGGGGACCGGCGGAGCCTCCTACGGCTGCAGCGGCGATGCGCGGCCCTAGACGAGGGATGACAACGGTGCGCGCGTCGCCACCGGACTAGCGGGTAAGCTGTGAGCCGGATGGTGATAATAGAGCGGTGGTGGATACGACGACGCGGGTCCCGCTGACGACGTGGCGACCGCTGCCGCCGCCGCCGCCGCGNCCAGCGGATGGTGATGCGGATGCAATGGCACTCCGTGATGTGCCGTCGCTCCGCCACCCCCAGCACCCGCCGCCGCCGCTGCCGCCGCCGCAGCCTCGTGATATAGGATGGGCACTCGTACCAACCTCTGCGCTGCGTGCGCCATATTAGCAGCTTCTAATTCCGCCGCTATCTGACGCTTCCATTTGTTGCGACGGTTCTGGAACCAGATCTTCACTTGAGTCTCGGTGAGGTGTAGAGAGGCTGCTAATCCCGCGCGCTCCGAGCTGGAGAGATAGCGCTTCATGTCGAAGGTAGATTCGAGCTGGAATACTTGGCTGCGGGAGAAGACAGTTCGCGTTTTCTTCTTCCGTTTGTTGTTATTGTTATTGGGGTTGCTTCCGTTCGCACCCCCTGTGCCTGACGCTCCACCATCCTTCTTCCCATCTTTCCCGTCGAAGTCATCATCGTCATCCAGATCTTCTTCCATGTCGACACTGTCGGAATCACGTTGTCCATGAGAAGTCGCTCCAGACACGGAACCACCATGGTGGTGGGTGCTCGTCGCCGCTCCGAACGCTCCGGATCCGCCGGGTGATTTTGGTCGACCAGAGGAACCTAACAATCCTCCACTACCATAGTGGTGATCGAAGGCCGGGTGATGGTGATGATGGTGATGGTGTAGCGAAGGATGTGCGTGGTGAGCGTGCGGGTGAAGTGGTGTGGGAGGGGAAGAGGCGCTAGGGGAACTGGGACAGCGGTCGCCGCTGGACGCACGGTCGAAACGGTGGTCGTCTGGTGATGAGGGACTGCGTCGCCCACATGCTCCTTCACCACCTCCAACACCACTGCCTAGAGGGCCATCACCACTGCCCAGAGACCCTGACAGCGCCCCACTGCCACTCCCTGCTCCTCCACCACGTGGAGACTGCGGGGGACTGCCATCGTCGTTAGTCGTATTCGAATCACCTGAAGAAGAAAAAACAAGACGTCCGCTATTATTTCATGAATGGATGAAGAACACATCAAGATCTAATGATCAACAATGTTTGAGATCATCAGTTTCGTTTTTATTTAAGTTATGAACATCTTAGGAAATAGATGAACCCTACTACTTCGTGAAATTATTTCCTTATTTATTGCATATTTGCTTGGAAAATTTGCTTTTGTTGTTTGTTTGTCCAATTATGGATCTCGTGGTGTAAAATCTAAGAGAAATAAATTCATTCATTTGAAATGTTTTTTAGATGGAAGTAATTTATGAAAACTCTCCGAACACAATATAAGAATTATAAATATAATGTAAAACATTTGGTGCACCACAAAATAATAATAATAATAATAATTGAAGATATTGTATCAAAACTAAAAAGAAATTACAAAATCGCTTTAAACACAATTGTGAAAGAAATAATATAATCATGTTGAATTTTTAACCTCAAATTTTCCTCAATAGAAACGTACATAAATATCCGGAAAATACCTTTCTCTAGAGAAGGCAACGTATAATTGTCCGGGCTACAAAACTTAATCGAATTGGAACAATCGAATGTACATTACCCACAGATGTATACTGTACCAATATATTGTTTTAAGTACACATCAAGGAAACTACATCTACAGCGTTACTATTGCGTCTTTATCATTGTTACGAAATGTTGGTTCCTCTGTCTATATATTAAGTAAATAAATAAATGATTTTTTTTTACATTCTTGGATGTACCATCTATTCATTAAAGTCTGTGAACTTCATCGAAGTTCTTCATGCGGTTTTCTAGACTGTTTGGCGGGTAGCGTTTTCTGCAACTTTCAGAATAAAAACAGATATTCAAACAATTTGTATTTAAATGTATAAGAGCAATTTGTGCATTACAACTCTTCAGTAGACCAGAAAATTATTTTTGTAATGATACTTCATATTTTGCCACCAATATGTGACGGGAGAAAAAGAGTTAATGAAAAAAATGTTACCTGTTAGAAATAATATATAAGATTTTTATATTTAAAATAGATTTTTGCTATCTCTTAGTAGAGCGCTAAGGTTGCCGAGGAGTGCGCTATGCTCGTGCGGGTTGCAGTGGGGAAACGGTGCAGGAGAAGCCTTATCGAAAGCCGCACTAAGCAATTTCGGGGAAGCCCCGGAGTGCCCTTGCTCGGTTGTCACGATTAGCATCCGGCGGAGAACACGATAACACAATGCAAGCTGTTTCTACTACGAGAAGGCTGTGAAGCGACTGTGGGGTTGGGTTGGTAGCCCTGAAGCGTCGCTTTCACGTCTTGACTGGCACTCAAGACGTCTTGCTCCTGCCCCTTCTACATCCGACTTCTTGTCGCTTCACCCTCGGCCCAACATTAGAACCTTCTGAGACGTCGCTATTGGAGTAAAGGGAGAATCATTTCACTGCCACTTAGAGTGAAGCTTCGTCTGTCAAGCTGCTTAGGTAGGGCTCATAGAGAACGTGATCACTTGAAGCAAACATCTGAGATAATTCCTTACACAGACATTCATATCATGAAATATTGTTTCATGAAATCCATATTATACTTTTCTATGTTCTATAAAATGTATATTTTTCTCCTACAAACTATGTCCTATATTCATAAAAAAGCAACATTTATCATATGATGAAAGAAGGAGACGAAATTTTGAAGGAGAAAATGAACGTTAATTATATCTTTCAGTATTAAATAAGATTTTTTATGAGATGTTATGAATGGTATTATATTCAATTTTATCTACTTAATGTTAATTGATCTCAAATATTAATACATACTTTAAAAATACAAAATTTATTGCAATATATATTTTTTTGATTTATAGTTAATAAAATTCATAAATACATCTTGTGAGAAAATTTAGAATTCGATAAGTATAACTGGCCCCATATTCTCCATTTTCATGATAAAACATTATCCAGTAATGAATTTCGTGTACAAATTCCTAGTTCAAAGTATGTTACAGGGTTTCAAACCAAGTGACAATGAATTTTATGTTGACTGAATTTTCCTTTCTAAATAGCGTCACGCTTCGTATTGAATTAGATTTGCTCTATAGGAGCTCGAGCCTCTATTTCAAACACGTCGTTTGTATTGGCAACCCGTCATAATTGCATTCTTACAGCTAACTGCCCCTTTAACAAGATCGTCACAAGTCAGAGGTTTCAATGCCACGCCAGTCGATAACCGCCTTCAAACGAGAATCGTATTTTACAGGGCAAATGTTTGGCTTCACCCCGACAATGAATAGGGTTTCCTTCGATCCGGAACGTTTCCAACAGCTATGTGTGAATTCATAAATGTTTGCTCACTTGTTAATATCACTGCGTGGAACAATTTTAAACTTTTATACGCCAATTTTACGATGTGGATACGGTTACGAGTACGAGATTGAAGGGCTTAAAATATATAAAAAAGAATTCGAGATGCCATTCTGTGTTAACCTTTTTTGTTTCACTCGCTTCGGGAATAAAAATGCCGCTATAAATTTTTCACCATTTCGCATAATGCTTGACCAGTCAAACAACGCACTTTCCGAACAGAAAAATAAATAGAATGAAAGGAGGAAAAATCGTTTATATTTTGTTTCATTTTGCATATGTTTCGATGTAACTAAATGAAATTTGAGATAATGGTCGCGTTAATGTCGTTGAAGTATCTTAAAGATAGGTAATTAAGAAAAATTAGTGTAAATTGATATATATTAGTATCTATCACTGAAATAATTATGATTAATAAATGTGAATTTAGAAGAAACTTTAGTTTTCGTATTGAGTAGACTACAATTCCACTTAGAAATCTCTTAGATTGCGGTGAACCTCACCGCTAGGTAACAGATTAAACATGTTACGTCGAATGAAAATGGGAGACGAGACCGGGGATCGAACCCGGGTTCGATCCCCGGTCTCGTCTCCCATTTTCATTCGACGTAACATGTTTAATCTGTTACCTAGCGGTGAGGTTCACCGCAATCTAAGAGATTTCTANAAAATCTCTTCTTCAATGGTTATAGGTATGGACAAATTCAAAGAGTATTGATTCGATAGTAGCAATTTTCTTGTAGAAGTACAATCGTTTAATTATTGTTCTGTTTATACAACTAGATATGACAGACATTTCGACTTTTATTCAGATATTCATTCCGATTTGCTCTTGTAGTATCACTTTTCCTAGCTTTCCGATAATATTCAATTGTAAAGAGGTCAAGAATGTTTTAAATATAGAGCAATATCTCTCTTTTCTGAAGAAAAGACGTGTTCGTTCGATTTCGTTACCGAGATAAAAAATATTTTCGAATAACTCAACATGTAATTAATTTTACAATATATTTTGAGTAAAAGTAAAAATATCACCATATTTTATGTCAATATCGACTGACTTCTTGCCCTCTTTTATTTATTGATACTTAACTTCATTAAATATTAATAAATAAAAATATCTCAAATAAGAAAAAAAAGAAGATATTTATAAATAAAATTTAATTAAACTGAAAACAAAAATGATTTTGTAGAATAACATGAAACAAAATATAAATTGCTTTACCTTAATTAAATACGTAAATAAATAAATAACTGTTGTACTCATACATTTTGTATTATTACATTTTGAATTTTGAACGTTATATTCTAAAAGAGTGTGCTATTAAAAAATCTACAAGATTTTACAAATCTCTCTGGTATGTTCTCAATAACAATTTTTTTCGGGGGCCCTTATGCAAATTCTCATCGAAAATTACGCTAGAAATTAAAATAATTTTTTTACCAAGAAAAATTTATGTACCAGCTAATATATGAATTTAATTCCCGTGAACTATTTCGAAAATTCTAGGTTTAAGTAATATTCACATTCTTCTTCTTCTTCTTCTTTATTATTATTATTATTAGTATTAATATTATTATTTGTCTGACCAGAATCGCATGTCTTAAACTATCTTTCAGAAAATAATAGTAGATTATTGTCGTTATGTGTCTTATTTTCATATCATTTGATTATTTGATTCGTTCTTTCACGTCATTGTGATATTTTGTTCACAATAAAATAATGAAAAACTCTCTATTGATAAATGAAGGCGATAAGGGAGTGTGAGACATAACGATGGTTTTTCCGTGGTTGCAGCGCGTACATAGGACACCTTCATTAACACGCGTATATGCTCACGCCCTTCCCCAGTACGTACACTATCATGCTGACGACCGCATGTTCACGTTACAGATACAGTCGCGAACGAGTTCACTACAAATATATGATTGAGAGAACATTGTTTCTGTTCACGTTCATAGTTCTAGTTTGCTGCTTTTACTACACCTCTTCACCAATGAAAGGAGACTAAGGTTTCTGTTGGGTACAGATTTAATCACGTAAGTTCAATCCTTCAATGGTTAAATTATATTCATTCCTATACAGATTTAAATTTAAAAAGTATTTAACTCGTGCTTCTTTTTATTTCTTATATATATATATATATATATATATATATATATATATATATATATATATATATATATATATATA
>NNCF01128031.1:252634-264917 GCA_002313205.1 Laupala kohalensis
TATATATATCTTCTTAATCTTGCGAAGTGGGTATTACTTATATAGACTCATTCCAACCCGGGATATCTTCATTTTTCCTACGAGTACATTAATCGGAATAGTTTGGATGGTCACTTGCCTACTGAACATGTTTCTATCATATGGATATTCCCAGCTTTTCACAGATTTCCGGAAATGAATTATCTATGAAGTTGGGATGTTATTGAAACTTAGAAAGATCCTAGATGGATCATTTGATTCAGAATAAAGTGTTAACGTGAACTTACGAAATCAAGTGCAGTAAATGATGAAAAATCAGTGTTGTTGTTGAATTTTGAAGATGGTTAATTTGAAACCGAAGAAACTAAACATAAAGATGAGCATATTTTAGAGTAACAAATTATCAGAAGAAATTAAATATAATTCACATTTATTTAGTTTATGCCTTTTGGCAAGGTTCAGGTCATGAGGCCTGCTCTTCCACCCAACCGTTGAACTTGGGTAAGGGAAGGAGAGATGGTGGGTTGGCTGGGAACTTACGGTACTGAACCGACATTTGTCTGGAGTAGGTGAGGGAAACCCCAGCTGAAAACCTTACCTAGGTTCTACCGCTCAGCGGGATCGAGGAAGCGAAGGCGCTACCACTAGACCACCGCTGTCGGTTCGGTAATATTCGGTTATTCTCCATAAACTTCTTAATCAACTTACAAAAGAAACGTGTTGTTTTTAATGGTAGTCACAATTTAGGATATCACACGACAAACCATTTTTCTACTGATTTATGTTAGCAAGACCGCGTCATATTTGTAGTATGTGTGGGGTATTGAGACATATACAAATAATGTGATGCAGTTGGTAGAATGACGATGAAAATGTCTATGTTTAAAGTTGTTTTTGAAACAGCAGCCTAAGGCTTATGGTCATGCATGTATAACATTTACTTCACCTGGTCGTTTGATGTCAAAAGTAAATATTTATTTATCGAAATTTTTGTAGTAGGTCTACATGTTCTTGGCCATCTGTTGCGTTTCTATAACTCCGCCTGTTGAGTCCCCGTCTTTCGTCCGTGGAGAGCGTCCACCAACCGCTGCTCTGACATTCGTATCTTCATCAACCATCTTCCCCACCTTTCACTCCCACCCCCACGCACTTTAAACGCTCTTCCTACGCCCACCACCCACCTCATTATCTTCTGACTGCGATGGAAATTTAACACATGGACCCTTAACTGAAACACCAAACTAGTGACTCGCTTCTCATGACTCTTAATGCACAAGACGGGCGAGTCATGAAAAGGTTCCCAAAATATTATTGAAATTTTGTTCTCGTTTCGATATTTACAAACGTCGTGGTCTACTTGATTCTTCCTTAATTTATATACTCCAATATCCATGCTAATATATAAATGCGAAAGTGTATCTATCCGTTTGCTACCTTTTCATTGATCAAATTTTGCATGGAGATATTTTACGTATTCATAAAGGACAGAGGTTAACATTTTCTTCAAGTCAGAAAACAATCCAACTTCGGAGAATTATTTTCGCTTACGCTGCCTAAGCGGTTAGAGATAGGTGACAACGATTAGTGGCTATATTGTTTGTCCCTGTAAAAAATTCCACGACAACATATTTCTACCTACAAAAGTTAATCTAAATTATTGAAAAAAATGTTTTAAAAATGGCTGAACTGCTGAAATGGTGGGTCAGTCAGTGGAACGCGCTAAATCAATACATTAATTTCATAACATTAGACAGTATTAGGTTGTGAAGACGCATTTACACACTCATCAATATATATTCATAATTGGTTAGATTGACTAAAATAGTCAAACTTAGAAAGTGACCATTTGGGGAAGTAATGTAATTTATGTTTCAAAAGAAAGCAAGGGATCATCCCATTTGTTCAATCAATGCAACGGGGACAAGGATGAAAAACTAGGGATTGGGTCTCCTGAGATGAAGCTTACGTGCTTAGAAAAGATACCATTTGTATAATAATATGAAACTTCACTCTTTTATAAATAATTGATACAAACATGGAATTAATGTATATTGATTAATGTATATTGCATACAGACATTTTCCTTGGGAATTTAAGAGATTTAGGCTGAGGTATTTTGGAAACTGAATATTTTTGTTGACACTGATGGATCTAAACAAATTTCAAAATTTTAATACGCATTGTTTAGTACGATGTAGATCAATTTCGCACATCCTTTTTATTCAATAGTCCACTCTCCCAAGCGCTATGGCATTCTTTACAAACCATCAACATTTCTTTGTCTTCATCATGTTCAAATTTTGTAATCATTCATTGTTTTACCGAATAGTTGTTACTACGTAATACATTTTAGGAGATTTACTGTGATCAGAAGAGGTACTTATACTCTTGCCTGTTCTGTACAGTAGTTACGCCAGTTCGAAAATTTTCGTTGAAATTATTCGTTTTGCATCCTTTATACTTAATGTCATGGATTTTTTGTATCATGCCAGTACCACAAGTTTCATAGTAAACTACAAGGCACGTAGTAATAAATTGAAACTACTTGATTGTGAAAAACCCCTGAACTGATCAGGTATGAATAGAAGAGTAGGAATGATTTTTCCATTATCATTCAGATCTCAATCGACATTGGCACATTTATGAAGTGACCACTCTGAAGGAATTATGTTATCTTTACTTTACTAGAAATTAAAATTTAAAATAATCTCCATTTTTACTTCACTTTTAAAGGATTTTTCTTCATGAGCTAAAAAGAACCCATATATTTCTTCTATATTTATAAAATACTGCTATCAATGAACCAAGTCTAACGTCATAGCAGTGTTATTCTTTTGTATTTCTTTATGCATAGTTTTTCTTTCTATTTCTGTATTATAACAATTTACTACAATTCTCTTCGATACGTTTTTTCATATTTTAATCGAGTCTGTTAACAGTTTCAACTTCGTTATGAACCAATAATAAAAACTAAATACTGAACGTATGTATCATTATAAAAAATGCGATATCAGGCTCAAGGACCAAATTATAACATCACTATCTTTTTCAAGTTGTTTTAACAACTCAAAAAATTTCTTACGATATAATTTTCAATAAATATTCAACCTTTATTTTCTCTTTTTGGAATGGGATAAAATCATTTACCTAGCTGTGATGAAGTAATTTAGCGTTAAATGATTGATGTCGAACCCGCAAGCATTTTTACGAGATATAATAGATCTGACGCCACAAGGAACTTAAGGCTATGGACAATATCTATAAAAGCATGTCATATTTAGTGGTCTGATATAAAGACATATATTTTAAGTGATGGAGAAAACATAAAAAGGTCAGAAAAAATATGAATGCCTCTGTGCAAATATTAATTACAACTATTAATAATAATTTTATTCAATAAATTCTAAAATGTACCGTTTTAGTGATATGGATCTTAGACAAACACCTGATTGTTTGTATTTACAATCATGTTTTATATTTTATATACTCGTTTACTATACCCCAGATATGATTCGAAACAAGCTAACCCTGTTTGTAACCGAAAGAAGTAAAGTAAGATGGCGGCTCGCGTGCCATGACACGGTTTCGGCGAACACACGTCTCTCCCCGCCTTCGTTCCGTACTCAGGCTTCCGTCCGTCATTCGGTGACGCGTGCGCGGGCGGGTGTCGTTCGAGGTGAGCGAGTGGCGGTAAGCGACGTGGAACATCCTCACGACGTACGCTGGCCCCTCCCACATGCCGTTCGTGCAGGATAATTGCGGAGCGACTCCGTACCGTCGTTGCCACGCGCCGTCGCCGTCACGGGTGGGTGGCACCGTCCGGCCGCGGCGCGCTCCTCAGATACGTGGGGGACGCGACGGGTGCGTGCCGTGTCGTGCGAACAGCAATGGCGGTTGCGTTGCCGTGGGCATACGTTCGTCTAATGCGGGGAATAGATATTAAAATATTTTCGGTTTTTCTATCACAATTTGAGTATTCTTATTCTTCAGCGGTCAGAGAGAAGTATATGAGTTTTTTTGAGAATCCACTTAATATATAAAATTTAGAAACCATTGGTTTCGACGTGGAGCTTGATAGAAAAAAAGTACACGTTTATTGATGAGAAAAACTGAGATGCGTATCCCAGACAAACGGATACATAAGATATTACATAAACATTTCGATAAAAAATGCACGAAATTTAATTAAGATTAAGTGTGGTCTCATAAGATAAGGTATCAAATCATAGATCAATGCTCAATATCCTAGGTTTAAAATACTTGTTATTCCTCTGTAATATCATGGGAGCATAACTTCCAAATTCAATTTCATCAAAAACATCTGCTCTAAATTTCTAAAAATCTAAAAACTTTCTGGTCGTTAAATATCTGACAGAATGTACACCACCTGAGATTTTATGTTTTGTATCTTAAATTTTAGATTCTCGATGACTCTTCTCGTAGGTTATTTTCTATTACAATGAGTTACACGAAAAGTGAATTAATCAACGATAATAATGTTTGAATTTACATTTTTCTTTAATTCCTCTAAAGTAATTCGCATTAAAATTTAATTTATCTCTCTCTGAGAGGAACGTAATATTTGATTATCTAGAACAAGTGAGATGTCGTTTATTGAGGTGGAAAACAGGCACTGCTAATGATTAAACTTTTTGAAAATAATAGTAAGTAATCAATTTTCGTGAATAAGTTTTTGAAAATAATTGTAGTGGATAATAGAATAAGTTTCAATTTTTATCATCAATCGTTCTAGACGTATACACCAATATATTGTATTTAAAATAACTGATCCAGTAACAATATAATTATCCACTGAATATATAAAATTGAATCAATTTAATTTGAGAGTTTTTGTTTCATGTTGGTATGAAAAGAATTAAACTTTCATTTATATTTATTAGAAAGGATAATGGATATTTATTTGCGCTTCACTGAAGATTCTTTAAATCTGTTTTGAACGGATAAATTCATTTCGTTAAAAGTTAATTACAGGCTTTTATTGAATCGAAATCTCATGCACAATATCGATTGAATATTTGTAATGTCTGGATCATAAAATCAAGGTCACCAATACGTAATGCAAATTTTAAAGATAAAAATATTTCAATGTTATGTAATTAACATATACAAATTGTTAACACAAGCTACTACCACAATCTCACCACTTTGTTAATTACAATTGCAAGTAAAACCAATAAGATGTTGCCATTAAAAAAAAAAGATTTTCTTTAATCATTTCCTTGACCATAAAAAACATTTCATTGAAATATGGAAAGTTTCGGATAAATAAGCAGAAATACTGAACCGTTTATGTTCCAAATATATCCGAGGACATTACAAGGAGGAATTTTGTACTTATGTGAATCTACCAAAATAAAAATGCTAATAATGGGAAAAGTGAACAGATACAATATTTTGAGTGTCAAGAACAATTTTTCTTTCTTGAACCTACTCGTTATGACATAAATGTGGGGTGCAAGATTCCTGTTTTATGCACTTTCAAATAATCACAAATTTATGAAGATTATATGGCTTCAAATTATGTGTTTTCATTCAGTACAATAAGTTTACTTTCAAAATTATGTGTATTAATGATGCAGTTTTCAATTACGTAGATTCCATGTTGACCGGGTTTTGTATATTCTGGTCATGAGTTCTACTTATTCTCCTCGTGGAGTAAACAATAATTCAAATATTCGAGGTCATCGAGAGAACAACAAATGCAAAACTTCCTTTTAGACTACAACATCAAAGGAATTTTATAATTGTTTCAAAGAAGATGTCTAAAGAAAACAATGTAGATTTATCATTATTTATGTTATTCTCACGATTGAGGTAAAATTCCGACAATTAATTATTACTCAAATGCCATTCACATAGTTGAGAAGTTCTTCTCTTGTTTGGTGTTTTTAAGTGAGGTTTGTGTGCCCCTAATCGGCTCAGTCGCACTTGTACAGACTAGCAGAAGGGCCATGCTGATTCCGCTCTCGAATGGCTTCAGCAGTTAGGGGTTGGGCAACACGCCAGCAGACCATACAACTTCGGTCGCAGCCATTCAGGCCATCACCTCATTCTGCTCTTCTCGGGAGAAGCCACTTAATATTACATCAAATACACTTCGACGCTGATACAAACTCTACGAATTCTGCGTTTTTATCGACAGAAATGTAATTGACATGTCTCAGAGAAAAAAGAAAATAATTTATAAATAAGATTCGATATCTGTATTTTTTAGATTATATGGTATGAAATATTTTCTGTAAAATAATAATTGTGTCGTACCAAGTGTGATAACCTTTTAATTGTGAGGGCTGAAATGTTTGATTGGATTTGTTGTTAATATAATTGTATTGGAAGAATTGGTTTGTTAATGCCCTTATATTGTTGGACATGATATCATATAATTTATGAACAAAAATACCTGATTAAGATAACGTGCGTTATTTATATGTTGGCAAAATATTAAAATACAAAATTAGGCGAAAATGCTAGATTGTCGTGTTTTTGCGTTAATTTTTTGTAAGAAGGAAGAATGGTTACCGAGCAAGGAGATACAAATGGTATTAATATTGTATGATACTTTTACATTGCATAATTCAGTACAATCGTATCAGGAGAATTCTCCTGTTGATTTCATTACTTGGATCGTCAGAACTAACGCCAAATTCTCAATTGTATACCCCCTGATTCTCCAGTCGGGTATCACCACTTCCCCTCGTCTCTCGTACCCTTTCTTCTCTTCGCGTCGTCCGGTGTCCCGCAAGGATCGCTCTTGCCTCCTCCCTTGAGGCGCAACGCTGACGCTCGCGGGCTTCACATCAGCTCGGATCGGTTTCCATGTCCGCCTCACCGGCACAATTTGTTGCGCGACTGTCCGCGACGCAAAGCAGATTAGGTTCGTCATTCGTCAGTGGCCCCCGTGCGGAGCTGTGACAACGCGTTCCCGCTGCGCTCCTCACACCGAGGCGCACGCGCGTGCTCACCGAAGCACTCTGATTGGCGCTGCGGGGCTTCCCACAGGCGCTCCACGAATTGGCTTATTTGAATAGATGTGCTTCTCAGAGATGGGAACGGGGAATTATCCTAAGTAGAGAAAGAGTATTTAATATGTCTACAGTAGCCAGCGTTGTATAACAAGTCGCAGATGAGTACATATAAAAATATTAATCGAATTTCAGATGTAATAAATATGCAATGAAATAACTTCGTGCAGAGAATAATGGGGAATATTTATATTGAATAGATGTAGGATTTCTCATAGAAAAGTAACAACTTCGTACGAAATTGATTCTTCGAAGTTGGGTGTTTTGCATTGGTAAAATACATGACAGGGAAATTTATGAGACATTTATATATCTATGCGAGTAAAAGAATAATTTATTCTTTTACTTGTGTAGAGAATTCAATTTCGTTTTTTCAGTGTCTTTTTTTCATAACTCTCTGAATAGTAGGTTATTTGAAACGCAATGCAGTGCAAAAAGTGAGATGAATAAGTATCATAGGATAAAGTTTCCTATGATAAATATTTAATAAGTTAAAGAAATAAAGGATTTTCTTCGCAAAGTTAGTACCCACTTATCACGGTAACAAATTTCAGTATCGAGACAATCATTTTTATTTGGAAGTGGCCGTGTTATGTGAAGGTTTTTATATTGTCTAAAGTAAAGGAATTGTCAGAGATAACTTCTACCTACATATATTAACTTGCAATAAAACTTGATTGAATATATGAGATTTTTGTAATATATTATTGTTTGGAATGACTGATTTAATATATTTAAACAATTACTAAAAGTTTAATATCAAAATTGTGAGTTTCATGAATATAAAACTCTCTTGAGTCAATCTTTAAGCATGAAAAGTATTTTTTTTAATGTTTACATATCGCGAAAAATAGCAATCTTCAATGTAGCGACATACTTTTAACGTAATGCCTTTGTAGGACTTATATGTTTTAAAAGAGAACTTCGTAATATGAGAATCATTTTTGTCAAGGGTATCATCATATAATGAAAATCAGAACCTTGGAAAGAAATCTTCTCTTCGAAATATTACATCCCATCCATGTCTCCAGGGAAGATGTCCTCATAAAAGCTACCTGTTATTATTTTGTTCCAGATGAGCTTCTAAAAGGAGCCTCTCCCCGTCGTCATCAGCAGGTACTTCAACATTCTCAAACAGCAGGTTAGAAGGGTATTTATGTTTCTCGGTTATTAAAATACTACAATCCAACCGCCATGCGCGAACTAGCGTGAGGAATGTTAAAAACGTCCTCTCTGAGAGATCCCTTTGTGTTATTTTGGAGTGTGAAAGCTATTTTGAACAAAGATTTACACGTCTGTCGCACAGAGCACAATGGAGACGATTTCCGCGAAGTCTTGAGTGGGCTGTACGCTCTGGTTGTTCAATAAGCGTGAAGGGACACCGGACGCGTCGAGGAGGAGAAGGGCAGACGTAGAGACGTGTGGTTCGTTAGACGAGGTATCCCCTGAGTCCCGCCCGCGCTCTAAGACCCGTTTTTGAATGGCGCTGATCCGAAAATGAGTGGGTCTTACTTTAAGAGCGGGGGGACACCCATTCACGAAACCCCTTTGCTGAGAGGCGAGATGCCGCTTCTTACGGACTGTTGGCGCCTCTTCATCTTCCCCCCTCTTCACACGCAGACTAACCGCTCTCCAAGTGAGGAGAAAAACCAGAAACGAAATATTTAACTCGAACAATAAAATTCTGCATTTGATAATTCGTTCCTTAATCTTCTTTGGTACTCCCTTTGTATTGATGAAAGGACATCCATGGATTATGTAACGTTGCCTAGGTTGCAAGGGGGAGGGGGGAATGCTGATACTGCGTTACTGAGGGTAGAAGGGTGATTGCCTTGGCGTTATGTAACGCCAAGTTTTTTTAACCTTACAGCTTGCTACTGTGATCTAGGAATTCAACCACACAATAATAGCACAGAACAAATGAAAAATTATCCTTCAGTGAATCAACATTTGTTCCCACATTTTCCGAAAAGCACCAAAAACTTTTCTTAACAGTAACGAAATGAGGTAGAGCTAGGACATTTTGAAATTATTGGGGTGAGTTGACGGATATCGTTATATGTGCGTAATGGATGGGAGTTGTTTGAAAACGATAATTTTTGCGATACGTGATAAACGGACGGCATTTAATTTCCTTTAAATTTTACGTGCGCTTTTGAGGGAGAAAAGTCAACGTGTAAGTTAACTATGGTCTACGTTTTGCCTTCAATAAATCATTCCATTTATTTGTTGTCCTTTACATAACGAGAACATTTTCAAAGGAATATTTGGATAAACTAATCCTTTAGATTTGGTGCTTAAAATTCGACGTAAAGATTCGAATGGAGTACTTCTCTTCATTAGACAAAATGAGACATAGAAATGTTCTCACAGAATAAGACAATATATGTGTAACGTCTAACAACTTGTCGATAATTACGATGATAATAAGATGATGTCACAAATAATTATTCCCATACGGCTACTAGTGATAAAACTTTACAACTTTACGAGTCAGTATTTTGAAAATAAACAATAATTATTTATATACCATCCAGAAAATCTTTACTTAAAGAATGTGCAGAATTTTTGGCATATTTATATTTTCATCTTTTACATGAATAATCGACCTGATCAGTTCATGGCTACCTCGACTCTGCATATCTTTCGTCGTTGTATAACAATATCTCTTTATATGATGCTCACAAAGTACATTATACAAGATTTGTGTGAGTAATGTTATTTTTTATTTGAGCTAATTGAATATAAATTATTGAATTCAAGACTTTCTTCAAAATAGCTGTCAGTACGACACCCAATTCAATATTTATTTTCCTTTCAGAATAGCGCGAATGGATAATTTAAGAATATTATTGTTGAATAATTTTTACATTGTATTTGTGTATAACAAATTTTTGAAGTATTATTTTGTTATTGATATCTTTTTTTTCTTTTTGCAATCCGCATGTAACATCTCACCCTCCACATGATACAGCACGCGAACAAGTTCATTTTCCTAACACCCTTCGGAGTTTTGAAAACTTTTCTTTTGTGACGAACCTAAATCCTTCTTAACACCGAGAGTTTCAACACTTCTCTTTATTACATCTAAAAATACTTCCCACCACTTGCGGACCCTACACTAGAGCAAAACAGCATTAGCGGACAAAGATGTATTTGTGGGGTAAATCGTCTTCGGAAGTGAGTGTACCTGGAGGCCCTACGGCTGAGGAGTCCTTGGAAGCACTCATCGCGCCGCGATGTTTTTTGTTTGTTTGGCTACGCACCGAAGGCTCTTTCTGAAGCGCGGCGAGCGATTGAAATCTCAGATGCCCCGAGTCCTCTCCCCCACCCCTTCCATCATTGACGAGCGAAAAGAAGCGCGCAGTGAAGCGGATTTGTCACAATATCCTCAGCGAACGAATATTGAGGACGCTGAAGGTGTTTGCGTGTCATAATGACCTGTTGCAAACCATTGGCTGCACATCGGAGAAGTATCTACGCTATCAACTACGACATTAATGTGCACAACTTTGGCACGGTTGTGTACATTAATTCTGTAGCCCCATCCAGGCCCGGGTTTTCCTTCGGGTAGAGGCGGATTTCTTATACAGGTTCTCCAGGTTTTGTCTAGGGGTGTGTTTATTGTAACAATAAATCGTGAATTTAATGTTATTTCAATTCTTATGATTTTTAAACACTGTACTCAGAATAATTTATAGGTCAATAATAAATTGTACATGTAAAATATTTTTTGTGTGTTAAATTACAAACATATTGACATTGTAGTAGTAATATAACTCGTAGTAAACTTTTTATCTTATCTAGGAACTTATGCAAAAAAAAAATTGAATCAGCCTCTGCCTTAGGTCCCTTGATCGGAATTGATGGGATGGTCCCTTGCTTGCTTCCGGAGAGTAAATTAGTTTATTGTCCTCCACGTGGTCATACGCAGTTTGTACTGTTTTTTTGTTGTCGAAAGAAGGAGCGAGTTTACAGAACAAAAATAAACACATTTTTCAATATCACTCGAAAATAACTCATAAAAAGTGTTTTCTAAAATTTTTCTCAGCAAGTTTTTTCAGAGGCTTTCCTTTTCTCAGTTTCGAGTTATTATTTTATTCTTCTTCATTTATTCAGTGCTTTACACAAAATATTATTAGAAAATTCCCATGTTTTAACTGAATTAACTTTCTTTACTTTCATATTTGGACCAACCAATTAAAAATATGTTGTTCAACTTTTTAAGCAATTATTTTAATTGATCCTTCAATTCTGCACCAGTAGTTACTTCTGAAAGACTGTGTTGTGTTTGAGTTAAGTGCACGAGTGTTGATGCATTTGTGTAAGCTGTTATTACAATGTTTACACATGAAGTAATTTGATGTAAATGCCCGAGAGTATTTCAATACAATGCAACATGTTCGGAAGAAGAATATTAATATATTCGAAGAGTTGGTGAACATATCTTCCTTAAAAGTATTAAAATCTGAATCAGCGTAAACGATACTCTCAGCAATTATACGAATAAAATGCTCTTGAAAGTATTTTTAAACTTTTCTTTACCAAACTTTGTGAGAAGATTTCAATGTTAATTACATCGAGAGTATTGAATTTACATATTTGAAATGTATCCCTACTCAAATTCAGTAGTGCTCGAGAAAATATTCATTTGACAATGAAGCAATTTCACTTTTCCCGTACGGCATACACACCTGTAGGACTAGGTCGGTCTGCCAAACCGGGCATGGTAGGATGCGGTACTCGTGTCATCCACGCAGCATACCATGGACATGGACCCTTGCCGTCCGCCCCCGACGCTGCAGCCGCCGCGGCGGCCGCCGCTGCCTGGGGGTACACCGCCACGAAAGGACTGCGTCCCGACGCTGCTGCTGCTAACGCACCAAAGTGCGTCATCAGTCCCAGCCTGCAACACAGTGTGTTAATATAGAATCAACAATAATAACTAATATCTCATGTAGTGGGTACGAATTAGCAAATCATTCGATTCAACGAGTAAATTTTACTGTTTCCATCGTTTGTATCCAATGTATGTACTTGTGTGACGAAGTGTAAGAGAAGGCGTATCTTAACTCCGCCACCATATAAAGGCATTATATAAATATTATTGTGATTATTATATTATTATTATCATTATTATATTATTATAATAATATTATTATCATTATTATATTATTATTATCATTATTGTATTATTATCATCATTATTATTATTATATCATTATCGTTATTGTATTATTATCATTAATATATTATTATTA
>NNCF01128031.1:265445-327246 GCA_002313205.1 Laupala kohalensis
AATTGCTCGAGCTCCACATCTATTAAGTAACCCCTGTCCATCGCAACACATAATCATACTGAAGTTGCTCCGCCTCACTTGAAGTTGAAGGTACCAGTGCGCTTCTTCCGGTGAGTGGGCAAAGGGAAGCGACGAGGGGAAACGAACTGCGCTGAACGCAGCTACTCGGAAAAGGCAATGGCGGAGAACGTACTCGTGGGAACAGTGATGGGCACTAAGAGACTGCGATGTGGGACGAGAAGGATTTGGGAGAACGAAGAACTCGAGGGAAGCTTTGAAGTAAGAAGAACGAGAAGTGTTAAAATGCCTCTTTTGTTTTGTATGAGCTATAAATAAGTAAAAATATAACAAGGTATACTCGAATTTGTTCTAACCGAATGTTTCATTTTTATGTAGGTGAAAAAGGGCGTTGAAAGAAAAATAATATTTTAGATACTCATGATATTATGTTGTTGAATCTTACACGACAATGTTTGGGGCATAAGAAAGAAGATTTCTGAAGCAAGAGCATGAAATGGGAAGGAGAGGCTCCTCTTTTTGTTCACACGATTTTGAAGAGTCCTCGCAAATTTTGTGGAAAAGCTTTAGCTCCTTTTCCCTCTAGATTCGGTTTTGTGTTTATACATGGTTTTGGGTATCAACCATATATTTTAACACGCGTTTTAAAAGTGAAGTACAAACAAAATTTTGGATATTAAAATTTATGGTATAGTGACGGTGCAATTGGAATATATCTTACGGGAATGCAACTGCAACTTTAAGGGTGCGACACAATAACGAAAGAAACCTTTTCATTGATTTATAAGCTAATTGAAGTATAGGTTGATAGGTAGAGTATGATTTTGTCCGTTCACCATATAATCAGAACTTAAGTGCAAAAATGTGGGTGGGAAAAACTACATTCAAATCAGTGTACTGATTGCAGAGTTAATGTGTTACTCATGAAGAGAAGGAAGTTGACATTGTTTTAAAATTCTTCATGATAGACGATAAAGCCGAGTGTTCACTTAATATTGGCAAAAATAAATTGTCTATAGACTGAATATTTCAAGAAAATTTAAAAAAAGAGAAGAGTGAGCATGCATTAGAAGTTAGGAGTAGTAAGATCGAAATGATGGGTGGATAACGACGGTAAATTTTTTACTACAGGATTCCGAAAATTTTCCAGTAGAATCTCGACTAAAACTGAAAAATACTGTACCAGAAGAGAAGTCAATGATCTGAGTGAAGTAGAAATTTGCACATAATGTGATGAACTAGGACAAATTATGTTGATCGAGTAGCATTCAACTCAAGTAATAGAACGAGTAGTGAGTGTTCAAGAAATAAATGAAAAATATTATGCACCGATGGGATGACCGAATAGACTTGAAATGAGAACCAAAGTTCAAAGCATGGGTGAAAGGAAAGTTTGTTGTTGAAGAATGGAATCTTAATGGAAGATCCTTGTCGAAAACAGTGTTCGTATCCGGTCTGAAATATGACGAAGAAATTCCGAAGCGGAGGCAGTTTGAACCGATTCTCAGGCCCCAAAGGCATGTGGACGGTGTGGCAATTCTCGTATTGATTGAGTGCGTTGGTGCGTGGTCTGAGTTGCTTATCGCTGCCGCCACTGGGCTGCAGTAAGCCTCTTTGGCGAACTGGCTAAGTGCGGCGGCAGGGTCCCGACAGCACGGCCACCGACGGGACAGAGAGCGCCAGGATGAAGCGTTCCTATACTCGTTGAAGATACTGCGATACATTTGAACAATCTCTGTAAATATCATTTCTGAAGCTCATATCTTTTCTTACAGAGAAACACTAAATGAATACTTTTAATCACCAGCAATTAGTCCATTCATTGACGGTTTTAGGGTCCGAATTCTTTCGGACTACACCGATTGACGTGAAGTTTGGACAAAATGTAGGCAATGACTCAAGGAACAAAAGTTATATACTGTCGATATGTGCTTTTACCCTGGGGGTGGATGCAACCCCTTCTGGGGGGGGTGAAAATTTTAACATCCAAAATAACTGCAGAAATAGATAGAGGGGTTCATTCTTACCAAAAATGTTATGTGGAGTTTTATAGATAAATCGGTATTTTTCGAGATATTTGCAATGGATGTTGATTTTTCATCTAAAAAACTCATGTTTTTAAACCGTGAAACGAATATGAACAAAAATGAAGCTTATAAGAAAAACAAATCGATCGATTGTTTCTTTAATTTTGTAGATGCAATACTAACCGTTATAGCTTCCCACGTAGAAATTTAGAGTCGCAACGACGCCGTTACAACGTCGTCAAAGTCGTGACAACGTCAAAAAACAACGTCGTGAAGACGTTGCCAACGCGTGTGCATGTAAGGATTCGTCGGAGAACGGTTTCTTCACGACGTCGTAAAGAAACGCTGTGTAATGACGCCAAAACAACGTCGTCACACGACTTTCTTAAGAATGTTGAATAATCATTTTTATTGCAACATTTATGGATATTATCCATCGCCATACCTAATTTAATGATGCTCTGCGAGGCTTGTAACACATATTCCTGTATGAACATTATTTTCAACATATATCTTTCAAGTCCGATGACATATCTGCCAGTGTTTCGATATGGAGTCATTTCCTCCTCAACGCGAGCGCGCTTTCACTGAGCTACTTCAACACGGTGATAGAAGTTAAGTTTCTTTCGTCTTGTATTGCTCTGTCTTACTTGAGACAATAATAATAATAATTTATTTAACAACAATCTGAATACAAATAAATTCATAATTTGAGTGAATCTTAACTTTGGTTTTGCCGTATTTTTTAACACAGTCACTTTACAGGGAAAATGTTTACTCATCTGTTTTCCTACCATAGCACAATACATATTGGTACGTCCCCTGTTTGTTACGTCCTGTTACATCATTTTAATAACATCTCGTACCATGTACATTCTGCAAGAGACTTAGTGGAATATATTGTATCTTGTTCTTGTAGATATCATGTCCGAATCATTGTCTAACCCCTTCTTTCTGTAGTCGCAAAACTTATTCATATCTTTCCATATTATAGATATCGCTGTCCCCTTAACACATGATTCCTCTCTTCTTTTCCATTCCCGCAAATACATTCTTCTCCGTCAATCTTTTGTATCTTTGTCAAGTATGTCGCAAAATTTCCGTGTCCAGTATCTTCATCATTTCTCGTTCTGGTCTAAACCACTTTCTGTTCCTAAAGGCATAAGTCACGTCCCGTATGTAAGAAAAAACTGGTCGTCCTGTCGTTTCATTAGTCCATCGTATCTGCTATGCATACATCAATTCTTTCCTACTGTTGGTACCATGAATAGTAAACAAGTAAACAGTAATTTCCGTAAACAAGTAAAAGAGAGGATGTTCTCGGCAAAGTTAATTCTTGCCGAAAAATGCACCCAAGTGGAGTTTCACCTTCACTACCAGATGGGAGTGACAGACGTAAGTCGAAATTGCGAATGTGGTTCTGACGATCCAAAGAGAAATGGTTCACAATTAACGGGAGCGGAGAACTATGCGCTATTTTAATTATAATAATTATTATCTGATTATAACTGAGTCGTCTCAAGATAGTATAGCGGAGTCATCTCAATGTCGATCTTCGACTCGATCTCAAGGTCGAAACAAAGTAGGTTATTTTCGTCGTCTCGATGTCGCATAACGACTTTGTCTCGACTTCAAATTCCGGGAAATACGACGTCGGGACGGCGTAGTTTATTCGACATCGTCCTTCGACTCGATATAGTCGTCGAAATAAGTCGAATGTCGGCTCAACGTCGGCGATTTCTGCATGGATTGTTGAAGGGGACGGTTTGTTCGTCGAAAACTGGAGTCGAGCCTTTCAACGTTAAATAACGTAAAAACAGAAGATTCTTCAGGGAAAACGCATATGACCTTTTTTAAAGTATTTAAAAAGACCTTTAAAATAAGCTGTGGTAAATGTCATTAGGGTGGAAACTAACGGAATTATTATGAAAACAAAGTGGTCGTCTCAATTTCTCGTAGAAAAAGTCAGGAATGAAATCAATGGCTTTACCGCAAGAATTAAAATTAAACGTAATACATTTATAGCTAACATTATTTAGGTACTAACAATATGTTCCGGTTTAAAATGTCACATTTTGAAAAAAAAAGTTCGATTTACATCTACATTTTAATTTTTGTAAATTTAAAAACAATTCTTTTTTTTACAACTCAAAAACTAAAAGGGATACGAAATAATACAAAATTTAGAAACACAACAATATGCAATAATACAACATACACGCACACAAATACACAAAGTTTTCGAGATTATGATTGTAACAAATTAAGATTGTTTAAATAACATATTATTGGTAAGTTTATTTGAACATATTAATTTTAATATTTAAAATATATGATGATTTATATCTTATGTATTTTATGTAATATTTTATGTACATTTGCAGATGGAATTTGTCATTAATATGACCACTGAACGTTTTAGAAATTATATTCAATACAAAGCAAGAATATTTAAATAATATCGGTAAGCTTCATTTAAATCATTGAAATATTTGAGAAATAACATTATAGGCAGTAAGGAGATTTTAATTTATTACAAATGTAACACTGATATATTTTAAGTTGTTGTAAATTTTTTTACATAGAATTTCGTCATAAGGGGTGGTTTATAAGGGTTAAAAATATAAAAATATCATAAAATAAATTTCATAAGTTAAGCAAATATTTATTTCACACATTTAAACATGATTGCAACCTAAGTAATGCTTCAATCTATAGATATTAAATATTTTTGTCAATAGGGGTAGTTTTCACCCCCTCAAAACAAAAAACACACTTCAAAAACATATAACTTTTGAAGAGGAATGGTAGGTAATATCGGAATGAAGAGGAATGAAGGAGGAGATAATATCGTTTTTTACCTTCAATGAATGGACTAAATATTCCGTTCTTTTTCGAAATGACCAATGAGCTGTACTTGGTCATTTTCTTTCATATTTTGAACTAGTATTTTACCCTGTTTTAAATGCCATTCTTTGACCTTTCCTTGACCAACATTGAAATATGTGTCATTTTATGATGTAATTATTATAATGAATATAACTACATATAAATTATAAAATTTTATGACCTTATTGACACACTTTATTAACAGTATTTCATTCCCTATAAGAGATCATCAAGTTCTGTAATTTAATGATATAATAATGATAGAGGAAAATAGCACAATTCTCTTAATAAACCTCATTTTTTAGATTAATGAATATTTTTAAACAATCCTGAACGAGATTTTTGTTCACTGGTTCCAACAAAATTTCATGAACATTAATGTTTTTCGGGGTGACAGTTTTTTAAAAGTTAAATGTAGAAAATACTTCATGAAAAACGGAACACGAGGTAATGTGGATGCTGAGCATTGTTACTGGAATAGGAAAATATTGACAATTTTTACATTACTTCCTACTAAGAAAACTGCCGTATGGTATGATATTTGGGTAGAGAAAAGACGTTTGAGTTCATTAGGTATTTATCATCTCAAGTATCAATGTATCAATTCTGTAACCAATGTACCCTGGGTAATTTACTTCCCGAGTAGGAAACATGAACTTCACGAATCAATAAGGAATATATTGTTTTTGTATGAGTAACAAATCAATCTAGATTTAAATTTTTTAAATATTGAATCATTCTTTGCAACGGTTCGAGATTCCAAAGAAATAATTTTGAATATATTTAATTGATTATTTCACATCGGTAACATATTGGTTTATTTCCTTTTTCTCAACATATCCACATATTTCGTCGAGATCTGTATTTCACGTGGTCGTTTTCCCCGAGACGCCGCGATGCTGCGCTACTGGCGTTTGTTGTGCATTTCTGTACCTCCGAGCTTCTCTTGTCACATCAAATTTGCATGAACACCTTAAGCGTTTTCATCAAAGCGGTGACGACGCCGGGAAGTCGAAGGAGAAGATCGTCAAGTTGACGTGGGAGCAGTCGAAGAAGTGGAGACGGAGGAGCGGGAGAACTGAGGATGCGATGACGCAGTAAACAGTGAAAGCAATAAAGAAGAGTTTATTACCGAATTTTACGCAAAGTGACGAGAACTGGTGATGCTAGCGAAGCTAGTGAAAGTACTTATTAATATAAATTAACTAGTAATGACAGCAAAAGTACTTACTTTCATTACTGCAACAATTTTCAGTATTTTTTAATTTCTCTTCTATTTTCACGGTGACAGTAGAGAATAGATATTACTTATAATAACGTAAATATATTTTTAATATAAATAAATAACATGGATTGAATGTGGAGTATTTTCAAAATGGAAAATACTTCCAGCAGGCACCTCACCAGTAAATACTTAAAGAAGATTTTATTAGTGATTATTGAAGGATAGTTGCTCAAGAATATGACAGTACAGATGGGATAAGACACCATAAATCAAAACATTAAAAAAAGAACTGAATAGCAGATAAAGTAACAAAGCTATCGATGTGGAAAAAGAGTGTGGATAGGAAAGGTTTCAATAACATTCTGTTATTCTTTTTAAGTTTCAAAAGAATCAAATAGAAAAAATAATACCTTGTCTGCGAATTAATGAAACGGAAAAATATCGGTCGCAAATAATGAGGTCGGAAATTTTTTCCAGGTTACTGAGTACTGAAATGGGAAAGTAGTATTACTTCCGATAGTTTTCGTGGATCACGATATATTTTAAGCCTTAAAGGGTTTGGGTGATTACGATAACAAATTTTCGGTAGACAAGAGGACTATCAGTTTGATACGCGCACTATACATTCGAAGATAGAAGACATGTGTTGAGAATGACTCAGCGCCATATGACTTGATCAGTACGAGAACGGTGTTTATGGGGCGTGGCGTGTAACTGACTTGTACTTCCCGACCATCTGCCTCCTATTGATATGAATCCAGTTTTCGTTCTCCCTTGTTCTATTTATCGCTTCGCCTCGCAAGAAGATCTCTTTGAATCATCGACATGCAAAACTATTGGCTGATGCGTACCACCAAGGGGACGGTCCTCGGTAGGAGTGTTACGATCCCGTTTATAAGAATATAATCGTAAGGTTGTCGGAATATTTGATAGCTCATAATAAGATGATTTATAAGTATATAAACCTAATTTTGTATAAATTCATCCTAAATTAGATCCTAATATGTATTTACTAATACTACACTTTTTTAACCGATTTAATACTGACTTTAAATAGTATATATGTTTACTGCATGCGGTATGTATTATGCAGTTTAAATTGATTTTTGACAGTTAATTCTTTATAAGGAGAGTTTTTCTTTCACAAAAATCTTCCATCACAGAACAAATAGTTATAAGTACAGAATTAATTTCAGTGTCATAAAGGATAAAGTATTATACATTCAATAAATGAAGACTTTTTTTTATATTTAATAGTGAGACTGCAGAACAAAACCTTTCTTTTCCAAAATAAACTTAACTCTGTAAATGACTCATGTATACAAATACGATCTTACGAGATATTATTATATGAGGTTTGGAATATTTCATCCTCATTAAAGCTGTTATGGGATACTTCATTAACCATGAAATAAACATGAGTATTTACATGAGTATATTCGTAAATAAAACATTGTTCGCATGCAATTTTTGGTGCGCTAATATTCCTCGCATAAATATTTCTCGGCGACTGTTTCGATCTTTTCCATATTTCGGCTCCCTCGTCCGTCAACNTTCAGCGAGTTTCGATCTTTTCCATATTTCGGCTCCCTCGTCCGTCAACTCGCTCGAAGAACATGGGGACTGAGATCGATTGCTACTCTGAACGCGTATCCTATATCTCCGAGCTTGACACGCGCGTTTGCGGTGTTGCGTTTTTGTCACTGCGTAATGAAGACGGCAGCGCTCCGCACGGAACCGTTCTATTCCTCGCTATTCGCCCAAGTACTGCTTTCATTGTTTCTATTGTACGTATGTTAAACTCGATGACAGTTACACTGCAATTGTTCGTAAAAAGGGGAGTGTTTTAGCTCTTTTCCCGCTCGTACAATTTCCCGCGTGAGGAGATTTTTGTTGCCTCTTTCTTCCAGCCTGCGGCCGCCCGACATGGATAGTGGTGCGGCAGCCACCACCGCCGCTGCTGGAAAATTACTTTCTACGCGGGGAAGTATCGCAGTGTTTAGCGGAAACGAGTGAGTTCCTTTTCTTGCGACAATTCCTCTCTCTCGAACAATCGCCCGAACGTGTGTAATTTCTAAGTTTTTTTTCTCGGTCTGGAGTTGCTCGTTCGTCCGCCGGAGGGCTGTAGCTGTTGAGAGACGCCCGGCGGGCGCTAAGAAAGAGGTGAATAACGCACAAAGCGCTGGCTCGCTGGCGCAACAAAAGCCTCCCACACAAAATGAAAGTGTGACTTGCGAGTGCATTCATGCGCTGAAGTTTCGCTGAAGTTTCAGCGGGATGCGTTGCCCAACGTCGCCGCGACGGAGTGGAAAATATAAATCGCGTTGCGGCGTTGCTAATTAAAATAAACTCGGGAAGAGGCGGACGGGTAGACGCCTGCGAAATTAGCTGTGTTTTTCGCTGTTTTCAGACAATGAGAGACTGGTTTTTCGTCGTTCGCAGGAAGGTGTTAATAGACATGAAAATATGGAGGGATGACGTTTTATAAGGAGTATAGTTATTCTACTCCTTCGCGGGTTGTCACAGGAAGGACAAATTTATGATGATTTGTGAAGATGTTTTCGTTTATTTATGAAAGGTGAAGAATTTTGACGTAATCCAAGACAAGACTAATTAACCGTTTTTTATTTTTTTTATCCTGCACAGTTTATGTATGAAGAAATTTCTGTAAAACATTTGTGTCAGATAACGTAGAGCTCGTATTTCAAAATTATTCATTAGCAGTTGTTTTAACTGTATTTCATTTGCCAAAAATAGTTTTAATGTTATATGTATCATTTTGATCGAATTCATTAATTGTGATTTTGTTGAGCAATAATTGTTTTGGTGATGCTTTTGTGTAATTTTACATTGATTCTTCCATAAAATAACTTTGTTTGGCAATTGACAACAATTTGAGAGATTTCCATATCGTCCATTTTCTTTACAAATGTTTTTGAAGTATTTGGATATAAAATATGGAAATTTTCCATAAAAGTATAAGCATATTTTTAGAGTAATAAATACATTTTTTAAGATATTAGAAACGTATAATATAAATTTTATCTGGTTAACTGTGGATTATGGAAATGATTAACCGATGAAAACGTACATTTAGGATTTTAATGTTCATAATAACATTTACTCACATTTCCTTCAATTGGGAAGAGAATCCAATGAGATAGTTATGAATGATTGAGACCACTAATCAATTTTTTGTATGTCACAATATTTACGTCATTTCCGTAAAGAATACGCCATATATTCATTAATGGGTAAATCTTCACTCCACTTCTTCTCAAAATGAAATCTCTCAGCTGGATTCGACCTCAGATGGGACCAGAGAAACCTCTAGCAAAGTGGATGGACCTAGACAAGTGACTACGAAGATAGGATTCGTAGTGGAGTCGACCGTTGCGTCAGTTGTGGCTTCTGTGGTAGTTGCAGGGCAGGCGAGAACCTTAGAATCCGACGCAGACACCGCTGAAGCGGACATAATTGCGCTGATCTGTAGTTGGTCCGGTGGCCACTGAGACCCACAGCGCGCTTGTTCCGCCGTCCGTCTCCGCCTCTCCGAGGTCCCGACGGACGCCGGCGTCGTCGTCGCCGAGGAAGTACTTCCACCGGAGTTCAGCTCTGCACGGCATACATAATTGCTTTGTCCTGAGAGACACTTTAAACTTTAGAATGCTTTATTAATATTTCATAGGTACAGCGAGATCAAACTTCCAGAGGAGGTTGCTTTCCCGCCCGGGTAGCTCCCAGCGGCTCCGAGGCCTTTTAACGTTACGGCCTTCTGAACTGCGTTGCAGGTAGGGAAAGGGCGTCTTCCCTTTCGTCCGTCTTCATCCTTCTCTCCTTCTATACGCCCTTCGGGAGCGCTCCTCTGCCTAAATGCCCCCCTCTCCCGCCGATTCTCTTCTCTTCAGCGAACCCGTCGACTCGCGTATTCTCATGCAAATATTAGAGCGTTCACTTTTCTTCGCCATTGGTTCCTCCATCCCCTCCTTTAGCTAGCGTCGTCTGCTGTCTCTTCCCCTCATCTAAGTTCGGAAAAGGAGAGCGTTTTTATGAGCAGAAATGATCAAGTCGATACCTGGGGAGCAGGTTTAGCTGAGAAGTGAAAGTATTTCGCCCATTTTGTAACGCTGAACCGAGTTTAAAGTTGGGCCCAAGAGACTTGGAAAATCGATGGTTGGAGAGTTGGAAAGAACCAACAGACTTCTGGCTCCACCACAGAGTAAACATTGGTTTCGTGAAGGGGTATTTTTTGTGAACGAGGTTCGTATTTTCTCGCTTATTTTGAAATTTCTCCGTCTGTCTTGAAAGAACTTTCAAAGCTCTTTTAAGTTGTTTGGATTCAGTCAAAAGAACTTATATTGTTGAGACTCGATGAATTGGTTTTGCTTCTTCACTAGTTTACTTCATGCTAAAATTACATCGTTTTGAGTTGGATTGTAAGAGAAATGTTGATTTAAAGTTAATATTATTAAAATATTCATAATTTCTCATTCAATTTAACATTTATATAACTTTGGGCGTTCTCTTCGTTTCAAGAATAAATCGTTGGAAAAAAATAGCAAATATTTCCCAAAAAGTATTTCCATTATATTATTTTACCAAGGGTAAATCAAGCACTTCACCAAGAAAAATATGCTTGAAATTTCAGCAACTCGATGAAAATTTGTCCAAAAAAGGAAAGTTAGCATCATATTAAATAAATGAACGAGACTAGTGTAATGAAAGTAATTCTTTTACCCGTTTTTTACAAACAGTGCATAATTAAAATGAATTTGAGAAGTATGTTTGTTCTCATGACTGTATTTTTAAATTCTAATTTACACGTAAAAAAATTGAGTTTCTCCGCTTTTCTCTTTCGTCTTAATTAAGTTACTTTTACTCACGAAATACCCAGTAACAGAAAATACATCCAACATTTTCACGATGACACACAATTTGGATATAATGATTATATTGTTATTATGCAAGCAATATTTTAAAAAATTGTCTCATTTTAATTAATTATACGAATATGAGAAGCATCCAGTGAATTTTAATTTCCAGTGTCAACATAAATTAATTTATTTAAATTCACATCCTTTAGAAAATGACTTGTGTAGAGTTGACTTTTTCTAAAGTTTAAGTGGGATACATCTGTCATGAATCAACTATTTGCACATATTTGATTAAACCTTTAATTCTCTATATGCAATTCACTTTAAAGAAACACTATTCATTTTACGGTGGACCATATTTTTAAGGAAATTTTAAATAAGATTCTGAATATTACCAATGTTGCAATATATTACGACAGCATGAGAAGCTTCCTGTGAATTAAAATTTATTTTATGACTATATTTTTTTGTAGATATTTAATGATTAAAAAATAATCTACCTGTACAGATTGAAATATTGTGGAGGATGGTGATCGAGGTATTACCATCTTCTAGACCTTTTACAGTATGTATCTAAAGCATACTTCTTGGCTTATATTTGATAGATATGTTATTGTGCTGAATTCTACAAGATTATAGTTGTGCCCTGAGAGACAGAGAGAGAAAATGCTATAGGCTTGAAATATTTGAGTAGGTCTTTCAAACTGAAAATATAGAGTTTTATAAATATGAACAACAGTAGTCTATTTGTAAAAAATTATGTACACGGAATAATGAAATAGACTTAAAAGTATCACAATATTTAAAATCTTCATAAAGATATTTCTTATGTAATTTCAATAGCCCGTTTTCGAATTAATTGAAAGATATTTGCAGAGTCATGAATGTTGAAGAAAAAGAAAATAGAGAGAAAGATAAAGTGAATTCAAAAATTGATCCGTCCTACTACACTCCGACACCAACGGTATTTAACTACTACACCGAACCATCTCGGTGAAAATAATCTCAATTCACAATTGAATATTTTTTCTGCCTAATGCTTTTTGCTAACTTATCATTTATTGACCACAAAATGTACTTAGTGTTTTACCGTATTTTTATACCTAGGGGTGGTGACATGAAAACTACTGACGTCAGCAAAAAATTCTCAATGGGAATATTGAATGCAGATGTGAAGACTGGTTAAAATACGAAACATCCCGCATCGAGAAAGATGAGTTAAATAGAGAAATGAGTATGTACTCTAGACTCGGTCCAACCAAAGTCACCTGGGTTTACAATCTATCACCTGATCGCGCTTTTTCTATTTTCCTTAATTTTTTGACATATATCTCGCCATAATCCTATCGCTCTCCAATGTTTGCCTCATCTCTACACACCCAATCCAATTTAACAGATACATATTTCTTCTGTGTACCCTACACGTAGTTAACATCCCTGCGATCAAAGCAGGAGTACCAGTTTCGATTCCCGACTCGTCGCCATTTTAATATAGTTCACCCTGATCTTCAACTAATTCTACCCCACGCCCCTTAACCAACTCGTACTCGACTCGTCATTATCGTACTTACCCAATACTTATCATCATTCACAAAATCATATGGACCCCATATTTTCCTCATCCCTACAATATCCTCACCCCCTAACATCTTCACCCTCATAATTTTTTCATTCTTATCATATCCTCACCCCACCTCTCTCAATGCACCCCCGCCGCTCCAGGTCGCTGCGCGACGTCTACAGTCGCCTCCAAGTGCCGGTGAATATTTAAACGGCGCTGAAACGCTAATGCCTTTGATCGCTCGACTCGCTCTGCCTTCTCACCCGTTCCCCTCTTTTATTTACAGAAGAGCTTCTTAGGCTTAAGTCTCCTCGGACGATCCCCCGTTCTCCGTCATGGTTTTTAAGTAACTTAGGGGAGAGGAATTATCGAGATGGTTGAATATTCCGGAGGCTAAAGGAGCTTTTTATGTCCTTTTTTATTCCACCTTTTTCACATTTTATGGTGTTGAATGAAATATTTAATAGTACTAATAATAATAACTAGTAAACTTTCATCCTTGGAACATACGTTGCAGAAATTTATACATATTTGGTTTTAAGTCAACTATTTACCAAATAAGACCAATTTAACAGCGTTCTTTCATCATTTCTTAAAATTTGAGTAAATTTAGATCACATTAGTTTTTCATAAAATAATTTGCTTAAGAACGAATTGTTTATTCACAATTAATGAGAATTTTAAGCGAACTTCAAATAAAGCATATTACTTTTAAGATATTTCTAAAAATTCAATTAAGAGATCTCAGGAATTTTAAAATAAATTTAATAAAAAATAATTAGATATTCAAAGAAAATAACTCATGTAAGAGGCGTATTGAAACTGGTGTGACATTATTATAGTGTTCCAGTTTCCTAAATGGTGTATCCCCACATAGAAGCATAAAATCAAATACCCTGCTCCGTCTATGTGCACAATTTTCTCAGTAACTTCTGCAAGAATTTTTAACTAGTGAATGTTTATTTTTGTTTACAAAGAAGTGTAATTTTGAGTTTAAAAAATAGTCGACCTACGACAATGAATAACGAAGAAGTCTGAAATAATATTTTCGGAGAAGTATATTCGCGAACACGGGGTAAATGGTTAGTAACGAGATAACAATGCATGACTTTATAGCTCGCCTCAAATAGTTCAACAAAAAAGTCAGCTGCAACATGTGCCTATCTATACATAATGTCCCAAAACTCGCATTTTTCCTTCGGAGGGTAGGTAGAGAAAAAATAATTCTAAACATAAAATTTCTGAATAACTTTTCCCTGCATGAAAATATTATTCAATTCATTTTTTATTGATTATATTATTACATATTTTAAATAAAATTTTAATTTAATTTCGTGACATTATTAATCGTAAATATTGATTGCTCGCGCTCGCTCTCATCGCTTATGGACGTTGCTGATTAGCCGCTCTATCATACGACTTTCCCCCTACTCCATTTTTGCACGCAGCTTCACTAATTAATTAATTGCTGATTATGGGTTTATGGGAGAGAAACTTTCAGGTGTTTTTCAGAGAACCCTGTTTCTGGACTTCTATGTTTAGTATTTTTTCTCTACCTACCCTTCCAAAGAGCGATTCAAGTTTTGGGACCCCTGTAGAGGTAAAACAAATTATTGAGGGATACACTGAAAATAAATGCGTTAAATTACTTCAACTCAAAGAGAGTAATTTAGATAGGAAAACATTAATACTCATCTAATTAAGCATTCTTTGTTTCGTGCATTTAGTGAAGAAAAACTATTAAAATAGTAATTTGTTAATATTTTTCACTGATATCTTGAAAGTCGCTGTGGCTTCCGGCGTTGCGATATGATGGGTGAAGAAATACTTAATCTTAAAAAATATTTCAGAAGTTATATTTTTAGTATAGACAAAAATATAGCTTCTGAACTATTTTTTAAGAGTTAGTATAATTTACAGCGAAGTATTATGCAGTTAAATAATTACTAAATCCCCCGTATAAATTGGGACAGGTTTCTAGTCGTTCATGTATGAAACAAAACTTTTAAAAACTCACGAAACGTTAGATTTTTTACTACATTTATTAAAATTTTGAGTAGCTACCCAAATGTATGTCTTGTGGTCTGATGAAGGTTCATTTCTAGTCATTCTGTTTTTGAAAAGTGCCGATTTTCGCATTTCCCCCCCCCCAAAAAAAAAATTCCTTTTACTCTAAAAAACGAAGTTATAAGCTATAATCTGGCATGGTGGTAGTAAGAAAACTCTTATCAGATTTTTATACTTTGAATATTCATTTTTTCATATTTTAATCGTATAAACTGTCTTTATTTATACATTATTTTTTTCAGAATATAGCTTTGTGTCGTCAAAACATTTTTGGCAAATATATTGACTATTTTCTCTCACGTCTCAGGACGACACGACCAAGATATACGCTTGTTCTTCATAAAGTGAAGAATTTTATCTTCTCTTCTTGGACTAATTGGAGATTTATCTTAAATAATATCTTTAGAGATAAAATTAGTCTATGATACTAAAGCATTCATTTTTCCTCTCCCTTTAATAAAAAATCTCTCATGTTGACCTCCATGAAGATCAGCGCGTAGACGTGCAGAAGCGGCTGAAGCGATTTATCGCTGAAACCATGGTGACGTTAAACCCCTTGCGTTAACACCTTCAAGCGCGCATAATGCTGACAGACGCGGGCAAGTGAAAGTCTGGGAAGCAGTTAAAAAGTGTCGAGTGATTGTCGTAGGGTTGAAGCGATTAGGGCGCACATCTCTTGGGGTTGCGGATGCGGCGTGGTAAACCTCGGAACAGTTGAGACGTTGCACAAAATTTCGGTTTGGGACGAAACAGTCAGTTCGCGTAGGTATACGTTCACGTAGGTGACACTATTATTTCGATAGAAGATTTTTGAATTGTTCGTCAGGTTTATGAATCTAGATATAGGGTTACATTAACAGTTCAAACTAAAATTAATAAATCATGTATTTCTTAGTTTATGAATTTGCTAAAACATTTTACCATTAAAATTAAAGTTACAATTAAAGTTACATTTTACCATTAAAATTAAAGTTACAATTTACGAGCATAATATAAAATAAAGTCAATTACGAGAATATAATATATAATTAGTAAAAATTATTTCAATTCAATGAAATTGTTCTAAAAATAAATTTGCTATATATTACTATTCTTAAATGAATAAATTACGTCCTGTTAACCTATGACATCCGATATTTCTAAATTCACGTTGCTTCTGAGCGGTAGAGAGTTGGTTACAATTGAGATCGGTCAACTAGGTGAGGTTTTCAACTAGGGTTTCCCTCACCTGTTCCAAACGAATGTCGCTTCAGTACCATAAGATTCCTTGCAACGCAACTCTTTCCTTCCAAAATACCTCACCCAAGTCGCGGTTACGTGAAAGAGCAACCTAAACCTCATCTTAAGATACTAAATAATGAATAAATAAATTTAATGAGGAGTCCTAAAGAAGAGAGATAAATATGAATAAATCAGACCAAATTCTGCGATACACGAGCGATGATAATATTTGATCGTAAGTTACTCGATCCTTCCCACTGTCCGTGAAGACCCGGAGCCGGTTGAACGTCGCGGCGCATCATGCGACGGAACGTTACGGGACGGTGACGGCATCGAGAGTGCGAGAAGCACGACGAGGGAGGTGGTAAGCGGCTCATGGAGCGTCCTCTCCTGTCGGCGTTCGTGGGTCTATCGTCCCTCCGTTCTACACCTCCGACGGCGGCGTCCTGGAGCCTGCGGCAGCGGCACCCGAATGAAGAGCAATCAATACATGACCACCGGCGCCACCGACAAGGTGGCGGTGAATGCAGTGTTTCAGGAGACCGTAGCACGCAACGGAGGTCAACAAAGAGACAGTCGAGGATTCCGTACTGAGCAGTGGTCACTGTAGCACTGTAGTTCCTGTAGATTCGTCACATAAAAGAGAAATTTTAAATTTGAAGGGGTAAATGTAAAACCTGCAGCATCGGGAAACAAACCAACAATTCTTATGATTGAAGTAATAATTGACGTAATTTGATACCCAAATTTTAGCTAGACTATTTTTTTTTAATATGAAAAAGCATCTTACAGATTTCCGGTGAAGATATTCTTTATTCTTCTGGATTCTGAGAAGCGCTAATGACAACGCATCTTGGCCAGTCTGTTTCTATGTTCGCAAGGAGAAAAGTAGAGTTTCGATCTATTTGTACTTCTTTTAAGACTCTCCAAAATTTTATTTCTGAATGATTTAAAGTGGGCATTAACATCTGGCGCTTCCTCTCTTTCTCAACGATGAGCTAATAAGTTATTAAAAACACACACACTTTTATATATTGCTCACAGAAATACGCTCAGAAGAGTGACTTCCGAACTAATGATGCGTCGTGTGAATTAGTGTCAATTCGGAAAAATATTTCTCACGTAAAAAGGATATTGTTTTTATTACTATTCTGTCAATTATGCAAAACGTCGTGTCAACCGGTCTTGGCGAGGTTCCACCCGATGTGTGCACCGGTCTCCTCACGAATCATTTGTAATGACATTTCTCTATTCCGAAGTATTATATGATATAAAAATATTCAAATTGGTAATATTTTGAAACTTTTTCGCGAAATTAATTCATTTATATTCAAATGGAAAAATAACTCTTGTATATATATTGGCACATTTCGGAACATTAATTGTAGACCGATATGTCATGAAGAAAGATTATCTCCAGAATTCGAATATTATGAGAATGTATTTATGAGTATTTAAAAGACTAAAAAATTGAAAATAATATCTTACAATACAAACGTATGAACATTTCTTTATCCAATATTTTAAAACCAATAGAACACTTTTCCATTTGAGAACAAACATCACTTCTTCCATTTGCCACGTTAGAGCTGTATTTCTTTCGCATGGCAGGAGATTCTGAAGGACAGAGTGGACACTGTGGCGGTTAAGACAAGTTTGGTGTTGTGTTCCCGCTTTTACCTGCTTCTCCAGCCCTTTACATCCACCCACGCTGCCATTCACACAATTTTTTGCTACCAACCCTGTCTGGCTATCACATAAACATTTCCATCCATTTGTCAAAATCCGGTTGAAATAAATGTGATTTTATAAAGTTGTTTTTGTGATAACTTTTGCCAAGTTAAAATGGTGTCGAACAGGGTGTGGATCCGAACATGGAACCCAACACGAAACTACACTGATCGCAGGGGTATTAGCCACTACGCAACCCATTCGTGATTCACAGCTTTTGCAAATTCGTTGTAATTGTTGTAACGCTTATTCTTTGAGTGATCATTTCAGGTCCTACATTAAAGTTTATCGAGTGTTTTTATCATGTCATTTTAGAAGATTTTCTTCTTGAAAGATATACTCCATTATTTGTCTGGGATGGATCAGAATTACACAGAAACCATCAGAATAATCGTCTGAAAACAATTTTTTGGAATTGCTAACTCTAGCTCACCTACTGTTTTATGGCGTATTTTTTCGCTTAGATTCGTATTATACTACTGAATTTTAATGTCTTCAATTTTAATACCTTCGATTTACAAGTTTTGCGGGTGAGTTATTTTTGTTCCTCCATCCCCAATGGACATTCCCCTTTTTTAATAATTATATAAATAAATGTGATTATAGTTTAATTTTAATGCTTGCTTTGGAAATGTTAAATCATATAAATCTTCGTTGCTATCATTCACCAGTTCGGCTTCTCTTAGAGCAAGAAAATTATTTAACTCTCTTATTTCCTTTCACCACACTCTTGATAACTCTCAAGATTTCTCGCATCGTCGGTTTCTTTACTCGTTTCTCGGCGTCTTCAGCCCATCACTTCCATCCCTTTCATCCCTCACCCTTTTCCTCTGGAGCCATTTCAGTGCAACCCACAACTCTCAACTGCGGCAACGCTGCGGACGGACTAAAATACTTTTCACGACTGACTTCCTCTGAAGCGCCTCTCGAAATGGCTGTTTGCCTTGTTGCTTACCAGCAGTCAGGAAAGGGGAAGAGAAAAAACGTTCGCACTTTACGTGAGTCTGAACGATGCATTGGACGAAAAGCATCGTTCATCCACAAACATTCAGATTTTTTTTCATCCACAAACATTCAGAATTTTGTAGAGTCACGCAGCAAATGGTTAAAAAGTTCTCAGATCTTCTGAGAACAGTAATCTTCTCATTCTCAAAGGTGCAAACAAATATTTTCTCAATTCTTCAATCTGCACTTCTAATCAAACTAAAGGGCGTTTTCTTATATTTTGAATTCATCAAAATGAGACCTCGCGCGGTGACAAACTTCAAACTACAAGACCGAGAATGTTTCGTTTCAATCCGTTCAGTAGTTCAAACGTGAAACGCTCTCAACCAATCTCCCGGTTAAAGATAAGCATTTACGTCGGCAAAGGCTATTCGTAGGGAGGGCTGTTCTATAGAGATATTTATAGTGTTCGATTTGGGTTTGGAAAATATATAATTTACTGACATTCTATTCATTAAAGTTAATGAAATAGTGTTAAATAGCCTGGAAGATCCCAATATCAATTAAAACACGTTGAGTTAGTTCATCTAGTTCTGACAATAAATATAAGTCTGAGATTTTAATGTTCCTTCGGCGATCAATACAGACAATAAAATTCATTACATTTGATGCATCGAAAATGATAAAGAAATTTTTGCATGTTATTAATAGAGCTTAAGTTTCGAAATATGAAACCTCACCCAAGAAGTGTTCTTCCATAAACTTTCTTAGATCGCAATTACTGGTTCATATTTATATTACATCTGCATTTCAAAGACTTTGTGATCGAGAAAAATAATCAATGGATATATTTTGTCAATTTTAGACATACTCTTAATAATTATTTACTAAAACAACTGAGTGTGTTACAAAATTTCTCAGAGGATTCCAAAATACAAGTAATAATAACGGTAAAAAGGGTTGGAGTGACCACGGGGCATTCGGGCAAATGCCCGATGCGTCCTCCGAAAGTTTCGTTCAAACGCGCCGGTTGATCCGTGTTAATTTCTGTTTCTAGGAGTTAAAAAAGAGTCAGATGGGTGATTGCTCTACATTCTGTATTCAAATGGCGCCTACGTTTAAATACACTGTTCATCTATAAAAACAGTACAGAGTCTAGCATGGCAGATGAAGTGCCCAAATATGCTCATAGATATTCGCGCTGTTTTAGTTAGCCGAAAATTCTCCGACTTCAGCGGGGTGAGGGTTGAGGTGGATACTTGTAGGTCAGAGCTGAATTTTATTATTTGCACATTTATTTATTTATTTGATGCCTTTTGGCGAGGTTCAGGCTATGAGGCTTGCTCGTCCACCTAACCATTGAACTTAGGTAAGGGTATTGGGAAGGAGAGATGTTGGGTTACCGGGGATCTAATGGTGCCGAATCTGGAGTAGGGGAGGGAAGCCCCAGCCGAAAACCTCACCTAGTTTGGCCGAACAGGGTTTGAACACACGCTCTACCGTTCAATGGAATAGACGAAGCGAAGACGCTACCACTAGATCACCACTGTGTTTTATTCTGACACTACTCCTGACACACATTAGCGAACATGCCCTCAAACAACCCCAGATAAAACGACATTCTTAAAAATTGGTTTCAATTATTTCGATTTTTTATTATATATTGTTCTACAGTTTTGGAAAGTGCTCCACGTTTCTTAGCAGCGCGAAGTTCACTGTCCGAAAGTCTTGCTTCAGCATCCTTTCTTCCGGAGGTGTGGAAGTCCCTCCACCAGCTCCAGGACGGGACGGGTGCACAACGTGGCATGGGCCAAGGAGGCGGGCGGCGCGTGCGCTTCGCGTATTTACAGTCGACAGGGAATTCGGGGAGCGCTGCGATGCTATCGGTAGCAGCGCTCCTATCGGCGAGGCGCCATCTTTATGGCAGCCCCTAGCTATCGGAGCGCGCGCATCTCAACCTAATGCTGTGTAATGCTTCCTGCGGCCACCCTGCAGCGCCTCTGATGCAGGCATCGGGTTTAAAGCATAGGCTGCATTTGGAAATTATCAACGAGTATTATTAATTGACATTCATATTGAAGTATATGATGAAGATGCTTTGAAAGAATGGCCAAAAACAATCTACTATGGTTCAAACAACATACCTTTCCCCAATTTTTCACAAGTTACGTCGTTAGTCTTATACCAAACTTCGCAATGTAGAATACTTGACAAAAATGGAATGTGCATGAAAAAAAAGAAACTATATTTTTTACGATATAAGTTATAATTACAATATTGCTACATCGTAAACTTTCATGAGATATTTTTTGTTTTGCTTACAGCAATGAGTCCATTAATCAGTTAAATCAACGTCAACTTCTCAAAATGTTTATATGATGTTGACTTTATATGAATCCCATAAGAAGAAACCAGTAACAAAGTTTCTAAACGAAAACTGATCTTGTTTATTCAATAAATCAAGAAATTGAACGACGTTGCGTATATTGAGGTATGTTTTTTTATCTTGTACTAGTACAATTTTTTCCTTATCACCGTTCAAATCCGTATATGTAACGGATTTATGGCATCCATGTTTTTTCTTTGTGAAGGATCGCCGTTATTTTGTTTCAAAGAGGCAAAACTTTTACCAGTATATACTGAAGTGAACTGAATATCGGAAACGTTATTAAAATTATGAAAAAAGTGTAACATAAATATAAGAAATAATGTTCAACTCCGTTATCTACAATTACACTCAGATTATGGACTGGATAGTGATTTCAATTTTATACTTAGCGTTGCTCATTTTCATTGTGAAGTATACTTTTGTTTCCTTTTTCATTTAACTTATTTCGTTTTCTATCTAAATTAATATTTCTATTCTGTTAAACCGGGGTAGCTTTTTCTATTACCTCTAAGTATTATATCAACCGATCTCGTCTTGAAAGTAAATCCAGCTACAACCGGCTTTTCAATTATATATTAATATCATTGTCATTACCATTATGACTGGGTAGTAATTAAATATCACAGATTATTATTTTTTAATCCGAGACACCATTCTTTCTCTTTTGTTAGCGTTTTTTCGCCTAAAGCTCATTGTTAGCTTGTCGTCCAACCGAAATTACATCTGGTCAGCTACCTGGTTTGCTGAACCCCCTGGAATTATGACCTCATCGCGTGGAGACACCGAAGAAAAACCGGAGAAGCGCAAGCGTCCCGGCTATTACCCTGTGGTTAATCGGGGACAGGAAACAACCCCCTTCAGAAGACCTCCGTGCCCCTGGCGCGCCGTTTTTTCCTTGTCCGTGTCATAATACCCGATAACCATCGCCCATTCCTCATTCTCTTCGATAAGCAGCTTTTAACTGTCACCCGTTGGTCATGTTGCTATCCATTGCACTTCTTAATTAAGAGGGTGAACTCGTATTGTTAATTATTTTGGTATGAGTATTTAAGTGTCAGCTTAAGATACTGTAACTTAAGTTTGTAAGATGAGTGAACACATCAGACAAGTAGCTCGACAGTGTCCACGCAGTGGATCGTAATTTTGATGGTAATTGGGAAGGTGTTACGGCAATACTGTAAACGCTAACAATTCAAATCATTAACAAATCTGTTTTGGTTCCTTTATTTTTTGAAGTTATTATTTATTTTAATACAATTAAATTATTTTAAATATTAACATTTGCATAAATTGGTGTAACTTACTTTAACTTAAAACTTCGTGTAAACGTATCGTTTTATCGTGTCAATTTCGAAATTGTGACCATATCCCACAATCTGTTTTTTTTTAATATTGAAAATACTATATTAAATTTCATATAATTTTTTAAACTCAGCTGAAGTAATAATAAAAATTTACTTCAGCTGAGTAAATTTTATAAATTAGTGTTACTTCGTGAGATTCGTAACATATATTTTAACATTAGCAGTAATTATTAACTTTTACGACCTATTATATATAAACGACTGTATTTCACTCACGTCGTTTCTTGCCAATATTATAACCTTCGTTAGGTGAACTACATAAATAGTGGAGTATCGTAGTAACGTCATTAATGAAATAACGTAATATGAAGCAACAGAAAAAATAAAAATAAATAACAAGAAACAGAAAACATACACAAAATTATCATAGTATAATTTATAAATAAATACCTGATATATTCTAGGTGTAGTTCAAATTAACTCCATGGTAGTTCAAATTCAAAATTGTGGTTTTTATATTTATATTATATTTCGGACATATTGCGTTTATAACAACTACTCTCCTTATCTAATATCCTGACATTTTTTCAGTCTATCTAATGTCCTCGTCTAAACAATTATTTGTTATAACTTTGGGTTTTGGCGCATTGAAGCTTCTTTGATGTTCTCGAATTCTTGTTTCCTGTCTTCTTTCTGCCTAATCTATGGAACTAGCATAGCGATTTTTGCATAGATTCCCGTTAAGAGACAATAGACCATGTGTTACGGGATTGTTTCCTATGTGCAGAAGAAAGAGCTGAATACTTGAAACGCTACAAGCTAATCGGCGCGTTAAATATAAACGACGCATGGACATTAATAGAGATCCAGACAAAGTACACCATATTTGCAGATTTCGTGAATCGGACGGGCAACGCCGCAATCCCAAGTTGCGCTGTGCGTTATCACGTAAGACTGAATTAAGAGGGTGTGTACCTTGTTTTGCGACAAGCTACATATACAAAATGACCAGAAGAGTCAATGTAATAAAAAACGTTGAATTATACCTTCTTACAGCGCTAAAATAACCTACGAGCGTATACACCAAATAATCTCCAATATAAATGTAAGAACAGACGGTCAACCGTTATGGTCTATTTTCAAGAATCAAACCAAATGATAAAACGTTTTATAATAATGTAGTGAGACCGAAATATTCTTTTTTCAAACAACTTCGTTGTAACTTCCTTCTGTATATTTTGGAAAGATGGTGAGATATTCCTTGAGAAAGAGAATAATGTGTTATTTGGAAATTTTGGAACATGAGAAGGATTTTAGTAAACTACCCTGAAAGAAACAAAATAGAAAAACAACAAAATTCCACCCATCAGAAAAATAAAGTGAATAAAGAATTTCGTTGACTTATTACGAACGTAGAAAATCTCCAACAATTTTGAAACGTTCTATTTGTGTATTACGATCGAACACCATCACGTATACGATTCATCCTACACTTAATGAATTCTCATTATTTATCATTATGTGAAAATATTTGTAAAATTAACTGTACACAAACTCCGATTCTTTGAGTAACCACTTATATTAAATAATTAATTCCAATCTAACCTGAAGTTTTTTTGCATTCCTCCAGGATAAATAAATAAATGAAAGGGATCATTTAGCAGCTCTGTTCGTGTCCTATTACTGAAATGCATTTTGTTTGATTCTCATTCTTCTTTTTCTTTTCCCATTAGCTTGGCTTCATGGATTCATGCATAACAATATTTTTTCCGGATTTAATATCATCCTGCCCTTATATGATGAACATTGTGAAAATCATTGATTGAAGATTATGTTAAATATATCTTCGGATTTACGGGTAAGTAGATATACGGGTAGAATAGTTCTGATAATATAAATTTAATAAGGATAAAATTAATTTTATGAAATTGTGTCCTAAAATTTGGACTGTTCCCAAATCATGACGAATGTTTTATATACGTGTGCGCGGTACATGTGATGAGATTTTGATGTGATTTTTCTACATGGATGAAATATTACGTATGATTCAACATTGTTTTTTCATATCGTTCAATTCAATAATGTTGTTTATTTATTGTTCAATTTAATTAATGATCGATAAAAAATTCAAACACGCATTAGAATTTTTTTTGAATTGTTTAGTTAAAATAAACACAAATAAAAATGAAGAAATGTCTTGGATATTCTTTATTTAAAGTAGTGCTTTAACCTAGTATTATAACTAAAAAAATAGATCGTGTCACGACAATGTAGGTTCATATTGACATATTTATACTAGAAATCACTAAAATGAATGACATTCGAGAAGGGAAATTTTGATTTGAGTAAATCAGCCATCGCCAACCGGAGATTCAGAGAAATTTTTTTCTGGTCTACGGGGGAATCTAAATGAAACTTTTATTAATTATAAGCCAGATAATTATATTATAGAAAGTGGCGAGTCATCGGTGTGCACTGTGTCTTAAATGTGGCGGCAGCGATAGCGGAGACGTCAATAGTGGTGGAGACATGAACCAGACCGACGAGTGCATTGAGAAGTGAGGCCGCGGCAGATGCGACTGTGGGGCGGGGCTTACAGAGTCTTTCCCCTCACCCCTAATCCTTCATCCTCTCCCCATTTGCGTATGCTCTAATTATCTGCTCCCGCCCCCTCCTCTCGCCGACGAACAGACGCACGCCTTCGCTGCCGCGTGCAGTTAACAATTATGATTTTTATATTAATGTTTCTAACGAAGCGCACAGCTGCTCAGTAGTCAGACGAGAGGGAGGATGTGTTGTGGTGGTGTTCGGTGAAAGAGAGATTCAGGAAAGAGAACCAAAAACGAGTTTCAATTTCCAGCAATAATATTTCATAATAATAAAATTAAAAAATGTTATTTTGATTTATTTTGCCCTAAATATTCAAAGAAATGGACTGTAAATATATTTTTGAACACGCAAGAATCAATGAGATATTTTGTGTGAACTTGTCAAAACATGAAGAGAAGTCGTTCTAACTAATGTGGTATTTTGTTGAACTCCTAAGGAAATTTCCCTCTAAAAAAAGACGACCGAGAACCCCTTGATACCAGCGTAGAACAATATCAGTGTCACCACGAATAACGCAGCGATTTACTCCACTTTCCTCCAGCAAATCCAATGGAACCCCGTCTGGGAGTATCATCTATTGCTCTCGTTGAGAAACTTTCTCCTCGCAACGCTCACACCCACTGCGTCGCCAGTCTCCCACCGCGGATTAATTTCCTAATTGGACGCTCGAATGCGACGGCGGCGGGCGGTAGCAGGAGGGCGCCCGCCCGCTCTTGTCCGCCATCGCCGCCCACGCCACGCTGTCTCCGGCCAACCGCCTCCCTGCCCCACGCAACGCAGTCGCCCTCGTCCCCGCCGCCGGCGGCGTTCCACGCATGCCCGAGCGGCGCACCGCGGCGGCAGCAGCGGCGGCCAACCGACCGACCGCCGGCTATCGATCGACTTGGGCCCAATTCTCAATTTCTCGCGGGCGCGCAGCGACGCTCCTCCGTCGTGATCGCTTCCACCGCCGCCACAGCCACCACCCACGCTTTGGCTGGAGGCGGTGCGGAGCGACGCACGGTGCAGTTGTTTACCGCGGTGCTACACTGCTGTTGTTGGGATTCCCCTAACCTTATTTGTGTATGTTCCTCGAAAATACGGACTCCTGAATCTATGCCAAGATTCTATATTTCCTTTTATCGTGAAAGAATTCTTCTATTATTGCTGGGGAAAAAAGTTTCACTATTATGTTAATGAGGTTAAATGATTTCAGGAATCGATAAAGCAAGAATTGTGAAGTAAAGAATTTTGTCCGAACCAAATAAATATTTGTATAGTTAGTCCAGTATCTAAATAACGATACAGTCATATATATTTGATTTTCATCGCCATAGAGAGAGATTTATAGGGAGAGAAAATAAAATTATATGTAATAGGTTTAAAAATGAGGTATCGCTATAAACTTACCGATAAGTAGAAGCAAAGCTCTAATGTTTGGAAGACCATATATTAAATGGTGTACAGGGTAATTGTCCACTTGAAGAAGGATCTTCTTTCCCTCGAAATCAGCATCCTGTATTCGGATCTCTTCTTCACAAAGCTGAGAAGTAATCCAAGCACACTTATTTGCTTTGTAATTGACCGGGAGACGTATGACGTTTTTAAAACAATGCGAATTTGTCGACTAACCGGTTAAAAGCAATTTCCTCTTCTCTGAGTATCTCATTTTAGTTGTCACCAAATCCGTAATTTGTCCTCAAACGACTTGAACGAGTGAATTACCATCGTTATAAAGAGAGAATAATATCGGTATAGGGAAAATATAAATGCAGTACTATTATGACAAACCAAACAATCTTTCATTTCATCGTTATAGAGAGAATCATTGTGAAGAGAGACTACTACACTCGAGTAGTTATTGTTGCAACATAAATTATATAAAATGGCATCAATGATTAGTAGATATTACAACATTTTGTAATTTATTCGCCATTTTGAAGGCAATATACTCTAAAACCCTAGCGGTATTTCTGGAAAGAAACAATGATATCGTGACGGAGGGAATTAGGTAAAAAATTAAAATATGGGGTGTAATTTTCCGACGAAAAAATCGTTGGGAGGGAAAAAAGTACGGCGGAAATGAGACAAGGAAATGATGTGTTAGGAGCTATCCGAATAAAGATATACACCCGACTAAAACGACTTCTCCAAAATCTTCATATCACGTGTCTCCTAGATTTAAACATAATTATTATTTTTAGATTTTCATTCTCATGAAAATGGTCCCTAAAGGAAAATTTATATCAGATGAACAATGAGATCATTAGCATTTCTACCTTTTGGGAAAGTCGTTTTTTTTTCTTTTGCACCGCATCAATTTGAAGTAAAGCGATATCCTGGATAACCGCGCTGGAAAGCGCGAGTAGTCGTATGTAGCCGTTGAGTGTACATGTCGATCTTTAGGGAAGAGGAAGTGAACAATACATATCCTTAAATTGTCCTCCTGACAATCTTCCTAATGGAATATGATGCTCATTTTACCCGTACTTTTTTCTCCTCTTCTTTTTACTCTTTTGTTTTTTACTTTCTCATCCTTGTTTTTATTATTTATCTTATAGTTCCTTCTTTTATATCATTAGAGTATTGCGTTTTCTTCTCTAAATTTCTTTTATCGTTGAGTGTTTAAAGAATTATTATTCTATTTACACTTTTTCGTTATAAATTCAAAACGACAATTTCAAATATTATCTTCAACTCTATGTCTCTACTGTAATTCTTCATTTTATTTCTTTAAAAAAGTTCAAGAAATTTTGTTCCTTTATGTTACTTATAGAGTTACGTAATTGACTTCCATTCACAAGTACAGGAGAGTTTTTGGGAACGTGCATGATATCGTTTTCGTTCTATGACTCGTTCCATCCGTTTCGTCCTTCCTCTCCCAGATTTTCTCTTCACAACCACCTCACCCATCGCAGAGGGCGCGGGTGGAAACCCTATGCCAACAGGTAGCCTCTCCATTACTCACCGAGAGCGGTGATAAGTGCCGCTGTATCCTGTTCTTAATACGTCGATTAATCAATGGCGGCCTGAGCCTCGAGGGACGAGCGGAGGCGCGTGCCGCCGGGGGTGGGAGCGGGGGCGGTTGCGCGTGGGCGGCAGTGGGGCAGGGGGTGCTGGGAGGCGGAACGAGAGGGAAGGTAGGTCCTTTGTGGCCGATGGATGACTCACGGTGGTACGCGATACCGAAGCCTGCTGGCGTGCCTTGGCTAGTCCGTCTGGCACCCCGCGTTAGGGCGATACGCCCTCCCCCATCGCGTTGAACCCTTTGGGAGGAGAGGCAGAGGGCTCGTGCTGCACGTCTCGGCTCATCACCCGAGGTGGAGATAAGGTATCCACTGACAGCATATGAACAGTTGTATGGAGTAAATATATATGTTATAAAAAGTCTCTATTGTAAGTTATCGATAAACATAAATACTTCGGCGCTTCATGTAGGTTACTTAATATTTGAAACAAGATCTGCTCGATGCTAATATCGAAACATCTGGACTTACAAACTCATTTTCTATATACTTCGTATTTTTACCTACTTCTGATTTTCTTGTTGTCATATTCATAAAATATACTTGTATGAGACACCATACGTGAAATACAACAAATAAATATTTAGATTGGAATTATAATTTTATCACGCATTTTGCAATATGTAATTAGAGGAATATAACTTACTGACTTTAACGAGTTCCAATGATTTCATAAAAACTATTTCATGTAATCCATTTCATTTTATTCTTTGGAAATATTGTCGAGTTGATTCGTCTTGCGTTGTGACTTTTCGTGTGAATAACTATAATTCCTTAAATAGAATCAAAAATATTAATCTCTTATCTTAAAACACATCGAACCCGAAGAATGAAATGGACTTGAAGAAATGAAATCCCGCCTTTCTCTGAAACGATAATAACCATCCAATTGGGATAAACACTCTTGTTAAACTCAGGTCTTAAATTCAAGTGCTTCAATTTGACGCCGCTCTCGCCTCGACGTGAATCGAGGAACAACAGAGCTCCGATTCCATCCGTCTGTATCCTCCCGTTTCTCGTCTGCCACTCAACCAGTATATGATAATAAAATGATAAGCTTCCCCAAGGAGGCAATTGTTTTTGCCGCTTCAAAAGAGCTCAAATGGCCGTTGCTCTTGACGAACACGTTGAGCGTCCTCCCAAGTGGATGCAGCCTCGCGTCAGAAATCACGGCGGCGGTGGCGGCGTTCCTCTCGCAAATCGTAGTTTATAATTTAATCCTTTCGGTCGGGAGCGAACGACGAACAACAGCCCTGACAGGGAAGGAAGATACGAGGGAGGGAGAAGGAGCAGTTGTCGGGTCGGGTTTCGGTTTAAAACGGGGCTTCGCGGAATGGCTGACCCGGAATGGCCGCGCGCGCCCGGGAAAAGGCAGAACCGCTGGACGGGAGTTGATGGAAGGCGACGGAGCGGAGACGATGAACACGAGAATCTTAATGCGGGAGAATTAGGAGACGCGGCCCACGGAAGCGGTCGTTTAATGTTCTAGTGTCGGGGCTTTTAAGGGAATATTTTACTTTCGTGGAGTGAGAAAACAAGGAGAAACACCTCGATGAAATATGAAAGTTTGCTTCCTTTGTCTTGGGATGTTAATTGAATAAATAACAGTAGTAGACACATAATTACTCATTTCCTTGTTATACAATAAATGTTTTGATATCGGACGACATCACCCTCCTCCCACTTTTAAAAAAGTTTGGAGATACAATTTTTCTCTCATAATTGTCACAGTTGTGAAGTGAAATATCATTTTATCTCCCGTGAATAGGACCATTAGTGTACTTACAAAATGATCTGAATGGGAAAAATCGTCCTTTATGAACTACATGATAGGGAATTCCGATCTTAAAAATGCAAGAATCAACGCCGCTAATTACTTCCCCGCATAGCCTATAACCACACTGTGATTTGAAGCCATTTGAATCAATAGAATATTTGAATGTAACGGTAAACAAAGATAGTTTCAGATTCATATAGTTGTATAATTATTACAAATATTTGGTTTATATAATTCCCATCATTTTTGCACTCTTCAAGACGTGATAACTGGACTCGATTGTCATGTAAATTGCTTCTGGATAATTAACCCTTCTTCATTAGAATTCCCATGTAGCATACATCTGTGATACAATAAACATATATAGTTTCATTGAAAGAATTATTTATAGAAAATATACCTTTATGATCTTACCCGTTGGTCTCGAGTAAAAAAAATTTTTTAATCCTCTTTCTCAATAAACAATAACCTCTATTACGGGTTCAATTCTTCATAACAAGAACTTCTCTTGAAGATACCTAACTTTCCATAATATTTTTAAGAGCATTCTACTGTAAAATGATATAATAAAATACAATTTTAATAATATTTAATGGTGTACAATGATGGCTAATTTCAGCCGCAGCACAAACAAGTTAATTAATTACTTTATATCTCTTTTTCTTTAAACATTCATTGTGTGATGAAATCTTACATTAATTCAATTTATTTCCTTTAACAATTCTCCAGAATGTGTGTTTTATACAAGTATTATTACTATCTTTTAAAAAACTACTTATTGTACATATGATGAATTTACAATTTACGAAACTTGGCTTGATAATATTGTGATGTAATAAAACAAGGTTCAAATCTTCATATGATCATTTTTGTTTTGTTTTGAAGAACTAACAATACTGAAAGGTCAAAAACGTTTATGTACATTATTTATTGCAAGTTCTTAAATTTATTACAGTAAAATATACAATATGACCTTAGTTGAACTCGACACATTTGTTGCGAAAGTAAAATTCATCTTACTATAATAGTCAACATGTTCTCCGAGAAGCTTTGAAGATGAAGTCAACATTTAAATAGGGTTAAGAAAAAATTATATACTTGTGTTATTTAGTTGTATATTTCATATCGATAAGTTACATCGGTTTTGGATTGTATTTGTGGAGGAAATGTTGACGTAGGAACCCCGTTCATGATGGAGAATTGGCAGATTGAAGAGAAGGCGAGTGAGTGATGGTGAATTCGTAAGGCGTACATCCGATGATCGTGCGATCCATTAGTCTTATCGCGGGCAGGTGCGAAGGAGGGACTTCCCTTACAATAAGTGACGGATATTGTCTCGAGATCAGATAACACTTTTGCTCTTGACCCTTTCTGATCAATGCCAACTTTTGTCTACCGCTTCAGACCGTGAATTTTCTTTTGCCCCTTATTTCAACTTCATGTTGGCGCATACTTTATCAACAATGTTCCAATCTTTTGATCCTTTTGATAATTAAAATTAATACAGTTTTGACACTATTGCATAATTTATTTGATAATTAAAATTAATACAGTTATGAATCCTTTTGATAATTAACATTAATAGTTTTGAAACTATTGCGAAATTCATTTGGACTAGACCCAATTTGTCCTCCAGAAAGACTTTTACAAGCCATTTTAATATGTTTTCAAAATTAATTACCAATAAATTAAAATTTAACATTATGAATATCCATCGTATTTGATATTATTTCAAATGTATGGTGATACAATTAGCAAACTAAATGTTGCGAAATGTATCTTTCCTTTCAATTTATTTGGAGCTATGAAGATAATGATTGAAAGTATTGGTTTACTCACTGTTTTCTTCTCGTTACTTCTATTTCTTTTGTTTATCCTTCCCAATTTTTGTGTAGACTGCCCCCCGCAAACTTGGTCACAAACAAAGATAAAATTGTTGTAATTGAACGATCAAAGCGTTATATATTATATTTTTACTTGCAATGATGTCTAGGCATTATGGAGACCTTTCTTGAATTCCAATATCATACTGTGTGGTAGGATAGAGATCACAGGGTATAAAACTTTATTTCGAACTTAAAATTTTCCTAAACCATCATGAAATTATTAATAAGCTATTATGAATTATTATGAGAGAAATACTTTATAAAAATTGTTCTTGTAAATTGTCAAATGTAATATTGTCTTAACATGTTTTTAGTTTCTTGCAATTAAATGCTCTGGGTCAAATGACGAGGATCGTAGTCTCGAGTCTGGTCTAGGGGACAACAAATTTGCTCATAAATAATTTTCGTTGCGCTTGGCAATACGATCACCACCATTACTTCCACTGAATCTTTCGTTCTCTCGATTCCTCCGCTTTCACAACCACGCTCTTAGCATCGATACCTTCCTCCACAAATCGCTTTCTACGACAGTTCCTTTCAGATTGCTTCTCCTGTGGCTTGGTAGACGCATGCTCTCATGCCACTCTCTCCTCCTCCTCCCCGTCACTCCCAACATGTCATAGGCGTCACTCCCCGCGCTGCGACACCCGACACCGCTTCCCCTCCATAGCAGAAGGCAATGGGCTGTGCACCGGGAAGGGACCATTCAAGGCATGTTTTGCAGCGAGAGACGGACCTGGCAAGAGTAAGCTGTGGAAAGAACGATGGACACGTGGCCTGGAGTGTGCTTGGTGGATTCCAAGCAGTTCAAGCTAGCGCAAATACAATTAAATCACAAAAATATCGTGAGTGTGTACAAAGAAACAGAAGTATATATAATTAATTAAAATTTAACACAAAAACATAATTCACCGGTCATTTAAATGAAATCGTATAGTAATTATTCGTTGTAGAATACATTCCATCTTTTGGAAAAAATACTTTTATTTTAAAAATAGATATTTTTAAATCACCAATATATCTGAAGTTTAGTTTACTTTGAATGAAATTTCCTGTAGTATTTTTACTTTAATTTACATGTAACCGGATATTTCGAAAAGATAATGAACGTTTTCCCTGGACATGAATTACGAACTTAAGTGTATAACGTAATATAATACATGAATTATGAAAAGGCTGCACTCCTCCACTATTTTTTAAATGATTTTGTGTGTTTCAAGCAGATTAAGCGAGTCCATCAATTTTAAATAAAATCATGTTTATCTTTCCTGAAAAATCAATGCCACGAATTGTATTTTAAATGAAAAATGTAATGAGCGCTAGGAACAATGGTCATCATGTTGTTATCACTCGTTACTTGTTCATGGGACTGACAGGCGGCCACGGATCGCATGTTCGTCCCAAAGGAGCTCAAGAGGATATTGGATTTATAGGATGGTAGTTCATCAATGTCAACGTGTATATTGTTTGAAGTACTTGACACAAACGTTATTTATGTGTCGCCCTATTTGGAGAAAACGGATTCTTTCCAAGGAAGAATTCACAAGGAAAATATCTCCAGTTCCAATAATTAAAAATATTAATTCCACATGTATAAAATTGATTCCCTATTTTTGAGAAGAGATGGCTAAGATTGACCGGGAGTTCTTGATACTGAACAAACATTGCCGAGATTGAGGGAAACGATCAGGTGAGGAAAACACCAGCTACAAACTTCAGCTAAATCGGCCAAGTGGGAGATGGAACCGATCGTGTTTTTTTTTTAGAAATGAAGCTGTTTTTGTTTGGAAAGAAATGGTGGAAAATTATTGTGTAATAGAAAATAATCAATTTGAGGCAAGAATTTTGAAATTGGTTAAGAAATATTTTTTAAAAAATATTATGATAAATGGAAAAGAACTGAAAAGGACGATACAACGCCGCTATACGAATATGGTAAAACGAATTTCATATCCTGATCTCACATTTGTTAAAATAAACATATCCTTCTCTAAGAAAACAAAATGCATAGAACTTCAGAGAGCCCGTGCATTTGGGCGGAAGAAAACCCGTGGTTATCCGCTGAGCGCCTGAGAAGCAGAAAAGCTCCCGCGCCGCGCGCAGCCATCCGCCAAGGACCCTTCAATGGCTGTGGAAAGGCCACTGAAGGACGGAATTCTATATACAGCAGATGCCGCTCTTCAAGCTTTTGCTCACCAACGTTTGTCTCAATTCGGTGTAATCTCTGCATCGTTATCGAGATTTTTGATACTACGGCTGTTAAATTATGCACGATGCTATTTCCAAAGCTGAGTTCGTTTTGAAAGTACGAATGATTTTTGAAGAGGGGGGGGGGGGGGGGAATTACACCGGTCTTTTAATCGTGATATAATCATTTGAGTTTATTGATTAATAACGAAAAATCTTTATAAAGCCACAAAATATATAAATAACTTATATTTTCGAAAATAATTTCTTTGTTCTTGTTTCCAGGGATTTATACGAGGGTTTCACAAGAATAAATTCTTCTCAACACTCATGCAAATCATTCCGCGTTCGAGCCGTGGTAAAGTCGCCTTGTGAATGATAAAAATAAAGGAAAGGAAATTATTTAAACACATGTATTAAACAGGATAAATGGATAAAATTATTAGAATCAATGAATACTTTGACACACTTTTGCGATTTTGAATCCGATAAAGCCGTAAAGAAAATTATCTCACTGTTTAGTCCTTGACTCAAAGGTGTTGCTATCTCATTTTGATTCATACTGGTGCTCTATACTACGGGAAAAATAAGTAATCACCCGAATTTTTCCAAAAAGGAAACGGGATAGAGAACAACGACGACGCATTGTTGTCGCTAGGAGATACCTTCCTTTGATTCTAACTGGGGTAAAGCCCCAAAGAGCGTCTAAGTATGAAACCCAATTCGGGTGATACAAATCGAGGTCTGAGGAACAGAGTGAGTGCATCACTTAAAATAAAATGAAAAACAAAACGAATGAACTATAAAATACTGGATTATATTTGATATGGAATACCAATGGATTTTAAAGGACAAGAAAATTGAAATCATCTATCATCTGCATAATCTTAATATTAATTATAATCATCAACCTGATGACTTATGTTATATTTATTCGGACTGTCCATCTTTTTTTGATCAGATTAGGGGTAGTGAAACCAGAAATATATTTTAAAATCATCCCATGTTAGAATATGATTCGTTATCTACTCTTATTGAGACATTGAGAAATATCGCTGGTGGAAGGCAAATTAACGCTGGAAGACCCACCTCCTCACATTACCTGCGGGCACGGTGGGGTAGTAAGCGGGAGAGAAAGATGGTGGTTACGAGCGGGTGGGAGAGTTTAGACTCGCGTTTTCTTACCACCTGGCCACCACAAAGGACAAGGCGGCGGCGGCGTGACCGACGCGACGGCGCGCGCCGACAACGCGGAACAATAGCCAAACGACCTGGTGCGCTGGAGACGCAGGGCTGGGGTGGTGTCGCCTCGCGCCAAATGAAGAGGCTGAAGAAGTCTTCACTAATGAAGTCCCTGCGACACGGACACGGCAGCGGCCCACAACGAAAGCATTCACTGCGCCTCGACCAAGCGAAAACGGTCGAAGAGTTTTATCCGGGGAGCCTATTCGAGACCGCAAATTCTCTCAGTGCGGACAGTTGAAGCTTCAGTAAAGATTCATAATGGTTGTCCTAGTGTCACAGATACTAGGAGTAACTGTGTCATACATGACGAGATTTGTCTTAGATGTATATTCTCACTATCCTAGTCTTATATTTGAATATGTGTGTTTCATTTCTCTACTCTCCTGAAGTGACATCCAATGACCACAACGAGGTGGCCTTTATGAAACATGGACAATATGAAAAATAAATGGCATCTATTTCTAACATTCTTTATGATTTTTAATTACTTTTATTTCAGTTGCTCTGTAGCGCAGAATAAATAAATAAAAATAGTCAACAAATGTTAAGTATAGTTAGAGATTGACTTCTAAGAAGCGACCAGTAATTTGTCAAATAGAGTTAAGTTCATTTCAATTGTCTTAGTACCTTTTGAAACTGTTTCTTTAGTTTCCCTTTAATTTATTTCACTAAGGAAAGAAAAGAAGAAAAATTAACATTTTTTAAGACATTAAGCATCAATAAATGAAGTATCGTAGACTCTTCCAAAATTGTTAAAAATTCTGTCAGGTTCATAAAGCTCTTCAACACAAGAGACGAAAGAGTAGTTTGAAAGTAACCCGGTGAAAATATGAAAATTATTTTAATCTTTTTAAAAATTGAAATATTATTTGTGATATGAAATTCAGCTTTGAACTAGAACATTTCAGATTTTGACATCTAAAAAATTTCACAATTTGTTTTTGAAAATCACTGAAAAAGCATTCGTAAGTGGTAACAGTTATGTTAAAATTTTTAACTTATTACAATGCTAGTTAGCATGGAGAATTATTATTCTTATAATTTGAGCAATTGATTTATTTAGTTCGATTATTCGAATAAATTTTGTATAAGTAAAACATGTTCCAACTTCTCTGGCGAATGACTTTCGTTGACGGAGTACTCATCACTAATTTTTAAATCGTTTGTACTGCACTTACCGTGATTACGACAATTTCTATCATTTCTATTCGACACTACATAGTCTCAAGTTATTGCATACAATGTATCATTTTCTGTATTACTCGTATTTCAAATTCGTTTTCGTTGCTTTATGTAATATTAACACTTGATATGAACGGTTGAAGTATCTTTTTCGGAGGCAAATATTTGTTCATAGCGTTTCTAATATCGTGTTACATTACGCACTCTGATCTTTGGTACGGTGACACCAAGTAGCTTCCTCTGCAGACGGTGTTACGAAGGTTCCAAAAATTGGTTTTACTCTCATTGTATTAAGAAATATTGATGGATTTAAACAATTTAGGAGCTATCTATTACATTTGTTCGTTTCCAGAGATTAGTGGAAAATGTATTGTTAGAATACTTTTATAATCTTAGTGACGTATTAACCAAGTCATACTGTAATCATTCAGAGAAATACAATATTCGTATGTATAGCGTAGAAAAACAATTACAATAAAATACTTGGACATCAAAATAATTTCATGAGGTTGAAAGTTTATCAAGAACAAAGGAGAGTTTTTAAATGTTAAATGTATAATTTACCCTACTATAGATATGATTGCTTCAAACTCCCTACTATAAGAGTCTTTGATAAAGAAAAGTCCTTTCGATATTGTAAATTATTCTTCATCAATTAATTTTAACTTTTCATGAGTCACATTTCCCTTACGTTGCTTCACGTAAAATAACATATAATTCAAAAGATTCTACAATTTTTTAAATTTAAAATAGCGTCCGTGTTTCATTTTTAATTCATTTATTGCTCCAACCGCAACACATGTGATAGGTTTTTCTTTTAAACATCAACTAAATACTATTGATCCGAACGATATATATTTGATACGAGTTAATTATACCTATTTACAAGCTTATAAGTAAATGTGCTTCCGAGAATCCCAAGATTCTGCCATGAAAAGTAATACCGAAATAAACATACGTTGTCATTGTAGTTCAATTCTAAATTGTTCATGCGTCTCTTTCCATCAGTGCTCCATCCAGATAATGTCATTCGGCATCTAGAACTCACTCAAGCGAAATGCCGATTTTTTGCTAAGCCACCATTTTTATTTTATCGGTCAAGCTCATAATCGTCTTTTTCATAATTCGTTCTTGCCGATTACGACTATACGCCATTTTATTAGCGGATACAGACGAATGACGAGAGCGAATAATTCATGTCCGATTAACAATATCCCTACATGCACTCACCCACAGACTTTACTCGTATGATCGGCGTAATAAGATTATGGCATTGAAAAAAGAGTGTGGTTGCAAAACCCATAATATATCGGGACACAGTACACATGAAGAGCTTTATTTTTTGATAATCGGAGGTAACATACGGCTTGTTAATTATAGTACTACGCGTTTAATTTCAAATAGGGATCACAATATTCGTCAAGATTTATAATTATTCGTAAAACGATATTTTTTTATCTATATAAATTAAAATTAAATGCTGTTCGTTGGTAAGCGCGTTACTTGAGAATGGTTGGACCGATTTGGCTAATTAAAAAAGTTCTCAATAGTCAGAATACGGTTTTTAGGGAAAGAAAAATTGGAAAATTCGGGAAAAGTGCTCTGAAAGTGCTTTTATCTATGGGATTTTTGTATGAACTTAAGACCATAACTCACGATTCGAACGATGGATATTTGTAATTCTTCTTTTGTTTTGTTCGTTATGGCCCTGGCAGAGAAAAAATTGGGACAATTACTAGGGAAAGTTGGAAAATTCGGACAAACTGCAAAAATCCAATTGAATATCTATGGTCAAAATCGTTAATAGATACAATGATCACTCAGAAATAAGTTTTTTCCTTATTTTTACTTTGTTTAAACATATAAAATAGCATTTCACAAATTCAGAAAAAGATCACAAAAACTTTATTGAAATTTGGACAGGACAACGTCTGTTGTGTCAGCTAGTAGTGATGTATAATTTAAACAATCTTTCCTGTTTATGCGATGAAAAGAGTAATATGACTTAACTTTTTTTTTTCAATATTTTCGTGATAGTACGCTGGGGGAGTAAATTCCAGAATTCCAAATTTGGCGAACCAAGTTTTACTTTTTAATTTGTTGATGAAGAATATGGAGGAACCTAAGGGCTGCAATTTTCACCAATATCTTATTTATTAAAATATAGGTAAATAAAAGTAACATTTTGTGATCAACCTGTATGTAAGGAAGCAGCATAGTACATGAGTGTGTGTAATATATGGAATTGTTAAAAAAATGAATTAATGTGATAATTAATATGCATCATTTAATTTGTAAGCGATGAAATTACGTTATTAGTAAATGAATGAAAAGGTCATAGGATTTTCCAAATCATCAGTAGTATATATTGTAGCATACAATTGAAAAAAAAAGAAAATATTCTATGGCGACAAAAATATTCCATGAAACGACACAAGACTTCTAGTCTACTTTTATGTCCTATCAATCACAAAAATGTAAATTTATAAAACATTCTTTGTTTTCCTTTACATATAGAAAATGCGCTAATATATATTTTTAAAGAAATGTCTTATATTTATGAATTGATAATACGCATTATTATACACTTATGTTATGTTACTTGCTTAGGAGAGTCTATTACTGATTTGGACAATGAAGAATTGTGTATGTAGGCGTGACTATATTCAAATTAAAAATAAATATCTTCATCGTTAGCCTTCAAAAATACGTTTCCGATCAAAAATAGGGGCGATATTGGATTTTAATTTTACATCTGAGCAGGAGAGTGAGGGACCATGAAAATACCATCCCTGCATAGCCAGATATAGAAATGTTCTTATGAAAAAGTACACAGAAAACCAAATCAAATAACTTACACTAAGAACAAACACGAAAATGTGCGGTTCTCATAGCGAATAATGGAAACACAATTTTCATTTCCGTTCGAAGAAAGTCACATTGAAATTCAATGGAGTGGCAATAATATGCTTTACTAGAATTGACGTCCATCGTATAATCAAACTACCACCTGACGACGACTTCCACATTTGTCGAAAAGTTGTGGGCTTCATATCACAAAATATATACTGTTCGTCTATTAAAGGTCGTAAGTCTTTAATTATTTATTTAATTATAAATGTATTTTCTTCTTGCGTGTTCGGGCCACTTAGGACCATGCGTAATCTACGCTTGTTCGCTTTCTTTTGGCCTGATATTACGTGATGACCAATGAGTGGACGTGTATTCTTCGCTCCCACGGTGCACGGTGTTCTCTTCTCCCTCGAATCTCAACGTCTGTGTGATTTTTTCTTGTGACATCATTATCCTGTAGATTTAATAATCGCAATTATTCAAGATCATTTTGAGATTATTAGAGGTTTGTACCAATTCGGATACTGCTTTTCGGAAATGTGTGATTTTTGTTTGGTTTCTATTTGGATTCTAGCGTTTTAGACATAGGATTCTTTCCATGCGAATCACATGAGTGATAGGCGTCTTTCGTGATTAAGCTATTCATTAGTTTTTATTTTCACAAGAATACTAAAACGTCAAACATAATTACTTTTCCAAAGCATTATACAAATATTTTAATTTTTCTTTATTTTTTAACATTAATAATTTTCTTGTTAAATAAGCTTAGTTTTGTAAGCTTGAAAAAACAGCTTTTCCCAATTCCCCCAGGACTGTTAACGCTGATCGAAATCAGTTATTTTAATGAAATTGTTATATATCTAGAAGTGAATGTGTTTATTACAAATACTATATATGAAGTTATTGTGTTATTTTGTCAGTTTTATCCAATAAAATCCGACGAAAAGTCATTTTTCCTTTTATCGAATTCGTGCTACTTTTCATGTGAAATAAACTCTTCTTATTGGATTTATAATAACTTCTTAACATATAATAATAAAAATAATAATTAGGAAGAAGAAGAATACGAATAAAAATAATAATAAGAATAATGAACTGTTTTCTGAATCAGGAGACTAAGCGGTATACTCTATACTACGAAGAGTAAATATAGTCCTTCCATAAAAAGAAGGGGAGTAATAAAAATGTTTTAAGTTTTTGATGCAGACATTTAAATTAAATGATGCTTGACATGAAAAGTTTGTGGTACTAAAATTAATAAATTTATAAATACAAATAAACGAACAAATACATATAATATTAAACGCATTGCTAGTACCAAAAACGAGAAAAAGATCGATGTTCCAATTTAATTATTACATTAAAAATATCAATTATTATTGTAGCTTAAGGTGATGATAAAATTTATATTATACACTGTAATTCTGTAATGCTAAAATGAGAGGTTTACGCCTAATGGATTTTAGAGACATTACTTCATACATATTAATCCTGTAATTAAAGACATTAATTCAGGCGATGTTGAACTTCATTCTCTTGTGATTTTATTTGCACGTAAATAAACGATCTCCCAACAGATATTTTTTCTGGTGCAAATGTTGTCGAAACTATATATGATCCGAATCAAATTCCTCAAATCCATCTCCCAAATATACGTTAGCATTATTTCTCGCAGAGACTAGTCAGGAAATGTGAAAATGGGTTCACGAGAATATTTCAAATAGATCGGAAAAGGTGACATGACAAAACATCATGGACAAAATTAAACCGTTTAACTGAGTAAAAGAATAAATTTTCCCAATACAATTCATGGAATATCGTACAATCCAAAGTTAAGAAATATAACATAGAAAAATAATACTATTGAAATATTGGACTGTGCCACTGACATCTCTATCATATTGGAAGAAGTTGGTTTGGAAGACCCAGTCTCTTCTTTCGTTCTGCACTGGAATGGTATAACTATTGGAGCGATTTAGATGTCGAAGTAAATATATATTTTGGTGATTGTAGTCGCTAGAAGAAAATCACACACACACACAGGATCCAAGAACGGGCAGACCATTAAATACGTTTGAAACATAAGAAATATATTATTCGATAAATATTTTTAGAAAAGTGGAATTTTCAGGCAAGTCCTCGCAGTTACCACAAGAATTACAAACACGTTGTTAAAATGTACAATGCTTTAACTTCACGGTTGTAAGAGGTCCTATGTTGCCATTATTTATGTTGCTGAATATTTCCATTATTTATGTTGCAGAAACAAGTAAAGGGAAAACGCTTGGGCAGTCAGACAGTCCAGAAATTCACGAGTACTCGATATATTGTAATTTTTTAAACCGTTTTTAATAGTACACTTTTATTTCTAGAGTCAAAATATTGTTCGCAATTTGTCTAACACGGAAGTCCATAACACGAGATTTCTATCCGACGGGCCCGTGTTTTTCTCAACGGTTAACTCAGTAAATAATCCCAACGAAGAGAAGTAACCTAATTTAGTCTAGAGAAGCATGTTGTAGGGTTTTCAAATTATGCCGGGTTTGACGTCTCTTGACAGTAGAGCCGATGTCCGAGCCTCAAGGGAGCTTATTTCCCTTATGAAGGAACCAACAAGCGCTGCGAATAAAGGCAGAGCAGATAACATCGACTGCCACAAAGACTCCTGGTTTTAAAGAAACAAACAATGCTTTGTGTTCAGTAGAGTGTGGACAGCTCTCGAAAAATCTTTCTCTTAGTTTGAGACGAAACTTAAACACACTAAAAATTATTTACAGATTCGTTTTACTTATTTGTTAAAAATATATCATATCAAAGAATAATTTTTTGAGATGTAATCATTAATAACTAATCTTTTTGCATCAGATGTTACGCAGTACTCTATTTACTTTTGAAAGCTGTTTATCAAGAAACCTAGTAATGTAAAATTAATGTCGAAATGTTTTATATTTTGGATAAAGCATTACTGTCCGTAAATATAAGTATTATCCTACAAACAAGTGAAGAAAATATTTAATTTATATCCAGTATTATATAAATATAAGTACAGAAATTATTTGAGGTGCGGAATTGTTTACTTAGAGAATAAAGGAAAACACTCATAACTCCCCGCGGCAAAAGATGATTAAACTTTCTCTTCACCATTCCTCAGAGATGTAATGTGACTCTGTTTCCTCATTTTAAAGGATTCTATTAATTGCACTTCACTCGATAAAGTCGCCCGAACTAAATTAACAAGAACATAAGCTTCTTTTTCCAAAACAGCATCGCCCGATCTACGATCCTCACGAATTAAAAGGAACCACCTCCATATTAATGATGTTATTAAAACAGAATTAACTTTTATAATTGGCATTGTGCTTCTCAGATAAGGAGTGTCAGGGAAACTTACTCCGCGGAGTTGAGTTTCGCAAACGTCAGTTCATTAACGACAACAACGAATTTTTATTTCTCTGGTAATTCGGGACAATTTTTCATGTTGCTCGTGTTATTTTATAAATTCTCTTCTACCTCTCTCAGAACCAGTTTACCTTATTTCCATACGTAAACGTAACCTTTTGCTCTTGGAATATATAATCAGTCCTTTACGGATCAGATTAAATATTTCCACATTCCGTGTCAAGTATTTACATAAATTAATTTGCGTGCCGAGCGTTCTTAATATATGTTAACGAATCGTTTAACACTGCTGTAATTCAACTCTTGGGCTATCAACTACTTCGTATTGCTTGTCGTTAAGAGATTCGTGTCTTCCTTACGCAAATATACAAACATATATTATTTCTGACAAAAATAAATCAAAATTGCATGCAGACTGATGTAACTAAAACATAAGTAATTTAAAATATATTGGTCACAGTACAATGTACCAGGGATAAAAGATTCGAATTCTGTAATAACAATATTACTGCTGTCTCACATGAAAAATTTTAATATTTTTATCTGATTATCAGGAGCACGATGGAATATGTATTGAAATATAAATAGTGCTATACAATAATAAATGAATATTTTATTTTTAATAACTAAACCTTCAAACTTGCACCGTATATAACCTACATTTTTGTTAGGTCTTTTCAAGTACTAAATAATTTTTTATTTTCAAATTTACCCCATTGCATGACGAAAATATACATACGTTGTCATCAAATATGTACATAAATGTGAAATTTAATATTAAGTTGAATAATAATCTGCATAACTCAATACTTTTTCATGGTAAAAATTACTTATTACTTAATTTATGAATACAAAATTTATATGACATATTAAAACGGTCATTTCCATCGGTGTTGAACCGTTAAATAATAAACATAAATATTAAAACTGTGTTGCATGTCATAAGGATGTATATTGAAATTATAGATTATTATCATAAATTCTAAAACTTTACAATAATAAGTAAATCTTATAATTAACAATGTTCGTATATTTCCTTAGGTATAGGAACTGACAGGGAAAAATAGCATTGTGTTATTGTTTCTGTAATTGCACAAAGTTGTAAAATAAGGAATTTTTAAGAAGATTGTTATCCTTTATAATGTGTGATTGGAACGTTTTCACAAATGATGACAATCGTTGCTCGCTAAATTAACTAATTTGCAGTATTTTTTTATTAAGATCTTCTAAAGAGAGGTTTTGTCATCGACTAAGCTCACGAGAAACATTTACGTAGAAACATTATATTCGGGTCAAGACGTATATAAAAGAGTATTGTTATGAATGCAATATGTTGCTTTGATTAAGAATTAATCTATTTTCAATAAAAATATTTCTGTATTGTAAATAGATCAGAGGTTATAAATACGGGATATCTTAAAATTTGACCCCAGTTTACGTCCTTGAGCACAAGAAACTAAAGATGGTAATTTTTCGAATTATATTATTCGCATTTGTTTGAATATCTTCATGAATATTGACGATTAACTCTTCAAATACATAGCACTTTATGATAGCGTTTTTATGATAGCATTTTTCTGACCATAAAAATCACGTTAGTGGTAGCACGAAACAAAGCAATGATCAATCCCGAATTTAGTTTTGAACCTGAAATGGCAAAAATTATTTACATATTAGCTATTAATATTGTTAATTTTTTCCCGCATAGAATATTGTTCGAGAATATATATGAAGTTACTCCAAGTACTGAGGGTGCCATTCCGCTAACCCTAGGCGTCACCTCTGCGGCAATGGATCGTGTCAGATGCCGTCAGTCTCCAACGCGCGGAGGACCGCACGGCAGACCGGCACGGTTAAATAAATAACGTGCTCGGCAATTAGTGCAGGGCAGGGCTGTGGCGGTGGGGGAGTATCCAGAGTGGTGACGGGGGTGGCGGCGACGGCGACCGGCCACGCGCCGTGACCGGAAGCGTTAGGTTTCCGGGGACGGGCGTCCGCGTTACGACAACAAATAAGGCACTTCCGTTGCGTGCGGAGGCAGTAGCGATGGCAGAGATGTCTGAACGGAACCCCGAGAATTGCCTCGAAAAAGACCCTTGGCTGCGTGTCACTCTTATTAGTCATGAAAGGCTAATTAGTATAATTAATTATGAAGTGAGTTGGGATGACAGATTGACGTGTGTCCACGACGTGCGGTAGAGAGAGCGACGACTTGGACGGAAATCTTCGCTGAGGACTTGCGTGCGTAGTTCTCAACAGTGAAGATTTTTTTCTTTCTTATCAGGACTTGTACGGATTCTTTTATTTCGGAGATCTTGTCTCGTACTAATGTGATGTTAGTGGGTCATCTTTTTGTTTTGCATATTTCTTTGGTTTTCGATGTACTTGACACAGAAAATTCTCTTTTTTATTAGTTTTCTAATTGATTGTTTCTCTGCACTGGTGTAAAAAAGAGCCTCAAATTTTACTTGTTAGCACTCTGACGCATCCGTTGTTCCATGGAACCTTTGCCCTCAATTCCAAGAAATTATATCCCGTTCTTCTCGACTCCGAAAATCCAATGACTTCCCGCGTTACGCCGTTGCATATTCTACGTAATGGATCCTAATGAATTTAAATTGCAGGAGAAGCGAAGCCTGCGCACTTCCATTCAACAGTGCTCGCCTTCTCCTCGCTTCATTAAGCCGCTAATCAAGATCTAAATACTCATTACGCGCTCGTGTAGAACTAGTCCCGGCTCTTTTCTTCCTGCTGTATCTCAGAAACCGTCGTGGGGGCTGGGTTGTGACGTCTGCTTTAGGGGTTTCCCCGCGGAGGCACATGATGCTTCTTCGCCGTGACAACCGGTACATCCGCCTCCGTAACTACATTGCTTAGCATTGCTAAACAGACGGAATTCGCGAGGAACCGTTCTCCTCATACGAAATTTTCTATGACTTTTTAGATAGGTCGTATCTTTCTCTCGGTCGTATGCCGCCGCCTTGAGGATGCGGCAATCTTGAAAAGATCGCCAGCTGCAAAAGTTCATCGCGAAATGTGTCCGCATAATTAATGCAAGTTTGCTTTTAGTGTTTCGCATCTGATGGAGGTGGAGGGGCAGATGGAGTGTTTTGGTTGGTTGTTACCGATTAGCGTCACTATGTTTTCCTTGTGGACGTGTCTTGTGACAGGTGAGACTCGAGTGCGTTAATGAGTTTATTACGATGACGAAAGTTTTGCTTATTCATTGCATCCAAAACACCGGTGTTTGAGTCGTCCAAAAGTGAGAAAATTAGAAAACGAAATGATTCTCTTTTAAAATGATACTTAGTTCCTTATAAATTAAGCAATGCCGTTCACAAATGCCATGTATGCTTTGCGGTTACAATAATACTCTGCGCTTCTAAATTAAATGTTAATTGACAAACCATGTCATAGATGTAATCGAGAAAGATTACTGTGCTATCACTCCCTTTACTTCTAGTTTTATGACTCGTGGTTTTACGCTCGTTTTGTAGAATTTACGACTTTAAAGAGAGGAGCACTTACATTAACACATCACGCCTTGGGAATAAAACGCGTCTCACTGAGAAAAATATTTATTTTGAATTTCAATTAGGTTCCAAAGATAAGAACGGTGACGCATAAAAACGAACTAACGTCTTCCAAGAATTTACTGGTATTTGGTCACCAGGTGTTAATTGAAAGCCAAATGTATTATCTTGTCCTCGGTGTACTACTTTAGAAATAATGTTTACATTAAAATAAATTAAATTTTAGATTATGTTAGTTTATTGAATCATGAAGACTTTTCTGAGCTTCAAAGGAACATTTTGTGTAAATGAAAAGTGAATAATTAATACTATATATTTTCCTTACACCTCAGTCTTAATATTAATTTTTTCAAAAATATTATCTTCAACAATATTTCAGTACCATCTTTCAACGAGCAGTTTTGAGGAAATTAGTATCCTATCCTAAATTAGAATCAATATATTAAAAGCTCATCATGTTGATCACAAAAAAAATACATCCAAGTAGTTTTGTAATGGCAGTATATGCAAATATAAATTTATTACTAAAACTCCGCTAAATCATAAAATAAAAAATGGTGATAAATGTACACTATCATATCAAATGATTGATGAATGGATGATACAATACATTTTGAATATATTTAGCAGCTCAAGATATTTTTGGGGGAAATCTAGTTAGCGGCCGAAGAAAAATCAGACTACACACGACAGATGAACGGAATCGTCCTCACCAAGTAGCCGAATATTACCCGAGGTGACTCGTGCGGAGTTACGAAAGTGTCGGTTTGAGCCCAAGGCGATATTCGTAACATGAGAGGAGGTGTCGCTTAGCGGCGTTGGTTCGTTTGCTGACGAGGAATGTCGCGTGCGCGCTTTCGCAGGTGCGAAATGACGCCGAAGAAGTAACCGCGAACAACTACACGAGCAGGGCGCGACCCGTCAGCAATTACTACGAATTAAACTTAGAGCACCTCAAATTGAACTCTAACACGAAAATGAAACCTAACCTGTTCGATATCTGATCGCAGTTATGTTTCTTGCTGAACTCAAAGACAGCATTTATTGGGAGGAAATTAGGAAAATAAGCACCGCTATAATACGTTAAGTTAACGGTTTGCATCTTTCAAATTAATTGATGAATTATGCCTTATTTGTCGAAGCTCTATTAAACCACCAAATGATAACCATATACGTTTTTACAAATCGTGTGTGATTTATTTTGTATTTTGAAATATCAAAGAAAAACTACTGTCTCAGAACCATATTTTTGACTCCCAAAATTTCAGTCATTTTGCATGAATAAAATCAATTCAGCTGTACTCAAAGAAGTGGTACTCAAAAGTGATGTATAAATTAAAGGTGAAATAAAGCACATAATTTAACACACAGAAGAGACAGATATTTTAAATGACAAAAGTTAATGTAGCGTTTAATACATTCATAACGAGCACTCTCAATACGGTATTGCTTGCTTTCAGCACAAATACTTCTTTCATTTAATGTCATCAGATAGTGAATAAGGATTTCGTTATTTTTACGGTTTCCTGCATGACGTACAATTACAGGCGTAGGAGAGGAACATTCACATGTACACGTGTTAGCGATGAGTACCCACTTACCTCGAGAGCATGGCAGTGTCGGCACAAGGATGTAAGGAAGCCGCCGCCGCCGCTGCCGCCGCCTCGACGACGGCGTGTGCGGGGGGCGTCGCTTGAGGAACCGTATGAGTAGCGTTGGCCGCCCCCGGGCCGCTTGCCGTGGCTGTCGCCGTCGCCGAAGGCCCATGCGGCGAACTCTTGCGACTGGGTTCCGTCCGACTGAGAATACTCGAGATGGAGAAGGACGTGTAGACGGAAGGCGTCTTGGGCTGAGCGGCGGGCGACGGGCTCTTGCGCGGGCTGGTGGGCGTCGGCGATGCTCCGGCCACCGTCGTGCCTCCGCCGCCCGCCCCGGGCGACGCCGTTCGCCCCACGCCGCGGAAGCTCAGCGGACCTCCACCGGCAACGGGCGATCCTCCTGCCGACGAGCACTGGCTCGACTCTGGGCTGCTCACCACGGACACTTCGACGTCCCGCGTGTCGTTCATGGCGCTGAAGCACAGGAGCGGCGTCGCCTCACGCTGGTCGCGTGACAAAGCGCCGGGGCTGCGCGCGGGCCGGGGAACGTCCGTCCCAAGCACATGGACCGCCGCGACTGAAGGGCGGTCGGTTGCCTCGCTCCTACTCGCTCCGCCTCCTTCCGCGCCCTTCCGCTTCCCCGGCCACCGTCATCGCCACAACCCAGCCGCCGCCACCTCCACCGGCACTCGTCCGCTCCGTATTTCAACCCCGCCACTAAATAAGATAATTACACCAAGTACAAGTGTCAACCATGCTTAAAACTACGTATTGACAGCAGGAACTCGGCGCCATTCAAGGATTGGTCAAACGATAACGAACCTAGGAAGCTAACACAGAAGACTGCGCGTGCGAAATTGAGCCTAGCGGAGGTGCAGCACGTGGTTCGCATAAGGGCGAGAATGGCTCGCTCCCTTATATCGTTCTTCTGTCCTCGGTGGCGCGTACTACTGAGAGCTGATTGGATGAGACGAAAGGGAGATCGTTTCAAAAAGCAACCAATGGGGAGAAGTGGAAGCGGTTGGAATCGATAAAACACGTGGGGAGGCCGCGGCGTCCGCGTACTGAGGGTTGATTCCAGTTCCCCCGCTCCGAGCCGAGCCGGCCCACCTCTGTGTATGTGCGTGTGTAGAAAGGGATGCCTATTATGTTGTGATGTGAACTGAACATCATCCTTATCATCCGCAGACAGAGACAGAGAGAGGTGGCGATCCAGTATGACGCCGTGTTACGAGAGAAAGAGAAAGACGAAACAAGGGAAGGAAGAAAGGAAGAGGTCGTCGAAGGGGATGTTCTGGGCGGGGCAAGACGGGGAAGGCGGTGGCAACGGAGGCGGTGCAATGCCGGCCCGGCCTCCCGGCGCAATTAACGGTGATTACTGCCAGAGCAGCAGCAGCTTACTTAACAGACCACAGCACTTAGAACAGCAATTGGAAACAAGTCGGAAGCGGACCAACAGCGACTAACGCGGGATAGCCACACCCTGCGATGATAAGCCTCGCTCGTTACAGACCGCTCGTGACTCATGCACCCCTTCCACCTCCACCACCCCGCAGACCTCGTCACTTCGCCTTCGCCGCCTCCAAGACTCATCAGCGGGACAAAGGCAGATTAAAACCCCTTGCGCTGGGCGATGCGCTGGTGTCTTACGCCGCTCAAAGGACGCGCCGTGATAATTTGCCTGGCCTGTCCTCCCCCGTCCATTTTCCTCATTCACCCACGCACTATTGCCACACTCGCACGGACGCAGTCAAAAGAGCCAACGTAACCTGTATAATAACACTACGCCTCTGTTCGTGTACTTTGAAAGCAAAAGCCTAGCTGAAGTGCTACGTTGGATTATTGATCTCGCGCCGTATGGCCTCATGTGGATTGCATTGTTGTGAAATGACCGCGTGGTGCTTGAGGCCGCGGCACAAGGCGATGAAAAGAGGCTCTTGTTAGAGGCTAAATACGATGTGGAGGGGAATTAGAGTGTAATGAATATTTGGGTGCATAGCGGCCGAAAATAAATCTATACCGCGAAAGAACAGATGGTATTGAAATAGCAGAAATGTCCTTGACAAAGTTTCGTAAAATAAAGATACGAGATTTAGAAAACACCAGGACAATTGAAAAAGTTTCGAAATAAATTTCTATTTTTATTCGAAAAAATTGAAACTTTTTGAAATGTTTTTGTTAGTCTAGTGTGAATAAGGTGGAACATTTTCAATTATTTAATGACTGATTATTCATTAAATTCGTAAAACTACTCGTATGACAACGAACGTGGTATCACGTGTATAATGGTATCGGAAAATATCTGAGCCTTTTCCATCATCATACCTCTATCCTACAGTATCATTCTCTTCCTGTTTCCGAGAAACCTCTACTTTCGTTGAAATGTAAAGACGTTCCGACAAGTTAAATTTGCCTCACGATTTAATTCCTAAGATGATTTAAAACTTTTTGTGTTTTCACAAATTATCACACCACAAAAACCCATTTAGGTGGTATTTTCCATAATGTTTAAACGGAAAATGTGCGATTTAAATTTTATTTCCCCTCAAACGTCACCTTCATTATAAAGAACATATTCCGTTAAATATCATATCAAACCATCATGATTATCCATGCCTTTAAATTATTTATTGCTGGTTTTTTACTCGTTGATTAAAAGAAAAAGAGTTGACCGAATAAGGCTAAGACGTTGGATACACAGTGGGAATAAGGGGATGAGACAGAGGGTGATGAGGAGACCCCTAACATAGCACGACCGTGAAAAAATACTGCCACAATGCTGTATACGGGCGTGGTCACTGCGCGAAAGAAGAGGCTGTTATTTTCACTTCACTACTATACTAACAGAACAACAATGCAAATAGAAAGAATTAGGGACGGAAGGAGGGGATCTGGTATTCCGTGTATACTTAATGATGTTCGTAGGTCAGATTTCATAATAATTTACAGTGACTATTTTCGATTAGCTAAAACAGAGTTACGAATATAAATACAACTAAACAATTGTTTTCATGCTGATGGAAATATATTTGACAAACGTACCTACATTTGGGTGAAAATGGAAACAAACTTAGCATTTTAACTGATGTAATAAAACATTACTATTGTGCTACATATTGATCCGAAATCACAAAAAAATTCAAGATAAGTCTAGGTAACATATTCACGATAATATATCACTAGTTATTACATGTACAAAAATATTTATTGGGATATATCAGGTAAGAATTCTTTGTGAATCTTTGCTCTACAAAAGTTCCACTTAGTATCTACCTTAGTTTTAAATGTTACTGAAGTTCACTGCAATCTGTATGAAATTTGTTGCATGTCTCGAGTCTTTTCATTGAGAAAGTTCAAGATCAACTTAGAATTGCAATAAGAATGAAAGTGTCTTGTATACAGCTACTCTCTCGTATCAGTGTAAATAGGAAAATACAGGGAAATGGGTGAATCGGCAGATGCCAGATCCAGGACGTAACTTGCAGAATGTTCATTATAAGCAATAAATTGAGATCTCATTATAAAAAAAGTAACAAATTGAGATCTTATTACAAAAGTAGGTAGGAAAATATATTATCTCAATTATGATCGATACTACAAAATGGTTCAATATTATTTTCCTGATAGTTTTAAACGTGTTATTGTGGAACTATGATAATTTTTCTGAAACTAAGGAAAAATTAAAATGTGTGGAGAAAGAAATATAATCTGAAAATTTTTGACAACAGTCTCCAAAACAATGATTTTCATAGTAGCTTTCGTGGGAGATAGTGAAAGTGCCGAAAATTCACTCCACTTATATTGAACTATAAAAACTGTTGCAATTATTGCTGTAAAATTTCCTTCAAATATTTCCTCTCGAAAATTATAAATTAACTGAATGCAATACAATCATCAACATATCAAGTGTTATCATGAAAATCCGACTTGTTAACGTAGGAAAACGTACAGAAGGAACATCTCAACATACCATTCTTTTGTGCAGGAGAAGGCCTCACAGTGAATTAACAACTTCATGCGTCTCGTGAGCAAAGCACGGGGTCGTCATGCCACATAGTGATTACAACCTGAGTCTTTTGTGGGGACGAAGTGTGAGAACTGCTTGCGGTGGCCGCGTCGTGGCAGCCAGCGCGCTCAATGGACTGTGTTCGTGCGACACACAAACAACACAAGGCGCACTGTTTTCAAAAGGGCAATATTGCAAGAGGTCTCCGAATGAAAAAAATGTTGTCCGATCTCACATTTTTAATGAGTTCCGTAAATTTCTGTACATTATATCTGATCTCTTTTGTCGGAGCTGATTTTTTACAATTTCCTTAAATCATCTAAATTTCTCTTTATTCAGTTTTTTAATACATTTCAAAAACCAGAAAAATAATATTGAACAATTTATAGTCTCAATTGCAATGAACATAGTTAACTATATCGTTACTCATTATTTTATAGCTGAATGACTTCGACGTTATACCTGTGACAATGCGCTTGTATATTAAGTTATTTAAAATTGCCGTCAGTATCTGAATACAAAATTGAAATATCTGAATACAAAAAGGATTCAGATTCAAAAAGTATCTGAATACAAAAAGTAATATTGAGTATCTGAATACAAAAAAAGTATCTGAATAAAACCTTCGGTGCTCAATTTGTTGTTAATTTCATTAAATTCTGTGTGCGAATACTGAAACCATTGAGGTAAGTATGTAAGGAGATTATTCGTCCTCGCGGCAAGTATGAATGGCGAATATAGAGATGTAAAGAGGGAAAATAGATGGAGTGGAAATGCTTTGTTTTCCTATGTTTGAAATGACTTGTTTCATTATTTAATATGATTACGGTTATATAAATATTCCTCAAATCAAAAATAAATTTAGTTTCAAAATTTTTGTCTTATAATTAGGAATCAAGCAATAGAGACGTTAGTTTCGCTATATGGAATTACACATCTGCCACTTAAAGAAAATCGAATGATTTGTTTTAAACTTTAAACAAGATTTAAAAATATCTCGGGCATAATATAATTTCTAATTTTTCTTGAAACAATGTTTCAACGTATAGATATAAATTAAATTGATTTTAAATATATATTGAATTTGCTATTTGTGACATGATTGTCCAATTCATTAAGTTATAAAATTCTTGCAAGAGAGTAATTTTGTATTTTCGAAGCTTAATAACAAAACCATCCTTGTGGAGAGAAATATGAAATCATTGTCAAAATTATGTATTTGACCCTATATTAGGTATTACAAATAAATATATTTAATTTTATTTGTTTAAAATAAGATTCTAGCAAACTCGAGGAGAGTAGATTATTCCGAGGCAGGGACATCATAACAGAGGAAGAATGTGGTAAAAAAAGGAAGGAGAAATATTCTTTAGGAAGTCTGAAAAAGTTTTCAAAAGTATAAGAATAATATTGAAAGGAAGGAGTAATTTAGAAATGTGTAGAAATGTCTTGTAATTTTAATTTCAGAGCAATGAATAACTGAAACAGTTTGTGGGAACTATCTTTCTCACATCCACTTGACAAAACACACAGACGCATGTCTCGCCGGCGGGGCGGTTCGTTACTCCCGGTATTATTCTGTAGCACAATTTAAAGGAGTAACTCGCCCGTCCAGTAGATTACGCTGCCCCCTGTCGCTTCGAAGACCCCCGTGGCGGTGCCCGCGACTCACATCCACAGAAACACATCCGCACAGAAAACCTTCGTGTACCCGGAGCTTACGCGTTCGCAATACACCGTCCTCCGGCCAGTTCTTAAGGGCTTTGTCATTCTATCCGACCCTGGCGGGCAACTGTGACCATTGTTTTGCGCGAGTGTGTTACCCCAACCTCCCACCCTACTCGCGGCGAGGGACGAAGCAAACAGACGTTTTAATTCTGTCGAGGGGCGGAGTTCGTAGCAGGGGGTGGCGGGTGAATGCGAACGAGGTGGTGTCGCTTTGTCGCGGGCGGGGTGTACGTACTCGTTTAATGCAATTGTCGTTGCCACACTGCTGCTGTCATGGCGTTGTGCAGAAACTAACCTCCCGCGGTGCAGGACCCGGCGAGTCGCCTCACGCCGAGTAGAACTCGACTGGCCTCCCCAGCATATGATTCGGTATAGACGAACTACAGAATGACATACATTTGTCTTTTTGGGGAATTTTCGCGAGCAATTGAACGGCGTCTACGTGATTTTTCACAAGAATTCTTTGACTCAAATACTTTAGCGTGAAAAAATATTGCACTTGCTTTCTCATACACGTTTAAAAGCTTCTATCGCAAATAAATCGAAAAATATGTAGCATGAATGAAAACCCATTGTATGCAAACATTCGGTACTTGCATATGTAACTGCGTATTTGGTGAAGTTTTCATTTTTTCTTTCAATTTTATCTGTATCATATTTTATTTTTAATTTTCCTAAACTGTTCTCTCTCTGCTTCGTATATTTACATCGATGATTGATTTTCAAGATTAGAAACAGTGAAATGATGTGGTTGTGAACCAGTCAGAAATTATTTACAATTATTTTTCTATACCAAACTTTCGCGTGAAATACTACTCATGCATCTGTCTCACAAATTACACTTTATGCACCCGAAATTAAAAATAAAATTGCGTTCTTGTTTGAGAAATTTTCCAATGTGTACTTTGATTTTCTTATGAAGTACACTTTTTATAGCGATAAAAACTCTATAGCGCGTACATTGACAGGAAACAGATATTACTCCAAATACAAAATGTGAATGAACTTGAACCAACAAAAGAAAGTCAGAATCAAAGCACGCAGATGGAAGGCCAGGCGGATAGACGGAATTCTAAAAACGTTTCTGTATCACAGTACCGAAAACGATATTTCGTATCAAAATCACGAACGTTTTCGCGATAACAAGTTTTTCCATATTCTACGTATATGAGAAAGTAAAACATTAATTCATTGAACGAAGAGAAAAATCCAGCTACCGTCAACAATTCTGTCGTTATTTAACTGTCTTTGAATATCTGAAGGAATTGTATCGTCATACGTCGAGTTATTCTAAGGTTTATTCAACTAAAGAGATATTGTGTTGAAGTCGCTTATTATCTGAATACAGCTGATATCTCACCAAACCAAACATGATCTTAGGTTTCCAACTTTCGAATAAAATGTTACACTTATTCACCCACAAGTCATTCCTAGTACAAGTTACCTTATTGTCAACCTTAAAGTAAACGTGGTCAGTCAAAATAAAGGAAGAAGTAAGGTCTTTTAAAATCACACAGAAAATCAGTTAAATCAAGAAACAAGCGGTCAATGGTATTTCAAAACCTACGAAAATGATCCCCCTCTTTAGATATTCTAAGGTCGTAGGAGAATCTTAGAGGTGCGGACTGCTCCCAGTTATTCAAGTATCACCTCGTGTAATAGAAAATTCTATTGGTCGGTAGTCTACAATTGTTTTCTTCAGCTTTTCATAGCGTCCAAGAGACATGAGTCTCTGTTGATACTAGTCAAGCACTTCGCTCTGTGCACGCTACTTCGACGAACATTCTCCACTCCAACTTCTTCTCGAAGTGACCGGCAATAATTTATTGGAGAGAGACGTTATACTATATAATTCTTGACGTGGAAAAATTTCAAATTTAGGTAATTATTGAGCTCTTCGGATTTGAAAATTTGAAAGGTAATGTCAAATAGTTCACCTAACAGAAAAGTGTTTCCCCGGTGTTTTTTTTAGTATAAACGTAATGAAAATTTTAGAAAAAGTTTTAAGGTGCCTTCTTTTACATTATAAAGCGCAAAATACTAGAAAATCAAAAAATAAATACATTGCTCTGAATGTTAAATTAGAAAATAATTAAGATTAGGAAAGAATTTGTCCGATAATAAACTAATTTCTGTTATAATTGTGTGTTCGTAAAGTTTTCTTAATCAACTAATTAGAGTGAAATTCGTGATGTCCAGATATCTTCGGAAGTTCCAACCGGCTTCGGTTCGTGTGAGTTCCGTCCAGCTACATCTGTGATCATGGAATGTGTGACCCCGTGATGAGGGTATTTTTCTCCCAGTCTGGTAGCAAACCCTCATCTGTGGAGAATCAAATGACGTCAACTACAAATAATGAAGAAGTACTACTGTATTTCTCCATGTATGTTGCCCACATTACAGTATATTATAATAAATTAATTTCATTTTTTAAATGATATTAAAACATTGAGAATTTAAAGTTATTTTTCTTAACATTTTGTGTGTATAATGTACAAGAGAGTATTTTTATAACAGTTTTTTTAAAATTTGATCCTTTAGTTCCCCATATGTTGCCCGCATTACACAAATGTTTTTTTTTTTGGTAGAGTATAAGGATCGGGTTGAAGATTTAATAATAATAATAATAAGAAGAAAAATATATCGTAGTCCAAAATACAATAGCTCAAATCTTTTGATATTATGACCGAGAAGTGGTCAAAAACAAATTACAAGTATTGAAGGATGTAATGACACATGAGAGATCTTAGCAAAAGAATGTAAAAACTTTAGTGGAACAATGAAAAAACTAAAGACGGAATTAAAGACAACAAGAAGCTATGATTAGTGAATTTATCACTAAATAAGTTCTTAGTTTAACGAAGGAAACTCGGAAACATTCATGCAGGCTAATTGCTGTCTTTTGTAGTAAAAGAGTCATCAAAAGGAACTGACGTATCAAGTATGAACATTTTAACATATTGTTCAGAAAAGAAAATCACCGTATGCCCGATATATTGGCACTAGCTTTAAAGTTTTGAACAAGTTTTCCAAGAATATACAACCTCTTGGATCTTTCTGGATCACACGTCTGGATACAACCTCTTGGATACAAAATCTTTCTGGATCACACGTCTGAATCCAAATTATGGAGTAGATTTGTCATGAATAGCTAATTCAGGACTCTCCCTCTCTTTCATGTCTCAGCAAATCACATGTTAATTCCCGTCTCCAAAATAGTGTCACGCCTTTCTCACACATGTCCTCAAGATTCCGTCGCAGAAACATTGTGGGAATGGACTAACTCTTCGACGCCTGTAACATAACCCCTATACCTACCAATTTCCTTTTCGCACCCTCTCAAAAGTTCCTTGGGAGAAGTCTAGACAATTGAACAGCGCGACATCGACGGCAGGACTGAAGGCAATGCAGCAGCACCTTGACTATGTCCGCCGCGGGGCGCCAAGCAAAACTTCAGCGCGGGGAGACTTCATGTGAGAGCCGCTGGCGGCACCTGTCGTAGTTTTATACCTGCCGTTCCCTGAGGGCACTGCTCTTGATTCGGAATACGCATGTGCATTAAAGCTACATGCTTTTCTGAGTAAAGGAGGTGTGGCGTAAGAGAGTTGGCGTTGGGTAGGGTTCAGTTGGCTTTGGATTGTTCGAGAGGTAGTAAGAGATCTGGCGACTGTTTAAAAATGTCCTGAATATTTAAACACGAAATAGTAAACTATTATCTATCAACTCGCGTAATAAAATTTTGAACTTGCTGGGTTAATATTCCCACAAAACCTTGAAGCTGTACAGACTCTCATGGATCAAACCTCTGGAGGAATGGTTTCTAAATAACCAACCATGTAATTTCTAAGGTAATCGATATAAAAAACTATCACGCTTGTCACAAATTTAATGTAGCAAAGAAGAACGAAATTTACGTTGCGTTTCAAGTCAATTAAGAAAATTAATCCACAATAAGTGTCCCAAAACTAGAGAACTAGTCAAACCAGATATCATTAATCAAAAACATTGTAAACGGTATAATTAATTATTCGCACTTTTCAATTCACCTTAATTCATTAAATACTGTTATAATAATATTAAAAGTTTTTACAAATAGTCATGTGCTTGACTAGCGCCTTCTACACTCGTTCTATCTGAAGGTATTGTCGAGTTCTTGGATGCTGGAGTGCGTAACATACACTGAAGTTGGATCGAATATTTATACTGCACTAATGTTAACACTTAATGTAAGTTCTCCTCAAGTAGCGGCAAGCATATATATATAATAAATGTTACTGAAGGAAAATTGTACGGACTGTTCAATAAAATTCAGATTTCAGCACACTTTCATATAGAATCCCCTGTCAAGTAAAGATACATTCTACCAAATAGATTTTGCTTCAAAATTCTATGTATTGCATACAAATTACAAGATTGTTTGAATGACCAGGGGTTTCGAATTCTATACAGTCACCTACAGAGATCAGGGGTTCCCACCGTGTGAATGACTGCTTTCTGTTCGTCAGCCCTCGAAACATTTCTTCTTCTTTCTGCCAAAGAATTGCGACTCCCAAATGCGGGGTGTCTCGCTACTATTACAATGGGTTACGAAGTTGGTCACTTTGGAATGACAGCTTTATCAAGACTGGAGGTAGAGAGAAATGTAGCATTTTTTACATGAACTCACTCTTAATTTTTTTTCATTATAAGTATTGAAACATGCAATTACCCTTTACATTACATTCACAAATGAATGTTATTTTTAAATAATTGCACATCATTAATTCCAAATTCATCTTGAATGTTACTTAAAATATTTTGTGTTTCACTAGATTGTTTGATTCCAAATTCATTCGAAAAATCTCATGGATTTCCAAATTCCACGATTTTGGTATTCCACTTCACCAGACATTTGGAGGAAAGGAGAAGGAAGAAAATGTTCGTGTTCTTGGTAAGAATGATAAAGTAATAAAGGTAATTTTGAAACAAAATACTTTTATACTGAACCACTTGTACTCAATTGCTTTTATTAGGGTAAATATGGAAACTACTGAAGTGAGTTTATTGCTGTTGTCGGGATTTTCCAATATAATTATTCAGTCAGTCTACAAAGTCTCATATTTCACATGGTTCAGATCATCGACAATTAATTTCTTGACGAAAAAGGCAATAGTAAAGTTCTACGCTTTCGTTTCTTGGCGTAAAATGCTTAAGTACAGTTCAGGGAAAAATACGAGTAGTTGAAGTAACTATTTTTTTTAGGCGGAGAGACATTATATTAAAATACTTTACCAAACATCTTTAGTATTTTTTCTTATTTTTACCCGTACTCATGTCTAGTGCAAACTTGTGAGTGGTTTGATGATTCTTTTGATACTACAGCCAGATAACAATTATAGTTCTTCAAATGCACATAATGCTGACTGTGACACTCAAGGTCATATTATGAGACACGCCAGCATCGTTGAGTGCTCATTGGTATCGTCTCGAAAACAATTGGAAAATTTTGACTCATTCATGTTCAAAAAACATAAGAAAATCGTATTCAATCGTAAAATCATTAAATGAACTAAAAATTTCCATTAGGGAACGCCTATTTTCAAATGTTCTAACGAATAGAAAACTAAAACAAGTGGCTAAAACCGCCAAAAAATTGGAAGAAAAATTAAAATTTTGAAATTTTTTTGTTATAATACGCAAATTATTATATTATTACAAAGTGTCGCGTTGCGCCATAGATGTGGACAAACGTTAGTTTAGTACATAAAATTAAATTCAAAGGATGTTTTTGGAGTGAAGTTTTAAAATGTCATAATCATTAGTTCTCTCAAAATCATTAGTTCTCAGCTAGTGCACAAAACAGGGTTAACCACCCCTGAATCCTCCATTCCTCCCACTGGCAGCACCCTCAACGGTGACGCCAGTGACAGGTTGGTGACTGCGCGGAGTCACAGTGCAGTGCCCGCGGGCGCCCAAATTCATTGGGACTCTTTTTGGACGGGCAGGCGCTGAGAAACCACTCGAGTGAAGAATAAAACCGGGGACTATTCTTTTCTGTGACTATTGCGACGACGAACTCCGCTCTCAGCCATCCCCCTCCGGAAGCGTTTTGTTTGCAGTTTTGTTCCGAAATGTTAATGGAGGTCGGAGGCCAAGAGATGCATTCTTACGAAAGCGGTAAATTGGGGGGATTTATTGCGACGAACCTCAAGAACAGTCACGCCACTGAAATCCTTGGATTAACTGCGCAGCAGTTGGTTCGTGATTCAAGAAAACAATCACAACGAAAGTTTGTTGTACCAAAGAATTTTTGTTGGGAAATATACTCTCAAAGATGCATCGTTCTTGTGCTGGCATTGAAATGATTTTGATGAAACGAATCCATGAATAATGGAATTTATTTTTGGAACAATGTAGAATTTGTATGGCTCTGTAAATGAGGTGGGGTATTTAGTTTTGCGGATTGTTCTGACCAATAGACACTATCAATTTACTTCAAGCTATTCCATTTCCAACGAAATTCTCTCATCACATTTCAACTAATATATGTGTGTAGGATAGGGCACTTTATTATTTTGTAATATACTTGACTTTCTCGGAGGTAAGCGTTTTGCTCATAGCCATACAATAAATGGATTTTCTTCGAACCAAATATAATTTTTCAGTCATTTACGAACACATGTCTCCCAAGTGATGAACAGAAAGTGATAACCTCTCCCACCCAAATGCCAAGCATAACTTCTCTTTGTACACTGTTTTACTATCGATGCTCGGGTGACCAAGTATTGGCGGGATAGCAAAAATTTCTTTCAAGTAAAGGAGGATATGCCCAGACATGACACAGAAAATCTAGTGTCTCAGGCAGGTAAAGATGCAGCGGTTTTGGTGGTTTCCTCAGGGGGTATGGAGCGATGCCCCTTTATCCTTTAAACTTTTGAATTACTAATGAAACAGATATGATCTGCATTTGATAAGATTGGAATGAAATTGAAAACAAAATTTTGATTTTGGAATATACGTATCGGGATAGTTTTAAGTTGTGACAGGACATTATAGGGTTGAGCGAGATCAAATAGAATCAATTTGTAACTCTTGTATCACTGGAACATCATTATACATTCATGTTTTCACACGTCACAGAAGAATAAAATCACGTATATTCATTAAAAATAGAAAAAAACTATAATTGGGTTTAATAGAAAAGCCTATTTATGAATTTAATTCTTCCACTCTTATATCCATTATTAATCAGCAAAATAGAATTTAGAATACTTAGAATAATCGAAAAGAGCAACTTATAATATCCGCTTTAACAACATTATCAAAGAATGATAAATTGAAAGGCGTTTCTATGTTGCTCATTGTTTTATTGGTATAAAGCTTTTTCGGCTCCATCGTGGTTGATATGCAGCCGAAAAAGCTTTATATCAATAAAACAATGAGGAACATAGAAACGCATTTCAATTTATCATTCTTAGAATATCCGATTATATTCTAACATTTAGTGGATCTGTTAGATGAGAGTCTTGAGATGAATGGTAATAAACAGGTATTAGATTTATAAAATACTAATAAATGAGGAAGCATTTCTGAAAATTATCTTTTCAAAAATTTTAACTGCTATGAAGCAAACTATTGGAAAAGGTGGTATATGTAATACAGTAAACTCAAATTGGAAATATTCCCTCCGTTGATGTAACTGCTCATCTACTCTTAAAACCCCTTTCAAACAGTGTTGATTCAAGAAAAGTTACTGATAGAAGAATTTCAAAGAGTTCTGAAAAGATTACAAAAAGACTGGAAGTCTGGTTTATTTGTTAAAATACCAAGGAAGAAAGATAGAACAAAATATAATAGTTAGAGGGGATTTTTCTCTTATCACTCCTGGGAAGATTTTCTCTTCAGAGGTCGGAATCAACAGAAAAGAGCGGGTGTACAGATTTTTTCAAGTTCAAAAACGTTTTTGGTTTCATATAATTTTTTGATTACTGTAAGCATAAATTAATGTACGGAAAGTAATGGAGAAATATGGTGTTCCTATAAAAATGATGAATGTTAATGAAGATATTAATGCCAGCATTACTTCTTTTGTCTGTTAACAAAATGGAGTTTTCATTCTATGTCTTCATTTCTGGACATTTTAAACATGAGATTTAACGTCAACAAAAAGATTTTGAGTGATGTATTTGAAAGTTTAATATTGTTTAGGGTCATCTTCATTAACGGACAATTTCATCTTCAAATTACATCCCATGTAGCCAACATTACATCTGTTTTGCTATTAACTTCTCGGCCACCTTGATATATTGGAGGACGACTCTCTCGCGGGCTTTGTTTGTGAAATGGAGAGTAGCGAACCATGACAAGGAGATATGGCCCATTATTCAAATTCCTCCAGTGGCGGCTGAGCCTTTTTCGGAGCGCTCCCTTCGACGGTCACGCGACCAAGTGCCTACATACAGTGGGCCAAAACAAATTCATATAGATGTGCAGCAAATTTGCTCATGTTCTCTTTGTCATTATTTTTGCTTCAACTCTCTGGAATTGTATGATGATGGTGTC